>CM050165.1:23115717-23238217 GCA_027410445.1 Discoglossus pictus | reverse complement strand
AACTCGCGAACATTACAAAATGTAAAACACAATACATACACACAGCGCATACATAAAAACCTTACCTACACCAAGAGGGAGCACCCAGGACCTCAAAAATGCAACTTAGACCTTCATTTTACTCGAAATAAAAGAGTTTAGAGACTAAAAAAAACTCTAAGCGAGAGAAAAAATGGCCGCCGAACAAAACGAAAACGAGGCTACAGCACTCTAAACTCGCAAAACACCACAAGAAACTCGCAAAACACCACAAAAGACCTACGGATATTCATACCACACAGTGCACACATTCAGCACGCTTACACAGCAGCTCCACACCACTAATGCTGCAGCAACATCAACACACATTGCCAGCTCTTCATCACAATGCTTCAAAATAGGTAAAGTATATTCATTTAGTAATGTATTACATATTTCATTATTATACACCAAACAGCATTAGCTACCTTACAATTTCATTGCCGTCATTTTTTGACGGGCAATTCGCTAGTTTAGTATAAAATTGATCCTAAATACACAAAAACTCTGCACCACAGCACTCGAGGGCCCGCACGCTTTTTATTCGATGTTACACTTGATTTCTGGATATGTAACACACAATCCCTATGTTCTTTAGTAAGCTGCCAATGTTTTCTGGTCCAGTCACACACACTGGGTGCACACATCACACACAGCGCAGGCTCCTGGGCAGCTCCCAGTCAGTAGCCGCCAGGTTGTTTCCCTGTAGCTGGAGGTTTCATTCCAGGCGGATCTGTTGTTTTCAGGAGAGCTGGCACCGACTTCCAGAGGAAAAGCATCGTCCCATTTATAGTCAAAAATGTGCTTACACTTGGCTCAGCCGCGCTCCCTGCACAGTCCCCAAATACTTCATAATCTTCCTTTCTATCACCCATATGACTAGAGACTTCACTTACTTTCCTAGGATTATCAGACATAGAAATCTTGTTTATAGGAACAGATCTTAAAGGGATATGGAAGGATTATGGATTTTACTAGCTATATAATATCCCTTTTTATCTATTTACTTTTATGTAATTTATAGTATTAGGAAGTGCTTATAAGCTCGGTCCCCTGTATGGGTCTGCCCACTGCAGCGTATGTAGACACAGATTCTGTAGGGCTGGATGTGCAGTGTAGTGTTCTAACCTATATGGACCACGTCTATGAACCATGTTGCTAAGAGATGGTCACTGATTGCTTAGTATGAGAGCCTGTGAGCTCCAGATGGCAGACCCATACAGAGACTATTTGTATGATTTTAGAAAGTAAATCCACTTAATCCAATAAAGTACATAAATGTAAATAGATATGCAGGGATATTATATACTTAGTAAAATCCGAAACCTTCCATATCCCTATAAATGTAGTGTCAGTATGACCTCCTTCAGCTATTTGTTTTTCTGTCTTGAGGAGACAGCCTTGGGAAGTGCAACTAAATCAGCTAGCGGTGGTATATGTAGAATTGGAATAAAATGCATTGTAACGATGCTCAATTCTAGATCTTCTTAAAAGTGTCATTTATATCTAGAAATAACAAGATTCCTTAAGATATAATGGCAGTGGTTCTTCATTACTACTTGTTTTCACAATCCTCTTGATGATACAAATTGGCATCACATACAAGAGGGAAGTGGGGGGGCGCTTGATAATTCAATTATTGATTCATTATATCTAAAGTCTGGAGGAGGTGGCTGGAGCCTTGCAGGAAATGGCCATTTAACCCTTTCTCTGCAAGGAGTAGACAGCAGCACTATGATCACTAATACATCACAGGCCCAACAGGCAGTGAAGAGGTTAATAATGATTCACATGCAAAGAATATTTATCTGGTGGGACAGGGAGCAGTAGATCCTAAAAAGGCCATGGGAAATTCCAAACTCCGCTAAACGTTACCATCAGAAAAAAGTAATCAAGATTTCAATTACTATACGATCATAAATAATTAAAGAAACTCAACAGAAAGTTTATTTCAATTTAAAAAAACTGGATATACATTGAACTAGCATTTTTTTCTACAGTAAATCAATTCTGAAATATTTATAGTTGATCTCGCGGCCCCTGTATGCTAATGTGCGGCTCGGAGCGCTTGATAAGGGTGGGAGAGGAGACTAACTGCCAGAAAACATTGCAGGTCTTCAATTTGGCTACTACAGCGACAGACAAGCAGACTACAACCCTAATTAGCACATAAAAGCAGCTAGTATGCAAAAGTCGCTCATTTGCATAGAAATGCAGCAACATTATCATGGAATTTACCAGGATTGATTCACTTTAGAAAAATGAATCACCCGTAGCCAGTTTTTCATGCTTTTAAGAATAACCTGAAGAAACAACGTGATTTTAGGGTGACAGAGTCCCTTTAAATCAAAGTATTGAGGAATATAATGTCTTAGCAATGTAAAGGGACATGGAAGGTGTCATAAATGCACTCAATTCCTGACTAAATATTCTGGAAAATCGCATTTGGCTACTAAATTAAAACAATATCTTTATACAGGTGTAGGAAATATTATAGTAAAATGGAAAAGCAGCTTCTTGTGTGCAGATAAAAATCTAAATGGCAACTTTAGGCCAATAAAGAACAATGTAAGTTACAATAAAGCTTGCTAATGGGGCTGAGCAAGTATAAGGCGGCGGACATGTTTGTTTCCTTAAAGAGACCAGCACCCCGGGTCCAGAGTTCATAACAATATACATGTAGGCCTTCTGTGATGATTTCTGGTGATCAGACAATTCAATACATCATGATTTGGACAAATGTTTCTAGAAATAATCCCGTATCCATATTTACAACATGATGGCAGATCCAGTTAGTATTGGAAGCTCTCGCTGCTGCCGGCAGGAGCCAGGCCCCTGGCAGGGTAAGAATGTAATAATCATTCAAGGCAGCAGTATTATTGCTCACACATTTTTTAGACCACAGCATTTCCTGAAGTTATTTCAGTTACCAAAGCTCTGCGAGCAATAAAATCCATCTTTCCATGACATAATATGATTATAAACTTAACACATAATCTAAGGAAAAAATTGTGTTTCAATAAAAGGGAGTACTGGAATATCTGTGCGCATATATAACAATTCTATATGTAGGGCCTCCTTCCTATTTTTTAGGAGCCACACAGGCTTTTTTTCTAGTTGCCTGGGAGGAAGACCTTCATAGAGGTGCATTATACTTTGGAAGAATATCTAAGAGGCGGAGGTCGAGAGAGAGTGAGAGAGAGAAAGAGAGAGAGAGAAAGAGAGAGAGTGAGAGAGAGAGTGAGAGAGAGAGTGAGAGAGAGAGTGAGAGAAAGAGAGAGAGTGAGAGAAAGAGAGAGAGAGAGAGACTGAGGTCGAGAGAGAGAGACTGAGGTCGAGAGAGAGACTGAGGTCGAGAGAGAGAGAGAGACTGAGGTCGAGAGAGACTGAGGTCGAGAGAGAGAAAGAGACTGAGGTCGAGAGAGAGAAAGAGACTGAGGTCGAGAGAGAGAGAAAGACTGAGGGAGAGAGAGAGAGAGAGACTGAGGTCGAGAGAGACTGAGGTCGAGAGAGACTGAGGTCGAGAGAGACTGAGGTCGAGAGAGACTGAGGTCGAGAGAGACTGAGGTCGAGAGAGAGAGAGAGACTGAGGTCGAGAGAGAGACTGAGGTCGAGAGAGAGAGAGAGAGAGAGACTGAGGTCGAGAGAGAGAGAGAGAGACTGAGGTCGAGAGAGAGAGAGAGACTGAGGTCGAGAGAGAGAGAGAGAGAGACTGAGGTCGAGACAGAGAGAGAGAGAGAGAGACGGAGGTCGAGACAGAGAGAGAGAGAGAGAGACGGAGGTCGAGAGAGAGAGAGACGGAGGTCGAGAGAGAGAGAGACGGAGGTCGAGAGAGAGAGAGAGAGAGAGAGACGGAGGTCGAGAGACGGAGGTCGAGAGAGAGAGAGAGAGAGAGAGAGAGAGAGAGAGACGGGGAGAGAGAGAGAGAGACGGAGGTCGAGAGAGAAAATTATTATAAAAATATATTATAAAAGAAATTCGATATAATTAATTCAAAATAATCTATTGAAACACTGCCAGCTGAGTGAGTATAATTACAACCTGGTGACCTGGCTGTTTAGAAGAAAAGAAAGGAGGTGAATGACTTTACAGAAGCAAATATCTAAAAAAGCACAGCCTCAGATTATTGCAACTAGCCCTGATAGAAATGATGAAATATTGAAGTAATTATTTAGAAATGGTAATGTCCTTCTTAAGTGCCAGGACCAGCTAAATAAACTTGAGAGGCATCCAATGCTTGCACAGTGACATTGGTACACACCAAGACGTGCCATATTGGTGCTGTCATTACTGGGAAAGGGATTCCAGAAACGCCTAGCCGCAAAGCTTTCCACAAATTAAGAATAGCTTAGGAGCCGTTTAGTTGAATTATCTTCCTCACTTATTTAAGGAACATGAAACGCTCACATTTTCCACACTGGTTTTAAAAGCAAAATTCAAATATTACCGCACATTCCCTAACTCTTAATAATCAGTACTATATGTGTGTAATTATATATATATATAGCTCCGACCAGATTAACAATAAATTCACTTTTAATATGAATTGTGGGAAGGGATTCTCTTACTAAGCAATAATACAAACAGGGAGGCATTTTCAGATCTAAATTTGAGACAAAGTGAAGTGAAATGTACAGTAACTACCAAGATACACAGCTGGAAATTTCCACTGGTCGGGTCAATCCAAAAATACTTGTGGAATGTGGTCATTTTTACTCTTATACGATATGGCCACAATCCCAGGAGCGCAAACGTCAAGCTTTAATTAAAGGTATATGGCAGTTTGTTTGATATCATGTGTAAGTGTCTTATTGGGCGTCTCATATCAAATTGTTTTATTGAGGAATTCTGTAGATTTCTTGTGTGAGCTCCACCCCCAAGCACCTATGTGGGCAGAGCGTCCCAGCCAATGAGCTGTGCAAAGTTGTGTCCTTGCCAATCAGCTGTCAGTATCATGGCTGTAGTCTTGTGTCAGATACATTGTTGTACCTGCCTCTGATTGGCCCCAACTAAATATGAATTTTATGCTAATTTGGCTTGGATTTTCAGGGGCGTTCCTTCTGAAAATCAACTGGCTGAAAACTGTAGACATTTTGCAATCTGTAGGGTAAGTTTATTAATGTTTATTTTGGGATTTTTTCATATACACTACTGATTCTCCTCTATCAGATGCAGTCATAATCCAAGAGACTTCTATATACTTTAAACATGTATTATATTATTACGGATTTGATTAAGGGTGACATACAGACCTATGCATCACGTGTGTAATGCAAACAAATAAACACTCACTGACCAGGTCAATAGACATTAAAATGGACCAAGTGGTCAGTTGTCACACAATATAATAAGCCATTAGGACTTCTATCCAATTTCACAGATCATTACATATAGTGAGACGGCAATGAATCTAACTGCCATGGCAGCCAGAAGCAAAGACCACAAACTGCTGAAGAAGGATTAGTATCACATATAAGAGTTGTCAAACTACGAAGGTTGTCACGCTTTGCGAGCTTGAGAAGCGAGATCGCAAGAACCGCTTCCTTCGCAAAGCGATGGACGCAGTTCGGGCCGCAAATACGGAAGGTGGAGGCTCCAACGTTGGCTACAATGAGCCAAAAGCACATTGCAGCCCGTAAATGCGTCCCCTCGCGAAAGTACATAAAAAAAAAATAGTAAACCTTCCATTTAATCAAATGCTGAATTAACCAATGAGTTTACAACACTCCTCCGTCTATCCTCACATTCTTTTACTTCTAAATAGATAAAACAAACTAGCCAAACACACCCCTCAGGGTTATAGCCAGCCAGAATAGTGTAAGACACAAACATGGAATCCCTCTGAGTCTGTTTTAGATACTTTACAAACATATTACCTTTTTCCCACAAATTACAGTAATCCATCACCAAGTGTTATATACAATATAGATTAAAGGGATATCTAAGTGAGCTGGAGTAATACATGTCTGCAATCTATAGGGAAAAAGCAGCAAATAACATAAAACATTTTATTTGTATTAATATCTCGAAAATCCCTCTAATGATTGTGTTGACATCCCCTGATACCCCACCCAATCAGCATCCAGCATCCGGGGAGCAATATTAACCCACTATTTACCTGCTCTTGCTTGCTCAGCCAATAGTAGAGCAGTGTTGCCATAGCAACTAACATAGTGCTATGTCTCAAATCTTTCCCCTAACCGGATTGGCCAAAACAAATTATGGAGGGGGTGTTAACCTTGATTGTAAACTGTTAATATATGGTGATATACATACATATATACAATGTGGTGATATGTCGTTCCAGCAGCATAACGTGCTATGAGGGCAAAACTGTCAACCACGTGCCAAAAAGAAGCAGGCATCTATAGAAAAAGCAATACATTTTTGTACACAAAGCTGTATGATGAATAACTTGCATACGGTTTTATAATCATTCATTTGATCTGGTAGGAACCGATTAGCTAAGTGCAAATTACAGGCAATCGGCACTTCCAGGACACAGACGATTAGCAGCACAGGCTAGAAAGCACCTGCCAAGACTGGGCTGCCGGTTGTGTCCGATTCGTGGCTTTATGTCACTGGATGTTTTCATGTATTGTGGAGCCGGACTCACTGCAGTAACTTGCAATGGCTAGAGTCATATAGAATGCCCCATCATACATGCCCATTATATCCACCCAAAGCTGGGCTTATTCTTACATTAATTCACATTATCGCACAAGCAAGATAACAATTATACATGTGTATATATTTAGCTATTTTGAAACCACTAACAGCATGCCATAATAATAATTGTTGTTATTCGTGTTGTACAGTCGTGTCCGACTCTGTGACCTCATGGACTGCAACACACCATGCTGATACACTTGGTATTAATGGCAGAGTTAATGGAGTGGGTTGCCAGTTCCTTCTCCAGTCGGTCACAGCATACAGCTAGTGGTATTCCTAGGTGGTCTCCCATCCAAGTACTGGCTAGGCCCAACTCTGCATGGCTTCAGGGTGGTGTGACCTCTTGGTTCCCTGACTGGGATTGAACCCAGGTCGCAGCAGTGAAAGCACTGAATCCTAACCACTGGACCACCAGGGTAACTAATATTTGAATATAAAAGTATATTACAAAATACCCTTCCCATATAGTCTGGACTTCCAGGTACCCACAGAGAATATAATATCTCTGTACTTTCTTTTATAAAGAAACGCTTAAAAGCTCATTTTTTTCTGCCTAAAAATCATACAATTTGTACCTGTTTTGGTCGCTTCTGTAGCTCATGAAAAACACAGTGCAGTGTTACTAATTAGCCTGTCAGCAACCTCTCTCAAGTACACTTTTGCACAATGCTGCCACTGAGTTACACAGGGCAGACCCATACAGGGACTATTTGTTTGATTCTAGGCAGTAAAAACAGAGCTTGTAGGCAATTGTTAATAAAAATAAAGTACAGGTCAGTAAATAGAAGCCCAGGGATATTCTATTACTAGTAACAACCAGACACCATCCATATCCCTTTAAGTGTAAGTTCACTATAAGAAAATGCATTTTAAGAACAATCAGTTGATAAAGTATTTGTTACAACCTAAAGTATGCCATATTTGGCACAACATATCCAGGTTAGGGTAGTGGCGGGCACATAACACGAAAGATCCAGGTTACCGTATGATCCTGCACACGCGTGTGGCATGATGCAAAATGACACAAGGCCGATACATCTGCTTTGTATAGACTCCCGTATGGAGCACCTGGCACATGCGACGGACAGTAACTGTACATTCACACTACAGACACAACACGTGCTGGTTATGGTCCCGTCCACTTGTCTCCATACATGTAAAGGGATTTTGTCACTCCTAAATCAAGCTGCTGCTGCTGTTTTTTTTACAGCTATTCCTAAAAAGGATGACATACTCCCTACAAATTGTACTAGCCATTTTTAGACAGTAAATCATTCCCAAGATATTCAGTATTTTTTTGTTTAACATTTTAATGTAAAAGAGTGTATTCTTGATACAAATGATCTGCTTTGATGTGCTACTTAAAGGTATCTCTAAGTTTCCTTGTTTTTACCCTTCTCTAATCTAGCACCTGCTGCTTATATCAGACACATTACATGGAGTCATTCTATACACACAGATTTATTGTATTTAAAAATAAAACTTGTTTGCCACACCCCCAGAGCTGCTTACATAGGTACAGTGTACCTGCCAATAGAAACTCTGCATTTGAGTACAGATTTGACCCTCTACTAACCTTCAACCCAACAGCACCACACTGCAGAGATCTACAGAGCAATGTCTGACTCATTGCTTCCTTGTGCAGGAGAAAAACAAGGGTACACATCCCATGATTCCTTCTTGCACAAACTGTTATCATAGATTGATACAATGTATTCGCTGCCTGTGATTGGCCAAAATGAATTATGAATGTTATGCTAAATTTAGCAGAGATATTCAGGGGTGTTAACTCTGAAAATGAACTGCTTGCAAACTCAAGAGATTTAGTAAACTTTGGGGTAAGAATAATAATGTTTATTTTGTTTTGTTTTTCCATACATTACTGATTCTCCTCTACCAGATGCATTCATAATCCAGGAAAATTAAATCACTATGTACTCATTATGATATTATATATATACTAGACATGGAATTCTAATAGGAAATATCCGAGGTGAACAGAAGGAAATTAAGCAAGGAATGTGGCATCTCAAAGGAGACTAAGACAGCAAAATCTGTAAAGGGATAAGGACGGTTCCTTGATGTTACCAGGTATATAATATTCCATGCTTTTCCATTTACTTTGATGCACTATTTATTTTCCCCTTCTGGATCGTTACCTTGCCATGGTGAAGGGGCTTGTGTGCTTTAATGAAGCTGTGAGCTATACCATGTAGGGTCACCCAAGATGAGCAGGTCATGGCAGAGAGGTCAGACAAATTGCAGTTCACTGGAGAAGGAACTGGCAGCCCACTCAACTATCTTTGCCATGAAAACCTTATGGATTGGCACAACAGGAAGCAAAATATGCCTGACATGCTGTGCTCCAGAGAATCATGGAGAGTCTGACCAATAAAAAAACAACAACTTTTTTTTAATTCTTTATTAAGAAGTTCTTTTTAAGCTCTGTTTCACTGTTTAAAATCAAACAAATATTACCTACCTGGGTGTGCCCTCTGCAGCATACGAAGACTCTGTAGTGCTGGCTGTGCTGTATCTCTTACTAACCAATCAGTGACCATCTCTCAGCAGATTCTGCAACAAGCTGCTTAGACGTGGTCCCTGATAGGCTAGGACACTACACCGCACATCCAGCCCTACAAAATCTATGTTTTCGATCTCAGGCAGTAAAAATAGAGCTTAAAGGCAATCACATATATAGTTGTGAGCGTACGAGTTGTTGCTAACGCTGCGGGCTCGCGTAGCGAGCTGCGGCCCTCGCAGCGAGCCGAGGCCCTCGCGAAGCGAGGGCACTGCCCGAGGGTCTCAGTTGCTGGCATGGAGCGCCGTAGGCGCTCCATGCCAGCACCTGAGGACCTCGCAAAGCGAGGGCCGCAGTTGCTGGCATGGAGCGCCGAAGGCGCTCCTTGCCAGCAACTGCGACCCTCGCAAACTTCACGTCGCAACCCAAACAGTACGGCACACACATTACGACACTCGCAAACAACATACGACACACGTTCACACACATTACGGACTCGCAACACTCGGACGCAACTCGCGAACATTACAAAATGTAAAACACAATACATACACACACCACATACATAAAAAACTTACCTACACCAAGAGGGAGCACCCAGCACCTCAAAAATACAACTTACACCTCGATTTTACTTCAAATAAAACAGTTTAGAGACAAAAAAAAAAACGAAGCGAGAGAAAAAATGGCCGCCGAACAAAACGAAAACGAGGCTACAGCACTCTAAACTCGCAAAACACCACAAGAAACTCGCAAAACACCACAAAACACCTACGGATATTCCGATACAAACGTATAACACACATTACTCGCCATTTGACGCCAATGCGGAAGTACACGACAACGGTTTGGGCTCGCGCACGCACAGTGTTACACTGCACACATTCAGCACGCTTACACAGCAGATCCACACCACTAATGCTGCAGCAACATCAAAACACATTCACAGCTCTTCCACACAATGCTTTAAAATAGGTAAAGTATATTCATTTATTAATGTATTATATATTTCATTATTACACACTAAACAGCATTAGCTACCTTACAATTTCATTGCCGTCATTTTTTGACGGGCAATATTCTAGTTCTTAATAAAATAAAGTACATAACAGTAAATAGATACACAGGGATATTATATACCTAGTAATATCCCTTTAATACATCTCTGTAGATTCAGAAAGAGTGGATGTGGGGGGGGGGGCCCTTCTGTTCCAGCATCCGAGCCCTGCGTGGGGGCCCCGTGTCAGCTGCTGTCATATTCACTTCTGGCCGGCATGAAAGGGGAGATAAAATTATACGCACAGTGATGTGAGAATAATCAGCACAAAACCAATTACCTGGGGGAGGATAAATCAATGGCTTGATGTCTTGTTTACAGAACAAAAAAGCCCTAACAATAGGCACATTATTTTATTACTGTGGTTGAATAAGTAAAAATACCTTTAAAAACTAAATTTAAAGAAAAATAATGGGAGATAGACACATAGACAGACAGACAGAAGATATATATATATAGATATAGATAGATAGATAGATAGATAGATAGATAGAGGACGCAGGGCTCGCGATGAGTGCCAAAGATGCTCAGAGGGGCCATATATATGAGCAAGATGGCATTGTACATGAGAGAACACAGGGAGAAAGGGGGTGTGTTTCCGAAGCTGAGGAACTGTGGGCCTCTTACAAGTCAGCGAGGAACAGTATACAAAGGCAAAAGCATTTAAGAAGTTCTGCATTTACTCATAAGGAAGCCATATCCAACTGACATCTTCCACCTGTCTCAATCCACCTTTAAAGGGACTCTGTCACCCCCAAAATCAAGATGTTGTTTTTTTTGGTTATTCTTAAAGAGCATGAAAAACTGGCATATTTCGGGTTATCCATTTTTTTTCTAAAATCAATCCTGGGAAATTCCATGTTGTTGTTGCTGTATTTATATGCAAATGAGAGGCTTGTGCATATTAAAGAGCCGTTTTGATGTGCTAATGTTATCCGGTGGTTAGATCCCTTTGCCCACCCTATCAGGTACTCTGTGCTGCACATTAGCATATAGGAACGGCAGAATCCATTCTTACTATTTCAGAAATGATTTACCGTAGAGAAAAACTGCTAGTTCTAGGTATAACCAGTTTTTAATGCTATTTAAAATAAAAAAAAAATCCTGTTGGGGTGACAGAGTTCCTTTAAAGTGAGAATCCCAAGTTCTCAGGAAATCAAGGAGAAAAAGCATCCCAAGATTTCCATGTGATGTAGACAGGATGGATTCTCCCAGCATCCTCGATAGACTTCCTTATTCTGCAGGTTTATGACACCGTAACTGGTGTCCCTTTAAAGACTAACTTTGTTGTTTGGCATTAAGTCCCGATGACGCAGCTCCAGGATTTTTCCAGGAAGCCCAAATGTGAAGTACAAGAGTCTGCCAACAAAATAGTCCCATTAATTCGGCTAATCTCAAGCCATTCTGATATCTTGGGTACAAACAAGACTCCTGAATATAGAGGAAACTTCCTCTTATAGAGAAGAATAAAAAATGTATGAAAACAGGAAATAAAGCATTGAATAAGAAACACCTGCTCTGTCCCAGCATACAATGCAAAATAAACAATGAGGGAGGCTTGAGAAGAAAGATTAGGAAGGTAATAAAAAAGCAAACCTCAAATATGTTATTGCGCCATTGTGCGAACAGCTACTTTGTGGCTAATAATATTTGTATATAAAATACGTCTGTGCACGCTCTTGGAATTGCTGATATTCTCCGTGCACGTGCTCTTGCAACTTAACGTCTGCTTACAATCAATCAATGTGTACCTGTTTTAGTTTGCCCTCTGCAGCTCACGAATACACCGACTGCAAAGTGCAGAGTTTCAATTTAGCCTATCAATGACCTCTCTCAGGTAGCACGTTGCAGAATGTTGCAACTGCCTGAGAAACATTGCAGACCCAAACAGGTAGAAATGGTATGATTTTAAGCAGAAACAAAAAGAGCTTGTAATAAAATAAAGTATATAGACTGATACAAAGGTATATTATATGCCTAGTAAAATCCCGCCCTCTGCAGCTCATGAAGAACCAGTTGTACAACCAGTCTTATACTAGCCAATCAGTGACCATCTCTCAATAACATTCTACAACACGCGGCTTCAGCAATGCTCACTGATTGGCTAATCTGATCACACTGAACAGAGTCTGTTTCTTCATGAGCTGCAGAAGACAGACCCAGGCAGGTAGATTTTTTGCTTTTTTCCCCCCTTATGAGACAATTGGCAAAGTTTCAATGTTTTTTTTTTTCTGTTTGCCTTCCTTTGGATCAATTAACAATTAATAATAAATAGTCCACATATTAAAAAGATCAATAGAGATCTAAAGAGGTTGAACTTGATGGACTAACTCTTCATTCATCCTCAAATACTATACTATTAATAATTATTTAACAACGAATTAATTAATAACTAATCCGCATATTGCAGATCAGAGGAAATCTTAACAGGTTGAACTTGATGGACTGAAAGTCTTATTTCAACCTTAATTACTATATATATATATATATATATATATATATATATATATATATATATATATATATATAAATAAAATATAAATATAATATATATATATAATATATAAAATATATATATATACTATATGATATATATATAAAACATATATAATATATGTATATCTATATATATAGATTGTAAGTTTGAGAGTTTTCAATCGTGTGTTCGTGTCTTGGAAACAAGCACTAAGTACATTTGATTATAAGCTCAAAAACAGGGCCCTGCATTCTTTATAAGGTGTTAAGTTTGTTTTTTGCCATGTACTAAACCCCTGTACAGCGCTACGGAATATGTTGGCGCGATATTAATAATAATAATAATAATAATAATAATAATAATAATAAATATATATATATATATATATATATATATATATATATATATATATATATATATGTATATATATATATATATATATACATATACACATACACACACACCACCCAGCATTGCCATGATTTAATAGATCAAGCTAGAGGAGGAAAGATCATCTCTTTTGCGGCTTTGCTGTTCAGGTCATTTTTTTACTTAAAAAATAACATAATTCTGTGTCTTAACGCATTTCAGATGTATGAGAATATATACATTTTTAATACATTTATTTAGCCCCATTCCAGTGGAGAAAAACTATTTTCCCAAGTGATTTTTGCTTTTATAGATTTGTCTCTGCGGGCCATGAACCCATTGTACTGTTTTCCTCTATACAACAAAGCTTTGGCTGTAGCTACACTAAATAACACAAATCCAAATCAGAATCAGCCCAAAGTGTTTTCTCTGTATAAATTTAGCATAGACACCATTTCCTGTAGATGACTAGCCATGAATAATCATCATCCTGTGTCCAAACACTGTCATTACTTCCTGGAAAACAGTAATATTTCCCTTTGTCCGCTAATATTTTTCCTTTTTGTTGATTTATACAGTTCCTTCCACTTTTGATTCTTTTAGAGTACAGTAAATAGTACTAGTGTTTACAACTGAATGTTTAAGTCCCAGAAATACAGTTATTGCATTGTACTGTGGGAAACTGGGCAGGGACATGCAAATGAGCCCACACTATATTTACACTTTTTAAACCAATACCATTTTTTAATCCAATACCACCTATTCCTTTTAGGCAAATGCCTCCTGCATTACAAAGCTTTAAAGCAGGGGTAACCAAACTCGGTCCTGGAGGGCCGCACCCAGGCCTGGTTTTGATGATTTCCTTTCTGTGCACAGGTGAGTCAATCAGGATGGTGGAAGAAGCAATAGTATTACCTGCTTGCAGCAAGGAAATCCACAAATCCAGGCCTGGGTGCGGCCCTCCAGGACCGAGTTTGGTGACCCCTGCTTTAAAGCATAGGATGGATTATGTAGGAGTTAGGAAGCTTACCCACAGACAGCCGTTTCAATCTAATGGATCTCATCAGTGTGGGGCTGCTACCAAACTCGTGCTTTACGTCTTGTGGGAAGGCTATTTACCACAACATAATTTAGCTAATGGTGGGCAAAAGAGTGATAGAAGCCTCCACCATACAGAATACAGTTACCGTAATAAATGGTAAATTTGTGAATGCCTAAAGAAATATGTGGAAAAAACAACATTTAGAAAAATACATTTACTTTTTTCGCACATTCATGATGTATTGGCCTGGACCATAAACAAGTACATTTATTTTATCAGATTTGGCTGTGCCTGATAGGCTAGGACACTACACATTCTGCCCTACAGAGACTGTATCTGCATATACTAATAAAATAAAGTACATAAAAGTAAATAGATATACAGGTTTAATATATAGTATTTACATTTTTTATTTTAAACTAAAATAAAGTGCATAAAATTAAATATTCTATTAATATATATATATATATATATATATATATATATATATATATATATATATATATATATATATATATATATATATTAACACAGGCTGAGATCCCGCTCCATGCTGATGATAGCCAGTAAGCTTGAAACAGCTGTACATGGATAGGATACTCAGTCTGTGTTTATTCCAGCCTTGGCTTTGCATTAAAGCTGTGTAATACACCATGCATAAGCTTAAAGGAAGCCATGTTTGATAATGGCTACGGAATGAAGAGTGAGGCATTTGTGGCCACATTTGTGTGTTCCAGCTCAACTTCCCAGAATGCAGTGTAATAACTGTTTTTCTCGGAACTCTGAGCTGGAAGCAGGTTTTTTAACTTGCTTTAGACATTCAAATGTGAACACAGATGTACTATTTATTTACTATATATATATATATATATATATATATATATATATATATATATATATATATATATATATATATATATATATATATATATTATGTATGCCAATGATGTAATTGTTGCTGTTTTTATTCTGACATGCTCCCTTTTTATCTGTACACAAACATAGCAGTTATGCATTTCTGACTTTGTTATGTCACTTATAATCATATATATTAAAATGCTCATGATCAGGCGGTTTCGTTTGCACCAAATGCTGTTCTAAACCTTGCACACACAGTGGTTGCCATGGTAACACTCTAGTGCAGGCTTTGGGCCTATAACAAAAACTCATCTACTGCAACATGAATCTGCTTCAGAGGCCATTGCACTGACCTTGTATTTAAGAGAGCCATCTTGCTCAGCTTGATATTCCCATGAGTTAATTAAATAAATGTATTATATTAGCATTTTATGTGTTTATTGGCTACAGGGGATGCTCAAGGAGTAAGAACGATGGGGAATTGCAGGATATTTATAGATCTGATAATTTTGTGGTCTCAGAACTTATTTGGAGCTTTAGTCATGTATTAATTAAAACACTTTGAAGCTAAGTATGTAATCAAGTATCTTATGGTGAATGTCTAAAAGACAACTTATAAAAATCCCTATACAGCAGTGGTTCTTGGCCTTTTGTGGGCTGGCTGGTCACCTTCCAATGATTATGGGAACCAGTTGCCCACTATCGAGTGCTCAATGAGTCAGCTCTTAGGGACCAGCAGGTAATCACATGGAGATATCTTATAGCGATCCCTATACAGCAGTGGTTATTGGCCTTTTGTGGTATGAGGACTGGCTGGTCACCTTCCAAAGCGTATGGTGGCCAGTTGACCACCATCTAGTGCTCATGGGGACCAGCAGGTAATCACATTTCTTACGGAGAATGTCTGAAAGAAAGCATATAGCGATCCCTATACAGCAGTGGTTATTGGCCTTTTGTGGTATGAGGACTGGCTGGTTACCTTCCAAAGCGTATGGTGGCCAGTTGACCACCATCTAGTGCTCATGGGGACCAGCAGGTAATCACATTTCTTACGGAGAATGTCTGAAAGAAAGCATATAGCGATCCCCATACAGCAGTGGTTATTGGCCTTTTGTGGTATGAGGACTGGCTGGTCACCTTCCAAAGCGTATGGTGGCCAGTAGCGTATGGTGGCCAGTTGCCCACCATCTAGTGCTCATGTTTCCTATGGTGAATGTCTAGAAGACAACTTATAGCGATCCCTATAAAGCAGTGGTTCTCTGTCTTTTGTGGTCTGGGGACTGGCTGGTCACCTTCCAATGCTTATCAGCTCACCATCTAGTGCTCATGGGGACCAGCTGTGAGATCCCGAAAACCTTTAAACGGATGATATTTCAGGTGACTTAACGAATCATCTAGCTTTGCCATTATTTGAACGGAGTACATTTTATCTGCGTATAAATTCCTCTATAATCTATAACTGTGACTAATGGTAATGTGTACAAAGTGTTAGGCTCTCCTCCTCCCTGAGGACCAGCAGTTTAGAGCCACTGCTATACATAGTAACTAAGTATTGAACCTTGTTTTAAAGCTAAAAACTACATAAAAGACCATTTAAGGAATATATTTCCTTTTTGTATCTAAATAGCATATTTGAGTTCATATTTGCATGTCTAAAATTAAGTTAAAATCTTTAATCCAAATGCCACTTTATACATGGCTCCATTTGGGCATATGCTGCCTATATTACACAGGTATAATAAAGCATAGCATATACCCAAGTTAAGAGACTACAGGCGGTACTGTTTCAATTTTAAATGTATGTCATCAGAGCATCTGAAAGAAGATATTCGATATTTTTTCAGAATGCAATTCTTTAATGAAGGCCCTAGAGCAGAATAAACTGTGCTAAATGTGGAATAGCTATTGGGAGCTTGACTTTGATGACCATTGCGCAGGTATATAGATGTGAGGAAAAGTGGATTCAAATAAGATATGTTAAAAAGTATTCTCTAAATAGCCCATTTGAGAATGTAACTGTGGAAGAGTAAATAGGATAAGAAAAAGCATTGATTTCATGGGAAACAAATATGCAAATGTTTGTCTTGTAAGTGAGGCTGTTGAAATGATAAGCTGATTAACAAATGCAAATCTCTATACTGTACTGAATGCACTTTGGTTAATGGGATATGGAAAGTTTTTACTAGGTATATAATATATCTGTTTACTTTTATGTACTTTATTTATTTTTGGCGCCGTTCAGTCATTTCCTACTCTCTGTCACCTCATGGACCATAACACATGGTCAAGCTGATCCACCTGGTTTTCATGGCAGAGATACTTGAGTGGGTTGCTAGTTCCTTCTTCAGTGGGCCACAGCATACAGCTTCTGGTATTCCTAATTGGTCTCCCATCCAAGTACTGATCAGGCCCAGCCCTACTTGCCATCAGGATGGTGTGACCTCTTGGTTCCCTGACTGGAATTGAACTTAGGTTGCAGCGATGAAAGCACCAAATCCTAACCACTGGACCACCAGATCACCCGTTTTATTTTACGAAGATGTGCCAATAAGCAGTTTTTACTGCCTAAAATCAAATAAAGTATTACCGGCTTGCCATCTGCAGCTTACCAAGACACAGAGTTTGCTGTAATGCATCTCATACTAACCAATAAGTGACCATCTCACCAAAAAACGCATGAGAAGTGGCTCCTGATCGGCTAGGACACTACACTGCACATCCAGCCCTAGAGAAACTGTATCTGCATAAGCTGCAGTGATCAGACCAATATAGGCACTATAAAATCCAGGAACCTTCCATATCCCTTTAAGTACTGTGCCACTGTCCGTTTAAATGTCCAACTTAGTATCCACTAATTACAATGCCAATTTCTTGATGCCCCATTCTGCTTCCTGCACTGAAACAATATTTTCATTTAGCTCAGGCGGCAAAGTGAGGGGAGAACCAGGAGTCTTAGGCAGGAGGGAGGAACAAAGGCTTGGCACGTTTAGACGGCCTGCCAAGTACAAAATAACAGTGCTCGCTGTCTTACTGTTTGCCCTGGAGCCTGCGAGACACGGAGAACTTATCACTACCGAACAGGCTGCTGGAACCTCGCTGCCAGGAGTCCTACTGCAGCCAACACTTTATCACCAAGGGAGAGCACTTCCTGTCACTGGCATTGGAAACCAGGCATGGCAAGATTGGCATGCAGAACAATTACGGGAAGTGCCCCCTGGCAGCAATGGGTTAATAGGGCAATGACAATGATCAATATAATCCACGGCCCTTGATAACTTTAAAGGGATATTGAAGGTTTCTTTATTTTACTAGGTATATAATATCCCTGTATATCTATATACTTTCATGTACTTTATTGTAATAAGCTCTTTAAAAATCAAGCAAATAGTCCCTGTACGGGTCTGTAGGACTGGATGTGCAGGGTAGTCTCCTAGCCTATCAGGAACCACTTCTCAACAGTGTCCTAGCCTATTAGTGACCATGTCTCAGCAGCATGTTGTTGTCCCCATGTCCTGTTGCAGAGAGATGGTCACTGATTGGTTAGTATGAGACACAGCACAGCAAGTACAGCAGACACTGCAGAGGACAGACCCATACACATAAATAAAATAAAGTACATAAAATGGATACACAGGGATATTATATACCTATTAACATTCAGGAACTTGCCATATCCCATTAAAGGAACATTATGGTCACATATTTTCTAATTACCTCTTTGAAAAAATATTTTTAGACAGAAAACATATATATTGCACTTGTACATGCAATTACTTGCCCAGGTATATATACCATCTGATGATATTCCCTTGTGCATCACTACCTTGTAATAGCAAAGAAGATGTGTACAATACAATGTAGGCTCACCCTAGATGGGCAGGTCATAGCAGAAAGGTCAGACAAATCACAGTCCACTGGAGAAGGACCTGACAACCCACTCCAGTATCTTTGCCAAGAAAATATTAAGTATATAGGGTTACAGGGAGTCGGAAACAACAGAACAACAACATTATTTACAGTAGGGTTCCATTGTATTGGCTTAATACACTTCCCATCAGTTGTATTGGCAGCACTGTGCAGATAGAAACTTCCTGTGTATTCAAAGTCTTCAGGAAATTGATAATCAAAAACAAATGACAAATTCCTCTGCACATTAAAAAAAATAGTAAATTATCCGCTGGTGAAGTGAACCACTCATTGCAGAGCATTGCACAAGGTCACAAAATAAATCTGGACATACAGAGCAGGGTCTAGGATGGGTAAACCAATTCATAATTTTGTTGTCATCATGTCCTAAAAGAATTGTAATCATTAGTTCCCTGGTACACAAACCAAAGACTAAATGCTGATCGGGTCATATTTAGCCACAGATGAGGTCATCACACAACACTTCCTTTCAGTCTTTTTTTGCAGCCCTGCATTCAGAAGATATGTCTCCCCCACAAGACACTGCAACTAAGAATAACTGTCTGGTCAGCAGATTATCTTTCATGGGAGTTCACAACATGCACTAGTATAGTAAACACAACATGAACACAACGGATAAATGGCAAAGAAACCTATAGCCTTAGAGGGGACATGGCACAGAACATATCAACGGCCCAGATACCGTGGATATGAAAAGTACATAAATATGTACAATTGCAATTAGTCATTATTAAAAATGTAACTTGATACTGTATTATTGTATGGGTTACCACCATATATATGGCCCTATGCTAACCCGCTCTAGTGCAATTAGGAGTACCATAGTGACAAAGAAGATCCTATCTAGCTATGCTATACCCCCATCCCAAAACATTGCGAGAGAACTGCTACGAGTGCCTGCTGCAAAACAAAGCCAAAAACCACTGCACAAATCTACATTGATTTGTTCACGGACAAAAGATTTCGAGTTACTCCGTAAGACTTTTACACCAAAACTCTATGCCAATACAATTTTACGTATCACTCGCAAATCGCGGAGGTGCCGTAACTGCAAAAAACATAAGAAAATATCACGGGTACCAAGGACCACTAACAAAGAATTTTAAAAACTTTGCCGAGTGCCGCGGCAGCAATTAAAGTGACAGTACAGCACCAAAAAAAGGATGAAATTTCAACATCATATGACAATTATCTATCCGATATCAACATATGTGTGATTAAAAATGATATTGTTTTATGTCCATTGATTAGATAATATCTCTAGTAACACACAGTACTCATGGGGTTAATACACGCCAGGAAACCATGTTGCCTAGGATGTCATCTTTTTCCTAAAAAGACTAGATACCTCAGAGGAATGGGACTCTGGGTTCAGTTCTTTTGAAAGACACTTTTTAAGATCCCCAGACAAAAACGAAAACCAATTAGAAGTGTAAGTCACAGTATGATAACCCTCCCCCTTAGGTTACAGGTAGATTAGCGGATGAGACCCCCACAACATAAGCAGCCAACTAAACTTAAAGGACATGGAAGGTTTCTGGAGTTCACTAGGAATAGGAGGGCTTAGAGGCTCTGCCTAAAATAATACAATATTTGGGTTTGCCCTCTTTAGCTCAAGTAGCTCATGAATACACAGACTGTGAAGTGCAGTGTTTAAAATTAGCATGTCAGTGACCGATCTCAAGCAGCATGTTGCAGTATTTTGCCACCGATTGCTTACTATGAGACCCTGTACTTAGAAGTTCACTGTCTTCGTGAGCTGTAGAGGGGAAACACCAATTAGAAATTATTTGTATGATTTTAGGCAGAAAAAACAGAGGAACCCTGGTGGTCCAGTGGTTAGGATTCAGTGCTTTCACCACTGCAACCTGAGTTTGATTCCAAGTCAGGGAACCAAGAGGTCACACCACCCTAAAGCCGAGCAGGGCCTGCTCAGTACTTGGATGGGAGACCACCTAGGAATACCAGGAGCAGTGAATACTGGAGAAAGCACCGGCAACCCACTCCAGTATCTCTGCCATGAATAACAAATGGATCAGCATGACCATAAAGATGTCCTGTTGTGTTACGGTCCATGAAGCCAGAGAGAGTTGGAAATGACTAAACTACGCAAATAAATAAGATAAAAATAAACTACATAGAGATACACAGGTATGTTATATTCCAAGTGAAATCCATAAACCTTCCATATGCATTTAAGATTTTCTTTAAAAATGCTTTAATATTCATAGCTGCTATTTGTTACATATTCCACAAATTTGACATTTTCCCAAACTACATTGGTTTTTAATGGCAGCTCTATTTCAATGTCTTAATTGGCGAACCACCATGTAAAATGGCCATAAACTTCTAGTACAGATAAGAGATGGTTAATATGCCGATAACTCTCCCATATATATTATGTAGATGTTACTGAATTATTAATGTACCAAAGCATTTCCAGTCAGCTGTTTGGCTGCATCAGAAATAAAACAGTAACGGCCATTATCCGGCAGCCTCTAATTGCCCTGCTCTTATTTTCACGATGTTTAGCTGCTAACATACCCCGTGGCAGGTACGTAATAGTACAATTAGACAAAGTAACTCCCAGGCTCCTATATGGAGAGTACAGAACAGTGATCTGCAAACGTGCCAAAAACGTACAAAAACCCCAATTCATATTGTTGCAAATTAAACGTTTCTGGTTACTAAATTAATGCAGTTTTTTATTTCTATGAATGGTCCCATGTGTGCCCAAACTGGCATTCCGTTAAATGCAGAGGGCTCAGGTGCCAAGGCAAAAATGGGCGGGATGAACAACAGATCCCAAGACACTAATTAAATATAAAAAGATGTAAATGAGAATTCAGCATGTGATTAATAGGCGTCAGTGCAGATATAGTTAATTAGCACATGGGCGGGGACATGCAAATGAGACCACCATGCAATGAAAAGTACATATGTGATGCTATTTGAATGTCTAAAAAAATAAGTTAATAAACTTATTTCCTGCTTAAATTTCTCAGAAATACAGTTGATGCACTGCACTCTGGGAAAACTGGGCCGGGACATGCAAATGAGACAACAATGCTCACTCTGTAATCCAAACCACTTTATGCATGGCTCCTTTTAAGCTTATGCTTAATTTTTCTCACAGTTTTAGGCATAGCAAAGGATGGATTATTCACAAACCAGGTCACTTACCCGCATACAGAACTCTTTCATGGTTATTGCCACATACAGTTCTGTATGCGGGTAAGTGACCTGGTTTGTGAATAATCCATCCGTTGCTATGCCTAAAACTGTGAAATACAGTAAGCATAAGCCTAAAAGGAGCCATGTATAAAGTGGTTATGGATTACAGAGTGAGCGTTGTTGTCTCATTTGCATATCCCCGCCCAGTTTTCCCAGAGTGCAGTGCATCAACTGTATTTCTGAGACATTTGAGCAAGAAATACATTTATTAACTTATTTTTTTAGACATTCAAATAACATCACATTTGTACTATTCATTACTGTACTATGTACGGTGGGCTTGTATCACTCTTCACCCCACCATTTGTGAAATTATATATATATATATATATATATATATATATATATATATATATATATATATATTCTCCCTTCTGGATCTCTACCTTGTCATGGTGAAGGGGCGTGTAGGGTCTCTTAAGATGGGCAGGTCATAGCGCAGATGTCAGACAAATCCTGGAGAAGGAACTGGCAACCCACTCCAGTATATTTGCCATGAATTCCATATGGATAAGCACAAACAGATGTGCCTGGCGTGCTGCATCCATATGGTCACCGAGAGTAGGACAAGACTAAACGAATGAACATCACAATATATTACAACAGATTGTTATTACAAAAAGTTGGGTATTTTAAGCACAAATCACATGAAAAGGTTTATTTATCTTTCACAGGGGGCAGTGATGAACCATACAAGCATGCCCACTTGGTAGGTAATAATTTATGGCATCAATTGCATGAAAAAGTCCTCCCACGCTCCTAATGAGATTATCTTATCAGATTTATTATCTCTCACTATGGGGGAGGGCAGGGTGATGAGCTAGATAAGCATGCCACATGTAGATCTGAATAGTATATTCTGGCACTGTAAGACTATATCATTACATTGATGCATCTACTTGGGCATGCTCGTGTATTTTACCACCCAAACGTGAGAGATAATTTCCCATATGAGATAAACTGACTAGGGAAGTGAGGGTTTTTTCATATAATTTTTGCTGAAATTACCCAATTTTTTAATATTTAACATTTTCACACAAATTAACAACCACCAATGAAATGAAATGTATTTATATTATATGTATATTATATATATTATTTCACACCGTCGTGACATGGCACAACAGGGCGGGTTTTCCCTACAATATCCAGTTGTGTTTGAATGGTCAGCAGATGTCCAGAGGTTAATGCCAGGAGGTGCAGAGCTTTCTGCATTAATGACCCGCGCCCTCCCCCTACACAAGCTGTGTTGACGGTGCAGTTTCCTTGCAGAGGCGTCACTAAGCCGTGCCGTGGAGGGTACTGGTCCGTTTCCTTGCCGCTGTCAGGCATTTACCCGGCAGCAGCATCCTTCATCCTTCCTTTTTTTCCTTCCTGCAAATGGAGCATTTCATCTACAGGGCACAATGTGCCAACATCAGCACAGAAGGTGTGACTCACCATCTCTCAGCTGCAATATAATGGTGGGTGCCAGCCTGCCAGGTGGGCATCATTCATACAGCGGCCACGTGAATCACTGCAACACTGAACTGGACAGATGTTCTTAGTCTACAGACTAACTGAGGCCTAGAAACCCCACCAGAACATATACCAGGCTTTACAGCTTCGGTGATTAAAGGGTTACAGAAGGTTCCTGGATGGTATTAGGCATATAATATCCCTGTGTATCCAGTTATGGATTTTATGTTATTAAGAAGTGCTTATAAGCTCTGGTTATAAAATGAAACAAATAGTCCCTGTATGGGTCTGCCCACTGCAGTGTATGCAGACACAGACTCTGTAGCACTTGCTGTATGGTGTCTCATACTAACCAATCAGTGACCATCTCTGCAGAATTGAAAAACTATACTTGATAACAGGAAAGGTTTTAGAACAGGGCTGGATAAATCCCTGGAGCCAGGAAACCACAGCTCCTAAAATGTTGAGCCATTAAAAAAAAAAAAAAAAAAAAAAAAAAATAATAATAATAATAATAATAATATATATATATATTACATTTGTGCTCACATTTAAATGTCTAAAACAAGTTAAAAAAACTTGTTTCATGCCCAGAATTCCAAGAAATACAGTTATTACACAGCAGTCTGGCTTCCCTTAAGCATATGACGGCTGTATCAAACAGCTTTTAGCAAAGCTAGGGTTGGATTATACACAAGCCAGGAATCCCACCCACGTACATATTTTATATATATATATATATATATATATATACATATACACATATACACACACAAACATGCATATAAAATACAAATATACATTGTTTATATGTTTTTATTTCTAAAGCAGGGTTTAAACAATTTATTTGAGAGTCTGGCGTCAAAAAAAAAAACAAAAAAACAATATATATATATAGACTTTCAAATAAATTATTCAACCCCTGCTTTAGAAATAAATACATATAAACATTGTATATTTACTTCTATATGTACTATATTTATTCTTTACTCCGGGGTTCCATTTTCTTGTTGGATCATTTCTCAGACGTAAGCGAATAAACTTATTACAGCTTGGGAGTGCA
The DNA here is from genome assembly GCA_027410445.1 of Discoglossus pictus. NCBI lineage: Eukaryota > Metazoa > Chordata > Amphibia > Anura > Alytidae > Discoglossus > Discoglossus pictus. Next base: position 23,213,522 of record CM050165.1, on the reverse strand, counting down.
CTGGCAGTTTTAAATGGCACATTCCCATTGTCAGATGGAGACTTCCTGCGCATGAACCTCAGAAAGATGACATAATAAATTAGAGGCTGTATTATTGTTTATTTTCTAACATAAAATGTGCTTGCCTAGACCAGTTTTTTTTAGATACTTTGATAGTATACTTTTATTTAGTAAATGTATTTCTAATATATTATTACACAAAACTGAGCAAATGAGACTGATCTAAATGTAAGCTGATTATTTGCGGCGCTTCCTCTTCCTGCAGAGCCTTGCATTGGCAGAGCGCTCTGCGCTGGCAGTCACAGGCTACCAGGGGAAGGAGCCGGCCTACAGCAGAGACAGGGCCTGGAGTTTGGGAAAAACCTGCCATGCTTGTGAAGTATCTAACAGCTATGCAGGAGCATTTTCATAGAAAACTTATTTAGCTGGCTGCTTGAGTCATGGGCAATTCCATCTCGGTCCCGTCCTTCAATAAACTGAATAGAGAGTTTATATGAATCTAGGATTGTTTTAATCTTGTTAGGCACAGAGAGAAACTATCTTCTGCCATAAAAGGTAGAATTAAATATAATAGGTAAAAATGAAAGGATATTGATTAACTTTAAAATGTATAAAACACATTGCGTATTATCTAGTCAAGCTCAAGAGCATACTATGAATATGACACGTCAGTGGTCCTTTAAGGCAGGTGTTGGCAAACTTAACATTTAAGAGCCAGGTTATTTATATATATATATATATATATATATATATATATATATATATATATATATATATATATATATATATATATAAATACACACACATACATACATACATACACACACACATATATATATATAAATATATGTGTAATATCTCAAAAGTTAGGACACAGCAGTAACATTTAGGGGCCAAGGCTCCCAGAATTTATCAAGACCTGCTTTAAAGGGATATGGCAGGTTCCTGGATGTTACTAGGTATATAATATCCCTGTATATTTATTTACTTTACTTTATTAAGAAGTTCTTATAAGCTCTGTGCTTAAAATCAAGCAAACAGCCCCTGTACTGGTCTGCCCACTGCACTGTATGCAGATACAGACTCTGTAGCGCTGGATGTGCAGTGCCCTAGCCTATCAGGAACCACGTCTCCACAGCACTTTGCTGAGAGATTGTCACTGATTGGTTAGTATGAGACACCGAACAGTAAGTACTACAGAGTCTGTGTCCGAATACACTGCACAGGGCAGACCCATACACGGACTATTTGTCTTTAGGCAGCAAAAACATAGCTTATAAACATTTCCTTAATAAAATAAAGTACATAAGAGTAAATAAATACCTAGTAACATCCAGGAACCTGCCATATCCCTTTAAGCAAATTTAATTCAATGGCAAAATCTATATTTTTCCTGTAGATAATACAAAACAATGATAACTGTCCTGATAAATACACTCCATTTCTTTAATACAGCTTTTATGAACCTTAATAAAGGACATGCCAATGACGAGATCAATATAGTAATGGCTCCATTAGTACAGGACGCTGGCACCAGGTAAGCCAAGCTCTGTCTTGGCAAATACAATGTATGTACCACCCGATGGGCAGAGATGGGCATCTGTCTGATAGGATAGGTTTATGGCTTTATAAGATCATATGGATCCAGCACACAGTGACAAGCTCAGTATACATATATAATACATCTAATAATACTCTGATATAAGGAAACTGATGAGCAATTGCAGATATAGACCATATCCTGATACTGGTGCATTATCACTGAAACAATCACATTATGTTATCAGCATTAAACATGCGTAAAGTGGGCATAAACATAAAGGCCTCTATCATCTAAAGCATGGAGCCAACTTCTAGACCCAATACCACCTAGCAGTGACCTTGGCAAAGGAGATGTTTTTTCACAGTGCCTCTTGTCTCAAGACGTTATTCTTCAGTGCAGCAATTCTTAAGTGCTGTACTTTCCCTAATGCAGAGTACAGGCAGTTACGCAGCGATGGCTACTGTGCTGGGCAGATGACTAATATAATACATCTGGATGGCGGGGGGGGGGGGGGAATAATGATCATCTGGCATTAAAATAATAACAAATGAAGAACCTTCATATAAATCCAGATATAAACATGTGTGTGTGATATGTTACACGCCTGTAGTAAGGGAAGGTGCTGGCAACAAACCAGGAGGACACATTCCCAAGCGCCATCGGAGTAATCAGACCCCACAAGGTCACTGTTACTCCGAGTGTCCATCACTAGGACTGTGCCCTTCCACTGGAAATGCTCCAAACACGTTAGTGAGAGCGTGGACACACACGTGTGAGCGGTTATATGTATTTTTGTACATTTGCCACTTTATGAGTGTGCCAATATCACATTGCCCTACGGAGAATACTATAAGGAGGAGTGCCCCCCACACTCTCACAGGGAAGGCATTCTCTATCCAAACACATTTGGGTATATCCTACCCCCCATATTATTGTGCCCCCATACCCTATCCTAAGCTAACTGCCCCTTGTATGTAGTGGTTTTGGATCTAGGCATGTGCAAGGAATGCAGGGACACCCCCAACATATTGTGATGGCCTAGAAGTCACCATGGACCTGCTCATTCACTCCTACTTATTTATTGAGTTTCCTTCTTGAAGACATCTTCCACCACCCAGTCCCTGGCACATGGAGGAGTCACGTTTCCTTTAGATTCTTGTCGCAAATATCTCACACAGCTCAGCAATACATTCCAATATTACATGTATTTTATTTAGCACCAACATGTCAACAAAACACAACAACAGCAAGTGATAAACATATGGCGCGCACACACAGCAGTATCAGGCCCTACATCCATATAAATGCATTATTAGGAGGCTACGTGAGTATAAATAACGTCTCGCATATCATGACAACATCTTAATACGTCTGGGCAAATACTTAGCCTTGTCAGTTTGGGCCACCTGGCCTTTGATTAAATGTGCCACAAGCCCCATAAGTAAACACCCCCCTCCCCCATGGTGTCACCTCCCTCATCTGGACCTGTCACTGTCATGGACAAACGTCACCATGATGCCTACACTTGTGGTGTTTACTATTGTTATTATTATTATTATTATTATTATTATTACCCATGTCATTGTGTCCAAAACTCGTCTGGGGGTAATTATTTCATGATTTCTGTCAAAATAGGTCACCAGAGTCGGGGGTTAGAGACTCACCCAAGTGTCCGTCCCGGGCGCTCTACACCAACTAGCCCTCTCATCATTGTCCTCTCTATCTCCATTGCCACTCAAATGAATTTGCCCCGCAGCGAGGGGCCTCTCTAGTCAGCGTGCCCCGCAGCGAGGGGCCTCTCTAGTCAGCGTGCCCCGCAGCGAGGGGCCTCTCTAGTCAGCGTGCCCCGCAGCGAGGGGCCTCTCTAGTCAGCGTGCCCCGCAGCGAGGGGCCTCTCTAGTCAGCGTGCCCCGCAGCGAGGGGCCTCTCTAGTCAGCGCGCCCCGCAGCGAGGGGCCTCTCTAGTCAGCGCGCCCCGCAGCTAGGGGCCTCTCTAGTCAGCGTGCCCCGCAGCTAGGGGCCTCTCTAGTCCGTATGCCCTGCAGCGAGGGGCTTCTCTAGTCCGTATGCCCAGCAGCGAGTGGCCTCTCTAGTCCGTATGCCCCGCAGCGAGTGGCCTCTCTAGTCCGTATGCCCTGCAGCGAGTGGCCTCTCTAGTCCGTATGCCCAGCAGCGAGTGGCCTCTCTAGTCCGTATGCCCAGCAGCGAGTGGCCTCTCTAGTCCGTATGCCCTGCAGCGAGTGGCCTCTCTAGTCCGTATGCCCTGCAGCGAGTGGCCTCTCTAGTCCGTATGCCCTGCAGCGAGTGGCCTCTCTAGTCAGTATGCCCCGCAGCGAGTGGCCTCTCTAGTCAGTATGCTCTGCAGTGAGTGACCCTTCTAGCCTCCTTCATTCACAGGCAGATGCCCCTCAAGCTTTTTCTGTATCTGCCCCCTTTCTAGTGAGTGCCCTCCTAGTGAGTGCCCCATCCAAACCCTTGTTCCCCCTCTAGGCCCTCTTCTTGCCTCCTCCCTTCATCTCAGTCCTGCCTCTTCAAACCCCACTTTCTCTCTCTCTCATTACTGCCCCACCCAGGCCTGTATTGCCCCACCTTTACCCAAACATTCATTACATTTCTGCCCTCCACTCAATTTCTTAGTGCTACCCCTGCATCCTATATCTACGTTTCCATCCCCAAGTTGCCCCTCTCTCTCCCCCCTTTTGCCACAATTGTTGCTCCCTGTCTTACCCCAGTCTATGTAGTCCTGGACGTGCTTGTCCCTCCATGTTGCCCCTCTCCCGCCCCCTGTCTTACCCCAGTCTATGTAGTCCTGGACGTGCTTGTCCCTCCATGTTGCCCCTCTCCCGCCCCCTTTGTTGCCCCCTGTCTTACCCCAGTCCATGTAGTCCTGGATGTGCTTGTCCCTCCTTGTTGCCCCTCTCCCCCCCCCCTTTGTTGCCCCTGTATTATCCCTGTCTATGTAGTCCTGGACGTTCTTGTCCCTCCTTGTTGCCCCTCTCCCTCCCCCTTTGTTGCCCCCTGGCTTACCCCAGTCTATGTAGTCCTGGATGTGCTTGTCCCTCCTTGTTGCACCTCTCCCTCCCCCTTTGTTGCCCCCTGTCTTACCCCAGTCTATGTAGTCCTGGACGTGCTTGTCCCTCCTTGTTGCCCCCTGTCTTACACCAGTCTATGTAGTCCTAGACGTGCTTGTCCCTCCTTGTTGCCCCCTGTCTTACACCAGTCTATGTAGTCCTAGACGTGCTTGTCCCTCCTTGTTGCCCCCTGTCTTACACCAGTCTATGTAGTCCTGGACGTGCTTGTCCCTCCTTGTTGCCCCTCTCCCTCCCCCTTTGTTGCCCCCTGTCTTATCCCAGTCTATGTAGTCCTGGATGTGCTTGTCCCTCCTTGTTGCCCCTCTCCCTCACCCTTTGTTGCCCCTATCTTACCCCAGTCTATGTAGTCCTGGACGTGCTTGTCCCTCCTTGTTGCCCCTCTCCCTCCCCCTTTGTTGCCCCCTGTCTTATCCCAGTCTATGTAGTCCTGGATGTGCTTGTCCCTCCTTGTTGCCCCTCTCCCTCACCCTTTGTTGCCCCTATCTTACCCCAGTCTATGTAGTCCTGGACGTGCTTGTCCCTCCTTGTTGCCCTCTCCCTCCCCCTTTGTTGCCCCTGTCTTATCCCAGTCTATGTAGTCCTGGACGTTCTTGTCCCTCCATGTTGCCCCTCTCCCTCCCCCTTTGCTTCCCCCTGTCTTACCCCAGTCTATGTAGTCCTGGACGTGCTTGTCCCTCCTTGTTGCCCCTCTCCCTCCCCCTTTGTTGCCCCCTGTCTAACCCCAGTCTATGTAGTCCTGGACGTTCTTGTCCCTCCTTGTTGCCCCTCCCCCTCCCCCTTTGTTACCCCCTGTCTTACCCCAGTCTATGTAGTCCTGGATGTGCTTGTCCCTCCTTGTTGCCCCTCTCCCTCCCCCTTTGTTGCCCCCTGTCTTACCCCAGTCTATGTAGTCCTGGACGTTCCTGACCCCCCTTGTTACCCCTCTCCCTCCCCCTTTGTTGCCCCCTGGCTTACCCCAGTCTATGTAGTCCTGGATGTGCTTGTCCCTCCTTGTTGCCCCTCTCCCTCCCCCTTTGTTGCCCCTGTCTTACCCCAGTCGATGTAGTCCTAGACGTTCTTGTCCCTCCTTGTTGCCCCTTTCCCTCCCCCTTTGTTGCCCCCTGTCTTACCCCAGTCTATGTAGTCCTGGATGTGCTTGTCCCTCCTTGTTGCCCCTCTCCCTCCCCCTTTGTTGCCCCTGTCTTACCCCAGTCGATGTAGTCCTAGACGTTCTTGTCCCTCCTTGTTGCCCCTCTCCCTCCCCTTTGTTGCCCCCTGTCTTACCCCAGTCTATGTAGTCCTGGACGTTCTTGTCCCTCCTTGTTACCCCTCTCCCTCCCCCTTTGTTGCCCCTGTCTTACCCCAGTCTATGTAGTCCTGGACGTGCTTGTCCCTCCTTGTTGCCCCTCTCCCTCCCCCTTTGTTGCCCCTATCTTACCCCAGTCTATGTAGTCCTGGATGTTCTTGTCCCTCCTTGTTACCCCTCTCCCTCCCCCTTTGTTGCCCCTGTCTTACCCCAGTCTATGTAGTCCTGGACGTGCTTGTCCCTCCTTGTTACCCCTCTCCCTCCCCCTTTGTTGCCCCCTGTCTTACCCCAGTCTATGTAGTCCTGGATGTGCATGTCCCTCCTTGTTGCCCCTCTCCCTCCCCCTTTGTTGCCCCTGTCTTACCCCAGTCTATGTAGTCCTGGACGTGCTTGTCCCTCCTTGTTGCCCCTCTCCCTCCCCCTTTGTTGCCCCTATCTTACCCCAGTCTATGTAGTCCTGGATGTTCTTGTCCCTCCTTGTTACCCCTCTCCCTCCCCCTTTGTTGCCCCTGTCTTACCCCAGTCTATGTAGTCCTGGACGTGCTTGTCCCTCCTTGTTACCCCTCTCCCTCCCCCTTTGTTGCCCCCTGTCTTACCCCAGTCTATGTAGTCCTGGATGTTCTTGTCCCTCCTTGTTGCCCCTCTCCCTCCCCCTTTGTTGCCCCTGTCTTACCCCAGTCTATGTAGTCCTGGACGTGCTTGTCCCTCCTTGTTACCCCTCTCCCTCCCCCTTTGTTGCCCCCTGTCTTACCCCCAGTCTATGTAGTCCTGGATGTGCATGTCCCTCCTTGTTGCCCCTCTCCCTCCCCCTTTGTTGCCCCTGTCTTACCCCAGTCTATGTAGTCCTGGACGTGCTTGTCCCTCCTTGTTGCCCCTCTCCCTCCCCCTTTGTTGCCCCTGTCTTACCCCAGTCTATGTAGTCCTGGATGTTCTTGTCCCTCCTTGTTACCCCTCTCCCTCCCCCTTTGTTGCCCCTGTCTTACCCCAGTCTATGTAGTCCTGGACGTGCTTGTCCCTCCTTGTTACCCCTCTCCCTCCCCCTTTGTTGCCCCCTGTCTTACCCCAGTCTATGTAGTCCTGGATGTTCTTGTCCCTCCTTGTTGCCCCTCTCCCTCCCTCTTTGTTGCCCCTGTCTTACCCCAGTCGATGTAGTCCTGGACGTTCTTGTCCCTCCTTGTTGCCCCTCTCCCTCCCCCTTTGTTGCCCCTGTCTTATCCCAGTCTATGTAGTCCTGGATGTTCTTGTCCCTCCTTGTTACCCCTCTCCCTCCCCCTTTGTTGCCCCTGTCTTACCCCAGTCGATGTAGTCCTGGATGTTCTTGTCCCTCCTTGTTACCCCTCTCCCTCCCCCTTTGTTGCCCCTGTCTTACCCCAGTCGATGTAGTCCTGGATGTGCTTGTCCCTCCGGAGCGGCGAGGTGCAGCACTCATCATACAGACAGATGAGCGAGTCCAGCAGGCTCTCCACACTCAGACAGCCCCCGGTCCCGCGGCCCGGCCCGTCCAGGATCAGCCGCTCCAGTTGCCGCAGGCGGACCTCCCCCGACATGGTGACCGCTAGCACTGCACCCTGAGCCCGGCCCCGCCCGCCATCCGATCACACACAGCCCGGCACACCGAGATCTGCGGGACCCGGCACACCCGGCCGGGGGGAGGAGAAGAGGCACAGGGGAGACAGGAGGTGGAGGATGGAGGAGGAGGGACAGGCCGGGGATACAGCAGGAGGAGGAGGAGGATGGCTGCTGAGCGTACAGGACACAGGGAGGAGGAGGAGGAGGAGAGACAGGCCTGGGATGGGGAGGAGGAGAGAGGAGGAGGGGACTGAGCAAGGGCGACAGGAGGATGGAGAGAGATAGAGGGATGGAGACTGAGAGAGATAGAGGGATGGAGACTGGGAGAGATAGAGGGATGGAGACTGGGAGAGATAGAGGGATGGAGACTGGGAAAGAGATAGAGGTATGGAGACTGGGAGAGAGAGATGGAGACTGGGAGAGAGATAGAGGGATGGAGACTGGGAGAGAGAGGGATGGAGACTGGGAGAGAAATAGAGGGATGGAGACTGAGAGAGGGAGAAAGGGAAAGAGGGATGGAGACTGAGAGAGAGAGATGGAGACTGGGAGAGAGATAGAGGGACGGAGACTGGGAGAGAGATAGAGGGATGGAGACTGGGAGAGAGAGGGATGGAGACTGAGAGAGAGATAGAGGGATGGAGACTGAGAGAGAGAGGGATGGAGACTGGGAGAGAGAGGGATGGAGACTGAGAGAGAGAGAGGGATGGAGACTGGGAGAGGGAGAGAGATAGAGGGATGGAGACTGAGAGAGAGAGATGGAGACTGAGAGAGAGATAGAGGGATGGAGACTGGGAGAGAGATGGGGGAGAGAGAGATGGAGACTGAGAGAGATAGAGGGATGGAGACTGGGAGAGGGATGGAGACTAGGAGAGAGAGGGATGGAGACTGAGAGAGATAGAGGGATGGAGACTGGGAGAGAGAGATGGATGGAGACTGGGAGAGAGAGGGATGGAGACTGAGAGAGAGATAGAGGGATGGAGACTGGGAGAGAGATAGAGGGATGGAGACTGGGAGAGAGATAGAGGGATGGAGACTGGGAGAGAGATAGAGGGATGGAGACTGGGAGAGAGATAGAGGGATGGAGACTGGGAGAGAGATAGAGGGATGGAGACTGGGAGAGGGATAGAGGGATGGAGACTGAGAGAGATAGAGGGATGGAGACTGGGAGAGAGATAGAGGGATGGAGACTGGGAGAGAGATAGAGGGATGGAGACTGGGAGAGAGAGATGGATGGAGACTGGGAGAGAGATAGAGGGATGGAGACTGGGAGAGAGAGATGGAGACTGGGAGAGAGATAGAGGGATGGAGACTGGGAGAGAGAGATGGATGGAGACTGGGAGAGAGGGATGGAGACTGGGAGAGAGATAGAGGGATGGAGACTGGGAGTGAGATAGAGGGATGGAGACTGGGAGTGAGATAGAGGGATGGAGACTGGGAGTGAGATAGAGGGATGGAGACTGGGAGTGAGATAGAGGGATGGAGACTGGGAGTGAGATAGAGGGATGGAGACTGGGAGTGAGATAGAGGGATGGAGACTGGGAGAGGGAGAGAGGGATGGAGACTGGGAGAGGGAGAGAAGGATGGAGACTGGGAGAGGGAGAGAGTGATGGAGACTGGGAGAGGGATGGAGACTGGGAGAGAGAGAGAGAGGGATGGAGACTGGGAGAGGGAGAGAGGGATGGAGACTGGGAGAGGGAGAGAGGGATGGAGACTGGGAGAGGGAGAGAGGGATGGAGACTGGGAGAGGGAGAGAGTGATGGAGACTGGGAGAGGGATGGAGACTGGGAGAGGGAGAGAGGGATGGAGACTGGGAGAGGGATGGAGACAGGGATGGAGACTGGGAGAGGGAGAGAGGGATGGAGACTGGGAGAGAGATAGAGGAGAGAGGAATGGAGACTGAGAGAGAGATAGAGGAGAGAGGGATGGAGACTGGGGAGAGAGATAGAGGAGAGAGGAATGGAGAGGGATAAAGGGATGGAGACTGGGAGAGAGATAGAGGGATGGAGACTGGGAGAGAGATAGAGGGATGGAGACTGGGAGAGGGAGAGAGGGATGGAGACTGGGAGAGAGATAGAGGGACGGAGACTGGGAGAGGGAGAGAGGGATGGAGACTGGGAGAGGGAGAGAGGGATGGAGACTGGGAGAGGGATAGAGGGATGGAGACTGGGAGTGAGATAGAGGGATGGAGACTGGGAGAGGGAGAGAGGGATGGAGACTGGGAGAGGGAGAGAGAGATGGAGACTGGGAGAGAGAGATGGAGACTGGGAGAGAGATAGAGGGATGGAGACTGGGAGAGGGATGGAGACTGAGAGAGAGATAGAGGGATGGAGACTGGGAGAGATAGAGGGATGGAGACTTGGAGAGAGATAGAGAGATGGAGACTGAGAGAGAGATAGAGGGATGGAGACTGAGAGAGATAGAGGGATGGAGACTGAGAGAGAGATAGAGGAGAGAGGGATGGAGACTGGGAGAGATATAGAGGGATGGAGACTGAGAGAGAGATAGAGAGATGGAGACTGAGAGAGAGATGGAGGGATGGAGACTGAGAGAGATAGAGGGATGGAGACTGAGAGAGATAGAGGGATGGAGACTGAGAGAGATAGAGGGATGGAGACTGAGAGAGAGATAGAGGAGAGAGGGATGGAGACTGGGAGAGAGAGATGGAGACTGGGAGAGAGATAGAGGAGAGTGGGATGGAGACTGGGAGAGATAGAGGGATGGAGACTGAGAGAGGGAGAGAGGGTTGGAGACTGGGACAGGGAGATTGGGATGGAGACTGGGAGAGAGAGAGAGGGATGGAGACTGGGAGAGAGAGAGAGGGATGGAGACTGGGAGAGAGAGAGAGGGATGGAGACTGGGAGAGAGATAGAGGGATGGAGACTGGGAGAGAGATAGAGGGATGGAGACTGGGAGAAGGAGAGAGGGATGGAGACTGGGAGAGGGAGAGAGGGATGGAGAGGGAGAGAGGGATGGAGACTGGGAGAGGGAGAGAGGGATGGAGACTGGGAGAGAGATAGAGGGATGGAGACTGGGAGAGGGAGAGAGGGATGGAGACAGAGAGAGATAGAGGAGAGAGGGATGGAGACTGGGAGAGGGAGAGAGGGATGGAGACTGGGAGAGGGAGATGGAGACTGGGAGAGAGATAGAGGGATGGAGACTGGGAGAGGGAGAGAGGGATGGAGACTGGGAGAGGGAGATGGAGACTGGGAGAGAGATAGAGGGATGGAGACTGGGAGAGGGAGAGAGGGATGGAGACAGAGAGAGATAGAGGAGAGTGGGATGGAGACTGGGAGAGTGAGAGAGGGATGGAGACTGGGAGAGGGAGAGAGGGATGGAGACTGGGAGAGAGAGAGAGAGGGATGGAGACTGGGAGAGGGAGAGAGGGATGGAGACTGGAAGAGAGAGATGGAGACTGGGAGAGAGAGATGGAGACTGGGAGAGAGATAGAGGGATGGAGACTGGGAGAGGGAGAGAGGGATGGAGACAGAGAGAGATAGAGGAGAGTGGGATGGAGACTGGGAGAGGGAGAGAGGGATTGAGACTGGGAGAGGGATGGAGACTGGGAGAGAGATAGAGGAGAGAGGGATGGAGACTGGGAGAGAGATAGAGGAGTGAGGGATGGAGACTGAGATAGAGGAGAGATGGATGGAGACTGACAAGAGATAAGGATGGAGAGAGATAGAGGGATGGAGACTGGGAGAGGGAGACAGGGAAAGAGGGATGGAGACTGGGAGAGAAGATGGAGACTGGGAGAGAGATAGAGGGATGGAGACTGGGAGAGGGAGAGAAGGATGGAGACTGGGAGAGGGAGAGAAGGATGGAGACTGGGAGAGGGATAGAGGGATGGAGACTGGGAGAGAGATAGAGGGATGGAGACTTGGAAAGAGATAGAGTGATGGAGACTGAGATAGAGGAGAGAGGGATGGAGACAGAGAGAGATAGAGGGATGGAGACTTGGAGAGAGATAGAGTGATGGAGACTTGGAGAGAGATAGAGTGATGGAGACTTGGAGAGAGATAGATGAGAGCGGGATGGAGACTGAGTGATAGAGGCGAGAGAGAGAGATAGAGGAGAGATGGATGGAGACAGAGATAGAGGAGAGAGGGATGGAGACAGAGTGATGGAGACTGATAGAGGAGAGAAGGATATAGAGTGATAGAGACTGATCTAGATAGAGGAGAGATGGATGGATACTGAGAGAGGAGAGATGGAGACTTGGAGAGAGATAGAGACAGATAGAGGAGAGAAGGATGGAGACAGAGAGGGGTATGTAGACTGATAGAGGAGAAAAGGATATAGAGGGATGGAGACAGAGAGATAGAGGAGAGAGCGACGGAGACTGATAGAGGAGAGAAGGATATAGAGTGATAGAGACTGAGATAGAGGAGAGAGGGTTGGATACTGAGAGGGGAGAGAAGGATGGAGAGAGATAAGGACAGAGATGGAGAGAGATAGGAATGGAGATTTGGAGAGAGGGATGGAGACTGAGAGAGATAGATGCTAGCGGGATGGAGGCAGAGATAGGGGAGAGAGGGATGGAGACTGAGAGAGAGATAGAGGGATGGAGACTGAGATAGAGGAGAGAGGGATGGAGACAGAGAGAGATAGAGGGATGGAGACTGAGAGAGAGATAGAGGGATGGAGACTTGGAGAGAGATAGATGAGAGCGGGATGGAGACTGAGTGATAGAGGCGAGAGAGAGAGATAGATGGAGACAGAGATAGAGGAGAGAGGGATGGAGACAGAGATAGAGGAGAGAGGGATGGAGACTGAGATAGAGGAGAGAGGGATGGAGACTGAGATAGAGGAGAGATGGATGGAGACTGACAAGAGATAAGGATGGAGAGAGATAGAGGAATGGAGACTTGGACAGAGATAGAGGAGAAAGGGATGGAGACAGAGAGATAGATGAGAGCGGGATGGAGACAGAGAGATGAGAGCAGGATGGAGACAGAGATATATATAAAAGAGAGAGGGATGGAGACAGAGATATATAGAAGAGAGATGAGAGCAGGATGGAGACAGAGAGTAATAGAGGAGAGATGGATGGAGACTGAGAGATATATAGAAGAGAGAGGGATGGATGGAGACTGAGCGATAGAGGAGAGAGGGATGGAGAATTGGAGAGAGATAGAGGAGAGAGGAATGGAGGCTGAGAGAGATAAATGAGAGAGGGATGGAGACTGAGATAGATGAGAGAGGGATGGAGACTTGGACAGAGGGATTGAGACTTGGCGAAAGAGATGGAGACTTGGAGAGATAGATGAGAGCGGGATTGAGACCGAAAGATAGAGGACAGAGGGACAGAGACTGATAGAGGAGAGAAGTATATAGAGTGATAGAGACTGATATAGATAGAGGAGAGAGGGAAGGAGAGAGATAGGAATGGAGACTTGGAGAGAGCGATGGAGAGAGATAGAGATGGAGACTTGGAAAGAGGGATGGAGACTTGAAGAGAGACAGGGACAGAGAGAGGAGAGAAGGGTGGGGTCTGAAATAGAGGAGAGAGGGATGGAGAGAGATAGGAATGGAGACTTGGAGAGAGGGATGGAGACAGAGAGATAGATGCGAGCGGGATGGAGACTGAGAGAGATAGAGAAGAAATGGATGGAGACTGAGAGATAGATAGAAGAAAGAGGGATGGAGACTGAGAGAGATAGAAGAGAGAGGGATTGAGATTGATAGAAAGAAGAGAGATAGATGGAGACTGAGAGGAGAGAGTGATGGTGACTGAGATAGAGGAGAGAGAGAAAGTAGAGAGGAATGGAGACAGAGAGATAGAAGAGAGTGGGATGAAGACAGATAGATGAGAGAGGGATGGAGACTGGGAGAGAGATAGAGGAGAGAGGGATGGAGACTAAGAGATAGAAGAGAGAGGGATGGAGACAGAGAGATAGAAGAGAACATGATGGAGACAGAGAGATAGAGGAGAGAGGGATGGAGACTGAGAGACATATAGAAAAGATAGGGATGGAGACTGGTAGAGAGATAGAGACAGATAGAGGAGAGAGGGATGGAGACAGAGGGACGGAGAGAGAGATAGAGGAGTGAGGGATGGAGAATTGTAAAGAGATAGAAGAGAGGGATGGAGATTGAGAGATAGGGGAGAGATGCATGCAGACAGAGAGAGATAGAGGACAGAGGGATGAAGACAGAGAGAGATAGAGGAGAGAGGGATGGAGACAGAGAGATTTAGAAGAGAGAGGGATTGTGACTGAGATAGAGGAGAGAGGGATTGAGATAAAGGAGAGAGTGGTGGAGACAGAGAGAGAGATAGAGGAGAGAGGGATGGAGACAGAGAGAGATAGAAGAGAGAAGGATGGAGACTAAGATAGAGGATTCTGAGAGGAGAATGGTGACTGAGATAGATGAGAGAGGGATGGAGACTGAGGGATATATAGAAAAGAGAGGGATGGAGACAAAGAGAGATAGAAGAGAGAGGGATTGTGACAGAGAGAGATAGACGAGAGGGATGGAGACTGGGAGAGAGATAGAGGGATGGAGACTGAGCGATAGAGGAGAGAGGAATGGGGAATTGGAGAGAGATAGAGGAGAGAGGGATGGAGGCTGAGATAGAGGAGAGAGAGATGGAGACTGGGGAGAGAGATAGGGAGAGAGGGATGGAGACTGGGAGAGAGAGGAGAGAGGGATGGAGACTGGGAGAGAGATAGAGGAGAGAGGGATGGAGACTGGGAGAGAGATAGAGGAGAGAGGGATGGAGACAGGGAGAGAGATAGAGGAGAGAGGGATGGAGACTGGGAGAGAGATAGAGGGGAGAGGGATGGAGACTGGGAGAGAGAGATAGAGGAGAGAGGGATGGAGACAGGGAGAGAGATAGAGGAGAGAGGGATGGAGACAAGGAGAGAGATAGAGGAGAGAGGGATGGAGACTGGGAGAGAGATAGAGGAGCGAGGGATGGAGAATGGGAGAGAGATAGAGGAGAGAGGGATAGAGACTGGGAGAGAGATAGAGGAGAGAGGGATGGAGACTGAGAGAGATAGAGGAGAGAGGGATGGAGACTCGAAGAAAGGGATGGAGACAGAGATATATAGAAGAGATAGGGATGGAGACAGAGAGATGAGAGCAGGATGGAGACAGAGTAATAGAGGAGAGATGGATGGAGACTGAGAGATATATAGAAGAGAGAGGGATGGAGACTGGGAGAGAGATAGAGGGATGAGACTGAGCGATAGAGGAGAGAGGGATGGAGAATTGGATAGAGATAGAGTAGAGAGGGATGGAGACTGAGATAGATGAGAGTGGGATTGAGACAGAGAGATAGAGGTGAGAGGGATGGAGACAGAGAAATAGAGGACAGAGGGACGGAGACTGATAGAGGAGAGAAGGATATAGAGTGATAGAGACTGATATAGATAGAGGAGAGAGGGATGGATACTGAGAGAGGAGAGAAGGATGGAGAGAGATAGAGACTTGTAGAGAGGGATGGAGACTTGTAGAGAGATAGAGACAGATAGAGGAGAGAAGGATGGAGACAGAGAGGGGTATGTAGACTGATAGAGGAGAAAAGGATATAGAGTGATAGAGACTGAGATAGAGGAGAGAGGGATGGATACTGATAGGGGAGGGAAGGATGGAGAGAGATAAGGACAGAGACGGAGAGAGGGATGGAGAGAGATAGGAATGGAGATTTGGAGAGAGGGATGGAGACTGAGAGAGAGATAGAGGAGAGAGGGATGGAGACTGGGAGAGAGATAGAGGAGTGAGGGATGGAGACTGAGATAGAGGAGAGATGGATGGAGACTGACAAGAGATAAGGATGGAGAGAGATAGAGGAATGGAGACTTGGACAGAGATAGAGGAGAGAGGGATGGAGACAGAGTGACGGAGACTGATAGAGGAGAGAAGGATATAGAGTGATAGAGACTGAGAGGGATATAGAGGAGAGAGGGATGGAGACTTGAAGAAAGGGATGGAGACAGAGAGATATATAGAAGAGAGAGGGATGGAGACAGAGAGATGAGAGCAGGATGGAGACAGAGAGTAATAGAGGAGAGATGGATGGAGACTGAGAGATATATAGAAGAGAAAGGGATGGATGGAGACTGAGAGATAGAGGAGAGAGGAATGGAGGCTGAGAGAGATAGATGAGAGAGGGATGGAGACTTGGACAGAGAGATGGAGACTTGGAGAGATATATGAGAGCGGGATTGAGACCGAGAGATAGAGGTGAGAGGGATGGAGACTGATAGAGGAGAGAAGGATATAGAGTGATAGAGACTGATATAGATAGAGGAGAGAGGGATGGAGACAGAGAGATAGATGCGAGCGGGATGGAGACTGAGAGAGAAGAAATGGATGGAGACAGAGAGATAGAGAAGAGAGATAGGGAAGAGAGGGATTGATAATTGGGGAGAGATAGATGAGAGAGGGATGGAGATTGAGAGGGAGATAAAAGAGAGAGGGATTGAGATTGATAGAAAGAAGAGAGAGTGATGGTGACTGAGATAGAGGAGAGAGAAAGTAGAGAGGAATGGAGACAGAGAGATAGAAGAGAGTGGGATGAAGACTGAGATAGATGAGAGAGGGATGGAGACAGGGAGAGAGATAGAGGGATGGAGACTGAACGATAGAGGAGAGGGATGGAGAATTGGAGAGAGATAGAGGAGAGAGGGATGGAGACTAAGAGATAGAAGAGAGAGGGATGTAGACAGAGATAGGGGAGAGATGGATGGAGACTGAGAGAGGGATGGAGACTGAGAGAGAGATAGAGGGATGGAGACTTGGAGAGAGATAGATGAGAGCGGGATGGAGACAGAGATAGAGGAGAGAGGGATGGAGACTGAGATAGCGGAGAGATGGATGGAGACTGACAGGAGATAAGGATGGAGAGAGATAGAGGAATGGAGACTTGGACAGAGATAGAGGAGAGAGGGATGGAGACAGAGTGACGGAGACTGATAGAGGAGAGAAGTATATAGAGTGATTGAGACTGATATAGATAGAGGAGATAGGGATGGAGACTTGAAGAAAGGGATGGAGACAGAGAGATAGACGAGAGCGGGATGGAGACAGAGAGATATATAGAAGAGAGGGATGGAGACAGAGAGATGAGAGCAGGATGGAGACTGAGAGTAATAGAGGAGAGATGGATGGAGACTGAGAGATATATAGAAGAGAGAAGGATGGATGGAGACTGAGCGATAGAGGAGAGAGGGATGGAGGCTGAGAGAGATAGATGAAAGAGGGATGGAGACTTGGACAGAGGGATGGAGACTTGGCGAAAGAGATGGAGACTTGGAGAAATAGATGAGAGCGGGATTGAGACTGAGAGATAGAGGTGAGAGGGACGGAGACTGATAGAGGAGAGAAGTATATAGAGTGATAGAGACTGATATAGATAGAGGAGAGAGGGATGGAGAGAGATAGAGATGGAGACAGAGAGATAGATGCGAGCGGGATGGAGACTGAGAGAGAAGAAATGGATGGAGACTGAGAGAGATAGAGAAGAGAGAGGGAAGAGAGGGATTGATAATTGGGGAGAAATAGAAGAGAGAGGCATGGAGATTGAGAGGGAGATAGAAGAGAGAGGGATTGAGATTGATAGAAAGAAGAGAGATAGATGGAGACTGAGAGGAGAGAGTGATGGTGACTGAGATAGAGGAGAGAGAGAAAGTAGAGAGGAATGGAGACAGAGAGATAGAAGAGAGTGGGATGAAGACAGATAGATGAGAGAGGGATGGAGACAGGGAGAGAGATAGAGGGATGGAGACTGAACGATAGAGGAGAGAGGGATGGAGACAGGGAGAGAGATAGAGGGATGGAGACTGAACGATAGAGGAGAGAGGGATGGAGAATTGGAGAGAGATAGAAGAGAACATGATGGAGCCAGAGAGATAGAGGAGAGAGGGATGGAGACTGAGAGACATATAGAAAAGATAGGGATGGAGACTGGTAGAGAGATAGAGACAGATAGAGGAGAGAGGGATAGAGACAGAGAGGGACGGAGAGAGAGATAGGAGTGAGGGATGGAGAATTGAGAGATAGGGGAGAGAGGCATGCAGACAGAGAGAGATAGAGGAGAGAGGGATGGAGACAGAGAGATATAGAAGAGAGAGGGATTGTGACTGAGATAGAGGAGAGGGGGATTGAGATAAAGGAGAGAGTGGTGGAGACAGAGAGACAGAAGAGAGAGGGATGGAGACTAAGATAGAGGATTCTGAGAGGAGGATGGTGACTGAGATAGATGAGAGAGGGATGGAGACTGAGAGAGATAGAAGAGAGAGGGATTGTGACAGAGAGATAGAGGAGAGATGGATGGAGACTGGGAGAGAGATAGAGGGATGGAGACAGAGATAGAGGAGAGATGGATGGAGACAGAGAGAGGATTCTGAGAGGAGAGGGGGATGGTGACTGAGGGATATATAGAAGAGAGAGGGATGGAGACAGAGAGAGGAGAGAAGGATATAGAGTGATAGAGATATAGAAGAGAGAGAGAGAGAGATTGAGACTGAGATAGAGGAGACAGACACCGGACATAGGGAGAGAGTGGTTGAGACAGGAGAGAGGGAGACAGACACAGGACACAGAGAGAGAGGAAGAGACAGGATAGAGGGAGACTGACACAGGACATAGGGAGAGAGAGGGAGAGACAGGAGAGAGGGAGACAGACACAGGACATAGGGAGAGAGAGGGAGAGACAGGAGAGAGGGAGACAGACACAGGACATAGGGAGAGAGAGGGAGAGACAGGAGAGAGGGAGACAGACACAGGACATAGGGAGAGAGAGGGAGAGACAGACAAAGGACATAGGGAGAGAGAGGAAGAGACAGACAAAGGACATAGGGAGAGAGAGGAAGAGACAGGACATAGGGAATAGGAAGAGAGGGAGACAGACACAGGACATAGGGAGATAGGAGAGAGGAGACAGACACAGGACATAGGAGATAGGAGAGACAGGCATAGGGATGGAGATGGACAGAAAGAGAGAAATACATCATAGAGAGACAGATGAGAGAGCGATCATTTGCGACGGGGAAGTTACTAGTTATAAATAATTTGGCGGAGAGCCAGGAGCTGCCTTAGAATACCTCACATCAGGTTTGCCAATAACAAAATGCAGATAACTGGTGCCATCTAGTGTTGGCTTCTGGTATTGCACAGAAGCACACCACAATAGGAGCCCAGATTCACTTTGCGAGCCTGCATCTCGCGGGATACAGGCCGTATGTCTGCGGGCTTGCTGCGGTCTCCCCTTCGTTCTAGGATTCCGGTGCTATTCAATTGAACAAGGCCGCACGGTTGCGGGCTGCACACCGAATCCATAAACCATGCACTTGTGCGTAGCAGTTCAGGGCGGGAATATGATCAATTAAGCAAGGCCATAACCACCCATTTCTAAACAGCCAATAGAAAATGAGACCGCCATCATTAGGTCAATAAAACATGGAGGTTACTTGTCAATTAATTAGGTTCGGGAGTGCGATATGCGATGGGACTTGCAAACCCTCAAAATATAAAAATAAAAAAAATTAATGCGGGTGGCCTGATATGTATTAACTCCTTGATTCCTGAGATCGATATAACCCCCGAAATGACACATAAATAAATATGTTTTTTTTATTGCCGATTTGTGAGCTTGTGACTGTTGTGCAATTAATTATAATGGCTATCATCACTTTCCCCATTATTTACAGTGCAGTAGGGATTTTTTATTTGCTTTTACAGTGCTACGAATAGGTGTTTAACCGCCTTGCGGGTCCTCTCTAGCGCTTGTAGGATTTTCTCCTACACTTGCCATTTACAGGTGTAAAACCATTTGCGGGCTTGGGGAATTGGAGCAATTGAATAGCGATTTGCGATTTTAGCCATCGTAACTCTTGCGGACGGGAAAGATCAAAGGCTTCTGGAGGCTGTAAGTTACGGGTTTTACCATCACCAAGTTTTCAAGCCCGTAACCCGTTTGAAGCCCACAAAAATACGCCAATTGAATAGCAAATTAACTTACGGCCTCACAGGCTCCAGTAAATTACGATTGCTCAATTGAATCGGGCTCCAAGGTTTTAGTGCAGTTTTATCCATAGTAAAATTCATCTGTCTGAAGATAATTAACAGTATTTGATGAAAAAAATTAGGATCGAAAGATATTCTACTACAGAAAAACTCAGGTCCTACTATAGCGCCTCCTTCTACTAGGGGTAAAAGATCTTAAGACGAAATAAAATATCTATTAGATGTAGTGAAATAAATAAACATACAGAAGATGTACGAAAAAGGTCTAATAATCCAATGTTACTTCATCCAAATCATAAACAAGAATATTACTCTCAGTCCAATAAAGGAATGTCCATATAGTTCATAAAGGGTAAAGTGACAAACCACTAGTGAGCACTGGTGGTGACACTTGGCAACACGTGAGTGTACAATACTATTGAGAAAGCCCAATAGACGGACGAAACGCGTCTCGTAGATAAAGAACGTCACTACAGTGTCATTTTTGTGTTTTGTGCTCTGCTTTATGTTTTAAATAGCTAGCTTATTTATTTTATATATTTTGCATTATTTATATTATATGTTTATATATTTGTGATGGACATTAACTAATATGTACACCAGTTTAACCCATTAGGAATATCTGGCTCAGGTTTAGAGATTTTGGTCTTTGTTTTACACATTGGGGCTTAGGACCCCCTAAGTGGGTTAACTAGAAATAGGAGTGTTTTTTTTTTTTTTACTCATAAGGTGGACCATTATTCTCGAGTAGAGCTGGTTGGGGAACAAGGTGTAGAGTACCATAAGATTTCTGTTTCCACTGCTATTGGATTATATTTAACGTATTCACAACAAGGATCTACAGGGGATCTACGTGGGATTTCTGGTTTATATCTATATGCATGTGGAATACCTCTTATATAGAGGTTGTCAAATGTGAGTGTCCATTTTTTTTTATACTGTTGTGTGTGTTATATTAAAATCTCATTGAATTGCAATGGCGTGCGCTCTCCTTTTTATTTTATTTAACAATATTTGATGATACACTTTTTTTTTAAGTAATTAAACCATTTTCTGTAATGAAATATTTAGTCGTAGTTCTAACAATGGGACGCATCGCTGTGATATAAATAGGGCTTTATTACAATATTCCCAGAAGTAACATATACCGATGTGAGATGGACCATAACGAAGGCTGAGAGACGTAGAACTGATTTTTTTAAGTTAAAGGGATATGGAAGGTTTCTGCAACTTACTAGATATATAATATACCTCTTTATTTATTTACTTTTGTGTACTTTATTTTATTAACAAGTGCTTATAAACTTTGCCTTTACTGGTTAAAATTATACAAATAATCCCTGTATGGGTCTGCTCACTGCAGCTGATCAAGACACAGACTCTGCTGTAGGGGCTGTGCCTCATACTAATTAATCAGTGACTATCTCTCAGCAACATTCTCTGAGACATGGTCCCTGATAGGCTAGAACACTACACTTCACACAGCCCTTACAGTGAGCAGACCCATTCAGGGGACTATTTGAGAATTCCCCGTTACCTGTGAATGGAGCCAGTAAATGACCTCTCTGGACATAATTTAAATGGTCACACCTATTGGACAGGCAATGATTGCAATAACTAGTTTATATATATCTTTCCACCAAGTTGTCATTTAGTGAATATAGGCCAGCGAGTACCAGAAAGTGTATTATAATAACAATATAACAGCTATTAATAGTCTATTAAAATAAGAGTAAGACACAATAGTTATTTTGTAGACTCTATTCTTTGGAAGCCATGTATTTCCCCAAATCTCACTAAAGGGTCCATTGTAATTCTAAGTTTAAATACACCGGTTTGCAGAACTACACTGGAATAAAGACTGTGGCGCAGATTTATTAAAGGGCAAAGGCATATTGGTTTGTTTCACAGTGTTGTGAAACATATTATACTTATATTATAGAAAAGCACCATTTTGGATATATATGTATAATAAAAAAGAAAACGTATTTAATAAAATAATATAGTTATATATACAGTGGATATAAAAAGTCTACACACCCCTGTTAAAATGTCAGGTTTCTGTGCTGTAAAAAAACGAGACAAAGATAAATCATTTCAGAACTTTTTTCACCTTTAATGTGACCTATAAACTGTACAACTCAATTGAAAAACAAACTGAAATTTTTTAGGCAGAGGGTAGAAAAAATAAAAAATTCAATTATATGGTTGCATAAGTATGCACACCCTTAAACTAATACTTTGTTGAAGCACCTTTTGATTTTATTACAGCACTCAGTCTTTTTGGGTATGCAGTCTATCAGCATGGCACATTTGACTTGGCAAGATTTGCCCACTCTTCTTTGCAAAACACTCCACATCTGTCAGATGCTGAGGGCATCTCCTATGCACAGCCCTCTTCAGATGACCCCACAGATTTTCAATCGGATTCAGGTCTGGGCTCTGGCTGGGCCATTCCAAAACCTTAATCTTCTTCTGGTGAAGCCATTCCTTTGTTGATTTGTATTTATGCTTTGGGTCGTTGTGATACTAAAGATGAAGTTCCTCTTCATGTTCAGCTTTCTAGCAGAAGCTGAAAGTTTTGTGCCAATATTGACTGGTATTTGGAACTGTTCATAATTCCCTCTATCTTAACTAAGTCTCCAGTTCCAGCTGAAGAAAAACAACCCCAAAGCAGGATGCGCCAGCAACATGCTTCACTGTGGGTATGGTGTTCTTTTAGTGATGTGCAGTGTTGTTTTTGCGCCAAACATATCTTTTGGAATTATGGCCAAAAAGCTCAACCTTGGTTTCATCAGACCATAACCCCTTTTCCCACATGCTTTTGGGAGACTTCAGATGTGTTTTTGCAAAATGTAGCCTAGCTTGGATGTTTTTCTTCGTAAAAAGGCTTTCATCTTGCCACTCTACCCCATAGCCCAGACATATGAAGAATACGGGAGATTGTTGTCACATGTACCACACAGCCAGTACTTGCCAGATATTCCTGCAGCTCCTTTAATGTTGCTGTAGGCCTCTTGGTAGCCTCCAAGACCAGTTTTCTTCTCGTCTTTTCATCAATTTTGGAGGGAGCTCCAGTTCTTAGTAATGTCACTGTTGTGCCATATTTTCTCCACTTGATGATGACTGTCTTCACTCTGTTCCATGGTATATCTAATGCCTTGGAAAATCTTTTGTACCCTTCTCCTAACTGATACCTTTTAACAATGCGATCCCTCTGATGCTTTGGAAGCTCTCTGTGGACCATGGCTTTTGCTGTGGGATGCGACTAAGAAAATTTCAGGAAAGACCACCTAGAGCAGCTGAACTTTATTTGGGGTTAATCAGAGGCACTTTAAATCATGGCAGGTGTATGCTGACTCCTATTTAACACGATTTGGAATGTGATTGCTTAATTCTGAACACAGCTACATCCCCAGTTATAAGAGGGTGTGCATACTTATGCAACCACATTATTTTTTTTTTTCTTCCCTCCACCTAAAAGATTTCAGTTTGTTTTTCAATTCAGTTGTACAGTTTATAGGTCACATTAAAAAGGTCGAAAAAGTTCTGAAATGATTTATATTTGTCTCATTTTTTTACAGCACAGAAACCTGACATTTTAACAGGGGTGTGTAGACTTTTTACATCTGCTATATATATATATATATATATATATATATATATATATATATATTGTGACAAGGATGGCCGTTTACCACAGGAAATCTTTGCGACAAAAGGTTCAGCAATACAGATTTAAGATGCAGAAGACTTGTTTATTAGTAGGGCTCAAACAAGGATGAGAAGTAGAAAAATTTGAATAAAAAGCTACATATACGTTCTTACTTAACATACAGGAACACCCTGACTACACCCGGACAGCTTCTCTGCTCCGGAGAAATTATGATACAAAAAGAAAACAAATGAATCCAGTTTTACTTCCAGCAGAAGTCTCTGCTGTGAGGGATAGTGCCACCTTGTGGCCAGGATACAAATAGTCTCTTATAGTTGGTGTAGTGCCACCTTGTGGCCAGGATACAAATAGTCTCTTATAGTTGGTGTAGTGCCACCTTGTGGCCAGGATACAAATAGTCTCTGATAGGTGGTGTAGTGCCACCTTGTGGCCAGGATACAAATAGTCTCTTATAGGTGGTGTAGTGCCACCTTGTGGCCAGGATACAAAGAGTCTCTTATAGGTGGTGTAGTGCCACCTTGTGGCCAGGATACAAATAGTCTCTTATAGGTGGTGTAGTGCCACCTTGTGGCCAGGATACAAATAGTCTCTTATAGGTGGTGTAGTGCCACCTTGTGGCCAGGATACAAATAGTCTCTGATAGGTGGTGTAGTGCCACCTTGTGGCCGGGATACAAATAGTCTCTTATAGGTGGTGTAGTGCCACCTTGTGGCCAGAATACAAATAGTCTCTTATAGGTGGTGTAGTGCCACCTTGTGGCCAGGATACAAATAGTCTCTTATAGGTGGTGTAGTGCCAGCTTTTTTTTTCCACGTCTTTAAATAAGTAACCGTGGATGAAGCATAGGGCCCGCCTGTCTTTCCCATATGCTTCACCCCAGGGACCCTTTTATATGCAAGATTAACCTACAGAAAATTAACCGGTCAAGCACTCAGCCTCTTCCCTGGGGTGTGAAGAACAAAAGTAAGCTTCCTTGGCTTGACTCTCATGGCTTCCAGCACCGACGCTTCCTGTGTCTGTCCTCTTACATCCTCCAGACTCCCTTTCTTTGGCTGTTAGTTCCTAGGGATTAAATAGTGTGCTCCACTTCAGGTGCATCCAATTTCTTTACTTCTGTCAGCACTGGACTAATGGACCTAATCAGCCTAGTGCTGACAGATCTTCCTTCTAAAATATATCCGTGGGTCAGCCTGACTTTGTGACAATATATATATATATATATATATATATATATATATATATAAATCATCCTATGCAATGCTTGAGAGCTGGGTTATTCAGCAGGCGAGGGAGGGAAGAGACACAGGAGGGAGGTGGGGGGGGGAGTCAGAGGGTTAAAAGACACAGGGGAGGAGGGGAAAGACACAGGGGATGGAGGAATAGGGGGGAAAGAGACACAGGGGAGGGAGGAGGGGAAAGAGACACGGGATGGAGGGAGAGGAGGGAAAGAGAAACAGGGGAGGGGGAAAGAGAAACAGGGTAGAGGGGAAGACACAGGAGAGGGAGGGGGAGAGACACAGGGGCAGGGGGAGAAATACATGAGGGAGGACTGGGAAAGACACAGGGGATGGAGGGATAGGGGGGAAAGAGACACGGGAGGGAGGAGGGGAAAGACACAGGGGAGGGAGGAGGGGAAAGAGACACGGGATGGAGGGAGAGGAGGGAAAGAGAAACAGGGGAGGGGGAAAGAGAAACAGGGTAGAGGCGAAGACACAGGAGAGGGAGGGGGAGAGACGCAGGGGGAGAAAGACATGAGGGAGGGAGAGGGCGAAAGAGATGGAGAGGGGGATAGAGACACATGGGAGGGAGTGGGGAAAAGAGACACAGGGGAGGGGGGAAGACAGGGGAGGGGAGAAAGACACGAGAGGGAGGGAGAGGGGGAAAGAGGCATGAGTGGGGGAGCAACACAGGGGAGGGATTGGTAGGAAAGAGTCACAGGGGAGGTTGGGGGAGTCACAGGGAGGGGGGGAGAGACACATGGGGAACGAGACACAGGGGAGGGAGAGGGGGAAGAGACAGAGGAGGGAGAGACACATCAAATATTATCCCGTCAATTTTGACGGGCAAGTTACTAGTATATATATATATGTATATTGTGAAACCAGGAAACGTCTGAAAGAGTTAACTCCTGCTGCAGCGTCCACACCAGGAGGTGTGATAGTTAACTCCTGAAGTTTTAATTAACCCAGCTGTGGACAGCTTTTAAAACACAGATGCAGACAGTAATCAGGCTGTTTTTGAGGACCCTACCATTTGTGAGAGCCGCTGAGAGAATCCGTCTGGATAAGAGAGAAACTCATAACAGTGGTTACTAAAGCTGGGACAAAACAAAGATATAGAAGTGTGGAAGCTGATAAATGTTTATTGTTTTGTGTTTTCCCCTCCCAGGATTAGCTGGGAGCGGGCCTGGTTATAGTGTCAATGTTTTAAGGATTTTATTGTTGGCGAATCAATAGACCTTTTTAAGGTATTCTCCACCCATTATACAGCTGAATTGAATGCAGGTATTTTCTATTGTGTTGAGAGGTATATAGCCTTATACACTACTGCGTAGTATAAGGTGGTGTGTTGCCTGTTGTAATTGATGGCTGTTAAATATAAGCTGCTTTCATGACCGGATTACCAATTAGGCAAACAAGGCGCCTGTTTTATGGCTTAAAACACCCTTAAAATATGTATCATGGATATCCACAGAACCCAACAGATACATCAAAATGTATTTTATCTAATTAAAAACTAGCTGTGTGACTTTTTTCCTGATTACTCACAGGGGCTCCTCCACTTCACTGCCTAGGGGCTCCAAAAAGGTAGATCCGGCACTGGCTGCTTGATAAATCTTTTAGTAAATGTTTTAGAATATATAAATGTAATATGTGTACTTTACCCTTTGGTTGATAATTATCAAGTCACTGAGGTGGGAGGAGACTTTGAATGGACAGGAAGTTTTTATCTACTCATTGTAAATATCCCAAGTAAAATTGCTAAGACTCTCAATAGGACTAATGAATGCTCATTATTTATAAAGGACACACCCTTTATTATTATTTTTTCAACATTTGCCCATTATCAAATGTAGTTAATTATTACCATCTTTAAGCCATCTGAATATTAAGCTAAATGTAGATTACATTATTTTTTACTCAATAAAACAAAGCATAAATCATGTACTGTGTGAAAAAGTTTCCAGTGGGCCAGAGAAGTGTACTTCAGCTCTTCTGTAACCCCTGATACTATTTATTGTTCCACATTTATTGTTCCACATTTATTGTTATAGTATGGATATGGACCCTTTTGGATTTTTTTTTCTATAAATTGTCAAGAGGCGGGACCAGCTGGGCCATCCAATGAATGGATCCAACCATTAGGTCCTCTCCTCTGTGGGGTTCTGTGTATTGGTGCTGGGGATTCCCTAAGGTGACTGCTTCAGGGTCTGGGCAAGATGGCAGTTAGTAAGCACTGAATAGGAAATGGTTTTAATCCATCATGTTCCCTCACTATGTCTCAAGCACACAGCAGTAAGTAGAGAAGTATTAGGTATCCATAATGTTAGGATAATGTTCTCCTCCTATTTTCTTTGAGATCATGTACCAAACAGCACTCTGTCACATGCAGAAAGCTATTGTTCACTTTCCAACTGTCACTGTTGCCATGGCAACCCTCAACACCACAACACTTCACTTCAAGGCTCTCCCCCATCAATGCCGTTGTCGCATAAATGTTTTAACTAGGTGACAACATTTTATCCTCCTCATGGAAAATATACAGTTCAAGTCTAAGAAACCCCACAGTAACAGACTCTTATCTTCTTGAAACTCATTATTTTTCCTATTCTCTCTCATATAGGGTGCTCATAGGAGAGATGCTTCGTACTACCAGTGTAATGCAGCTGCAAGCAGACACACAGCATGTCACTGTTTACTTGCAACCACATGAGAGACTGGTAATGTAAAGCCCCTTCCCTGTGAGTGTGGCCTTAGGTCACAGCTATGAAACATGGCACCTTACATGAGAGGAAGAAAATGAGGGCTTTCTAGAAGGTGAGAATCAGTTACTCTGTGGGGCTTTTTAAAAGTAAGTGAAGCCATTTTATGTGATAATTACATTGAGGAGCCATCTGCTTAAAACATTTATAGAAAACAACAAATAGTCCCTTTAAATTAATAGCAATGCTGCAATTGTTTGTGGTGACCATAAGGGGGAAGCGGAAAACTGTTACAGGGCCTCATCAGTGTGACCCTGATGTATCTGACCCTCCTTGTGTTATTCACTACTATCCCCTTTAAGAGAGGAAGTATAGTAAGTCTGTCAGCCCTATTAAATTCCCTCAACATGTAAAACCGTAGCCCGTAACGTAGCCCGCAAGACTTATGGCTATTAAATTGACCCCTTAAAGCAACCCGCTAACGATCTGCACTGAAAAACCTTGCGGGAGGTCGAAATTCGAACTCTGCAGCCGCAAAGCAAAGACACATGGGAGGGAGAGGGGGAGAGAGACACATGGGAGGGGATGAAAGAACAGGTGAGGTAGAGGGGGGGAGAGACACAGGGGAGGGATTGGTGGGAAAGAGACACAGGGGCTGTAGGGGGGAGTCACATGGGAGAGGGGAAGAGACACTTGGAGGGAGGGAAAGAGACACAGGGGAGGGGGAGATACAGGGAAGGCAGAGGGGAAAGAGACACAGAGGAGGGAGTGGCGGGAGGAAATTTGAACTCCGCAGCCGCAATGCAATTTGATCTGTCAAGCCCGTAACTGTTCGAAAACCGCTATTAAATTGCTACAAATCCACTGACGTTCAAACCCGTAACCCACAAATGGAGCCAAAAAGCCAACGGGTCTAGAGAGGACCCGCAAGGGGGTTAAATTCCTATCCGTAGCACTGATAATGCAAATATAAACACACTACTGTATTTTCAATTAAAGGGAAAGTGATGTTAGGTATTAAAAATGAATAGTACAACATTCCGAATCTCAGAAATCTGCAATATAAAATACTTTTTTATTTGTTTAATTTTGATCCCGGCAATCAATGTGTTAATACATATAATGGAATTTGTATAGACTAGAATATAATATTTACTGATTTATTAATATTGCATTATTTCTGGAATGCGGGTCCGATCTTAACTCGTAATTGAAACCCGTAAGGCTTTGAAATCCCACCTCCATTTTTCACTGACGTAATGATGACGATTTAATTTGCCATTGGCTCCGTCTAAAACCGTAACTACGGGTTTGACTAACTGTCATGTTCATGGCCACACATCCAATGTGCTCAAGAATGGTTAGCGGGTTTGCGTCTCTGGCCCGTAACTCTCGGCATGGTTCAATTTAATAACTCTGTAACGCAGCCAAATGTCAAGCCCGCAGCCTTTGCAAGTGTGCCGGTGCTGATACGGGCTTCGAATTTAATGGGGCTGTAGGTCTTATTCTAGTTGTAAAACGTGCTTTAAAATTGTAGAAACAATAGACGGATTCACCACATCCCTATGTCTGAACCACGGGAAGTGGTTATGAAGACACCAAAACCACCAACTTCACTTTCACAAGTCACAACTTCTCTGTATATTGTTCCATAAAATATCTAAAAAAGGAACGGACTAAACACAGTACAGAGTGAGTAAATATCTCAGTAAAGGTCCATATATAAGACATAAGAGCTTCTTGAATTAATTCATTAATTAATTATACAAAATCTAAGGTATAACATCACATGAAAATCCCCTATTATGTAAGTATGTGCTACTTTGGAGGGTGTGACCTTGTAAACAAAACGTTTTGGGCCCCCCTCTGGGCGTTTGTAACAACATTTCGCACTGGGTAACGCAAGACCCGAATCACATTACCCCCACACAGCACCACCCCTATTAGCATCCATCCCCACCCAGTCCTTGTCAGCAGCCATCACCTCTTAGCATCCACCCCTGCACAGCACCCAACCCCTCTCAGCACCCACCTCACATAACACCTATTCCTTTTGCCTTTCGTTCTCCCACACAGAACCCATCCCGTGTACTTTGCTGCCACTTTGCTGCCCCTGCTCCCTTACCTTCTTCCATTTTACACATATCTAGGGTGCTGAACTGCTCCACACTGTCACCTCTTGGAGCTGCAGTTGAAATGCTCTTATTTAAACAGGCGAATAACAATTTCGGACCAGAGAGGGTGTGCATCCAAGAACCTCCCCCCCAGAGGAGGGCCCTGGTAAACTGCACCACCCGCACCAATGGTGGATCCATCCCTGAATTAGCAAATCACTACCTTGGTGCAACAGAATTGAGATCCCTACTCTGAAGAACTTACATTCTTGAAAGTAAGGGTGGGGTGTGAGACAGAAGGGTAATGAGATGCAAGATGGTAGTGAATAAGTGAATAATAGTAGGCTGATGCAAGTGTAGGTGGCTGTGTGTTACATGGTAGAGTTTGAGTGATATTATGCTGTAGAGTGTGCAGTTGTGCATATTAAGGCTGAAAGTGATGAACTTCTTTAAACAGATGAGTTTTTAGAGAGTTTTTGAAAGTTTTGAGGCAAGAAGATGTCTGGTTGAGCAGGGTGGAGAAGAAGAGGGGGCCTCGGACTAAACCTTGGGATTCGCTAGCCGGTGCAGAGGGAGTTGCAAAGTGGAGGTGCCAGAGAAGGAGACCCTATATGTTCAGTTTTCTAGATAGGATGTGAACCATGAGAGAGCTGTGTCATGGATGCCAATGGAGTGGAAAGTTTGGAGAAGAAGAGGGCGGTTAACTGTGTGGAGCATAGCAGGGGAGACCCTTACACTACACCCAGCTGTTGCCAGTTGTCCCATCAGCACTGAAGGGACCACTGCCCAAAAATCATAAAATTAGTTTTTAATTAGAATAAAATAAAATTAAAATAATAAAATAAAAATAAATAAAAAAAATTCAAACATTTTAATTGAGCGTAAATACATGTTACAACGAGCATTTTCAAACCATCATTTGTAAGCCATGTTTCTGCCCATTTACAAAGAAAATAAATACATTTTGATGCCGTTTCTGGACTTTGGAGGCATCCATGATAAATTAGAAGAAGGTGTATGTTTACATTCCTGGAGAGCTGTAGTAGCATTTCCTGAAGCAAGCGATCTGCTTTGGTGCCAGCGAGGTGGAAGGGTAGTGGCGTCATTTACCATCTTATCCAATTATCAAATAAAAGCTCTGCACTTCTGCCTTTTACCTCCTTCCCCACTCCTACATCCACTAACAACTACAAACACACACCCAATCATCCGGCTCTCAGGATGTGATGTAACAAACACAAAATGGATTCCTGTTGTTATAAAATTCATATTTTCCCCCAAAAAATGTTATATCCATATCTTGCTAATATTGTTAGTTTGTGTGATGGTGTGTCACCAGAGGGCAGTAGAGAGCCCTTCAAGACTTCTCCCCAGGAGTGAAATGGTTAAGAAGATCCTTAAAAAGCTTGCCTGTGGCTGCAATCAAGACCTACAGCTGCTGTCTCCAGGTGGAAAGCTGTTTGACAGTGCTGGAGTGTTGTGGAAGTGTGCAGGGCCGAAGTCAGAGCCCTTCAAGGAGAAGCTAGGACTTATTTTCTGTTTGGTTTTATTTTCTGTTGTATGCTGACAAATAAACAGCATAAATCTGCTAAACAGAAAATAAGTCCTAGCTTCTCCTTGAAGCCCTGCATAACTAAACTGTAGTTCCCTTACTATCTTATATAGAAGTGCAAGCATACAGTCCAAACATAGGTACCAGAGGTGTCTTTCCCTCTCACCTCTCTCTCAGGCTCTGTATCTCCGGCCTATCTTTCCGAAGCAGATCCCTCCCTCGGTCATCACCTTCAGGGACTTTCTGTTCCTCTTTTCTGCATGCTCGCTCTTCAATGCTTCTGGCTTTGGTCCATTAGTTTTCAGTGTGGCCTCTGACTTCGGCCCTACACACTTCCACAACACTCCAGCACTGTCAAACAGCTTTCCACCTGGAGACAGCAGCCGTAGGTCTTGATTGCAGCCACAGCCAAGCTTTTTAAGGATCTTCTTAACCATTTCGCTCCTGGAGAGAAGTCTTGAAGGGCTCTTTACTGCCCTCTGGTGACACACCATCACATTTGGTACATACTTGACAAACAAGTGTCTTTTTCCTTGAACTACAGTGGTCAACTCCGTCCTGGCCCCATCACCCCACCAGGAACTTTCCCAGCATCCTTACTGTTAATATAAAAGTTATGTATGGGGAAATATTTTGCAGATGAATGTCATGCTTGCGGCTTCGTATGGTCTGCAGATGTGGGCCATCGTATGACTATCCTGATTATACAATAGAATAGCACGGTGAGACCTCCTGCTGAGATGAATACATCAACTAGACTTTGTTTATTTAACTTTTATCATGTTTTCTTCATTTGGTTTCACTTTTATGCTGATATAGTAAGTTCAGAAAGACATTTGTTACTAATACTTTATTTATCAAATGAAACCAGTTTTGGAGTGGCATACACATGTCAGCATAGGTTTGTCTATCTATAACTGGATCAGAATTATTATTTTGTTCTTAACCAACTTTCTTCCCGACCTCCACATTGACCAACATCCAGTCATTCTCCCCAAGGCAAGGAAATCCAGAGATGATCAAGGGTCTTGACAGTCACACTTTTCTTTCTAAAGGACATGACTGGTCACAGAAATAATCAAACATTTAGTTGAAATCATTAATTCCTTGAAGGGCCTCTGGACTCAGAACTTAATTAAAAGGTTCCCTTAGGAAATCTTATGAGTAAAAATCCCTCTTTTAGGAAGCAACATTCTACCCATAACAAACCCTCTGAGTGATCACTACATGTGAACTATTCCCTATTCAACATGTGATGTTACCTATTACATGTCTCCATAAGAAATCTCGGGTACTGCTACTTGTTCTTGTAAGATGCTTACATATAAAATGGCCTGTGACAAACCACCATGTGCCAGCCAGGGCTGTGTGACCTATTCTCTTCGCATTGGTCAACTGGGCTGGGGGTTCACTGTACTGGTGTTTTTATGTTTAGCTCTGGATATATCACTATACTATAGAGGTGGGTGTTTTACTTACAGTAATACTAAGGGAATTATATTTGTGTGGAACAACTTGCTATAGTGATCATATTTATGGTAAACATGCCTGAAATTTGTATATATTTTTATATGTAGTTTGGTGTTAATTTGAGGTATGCTGTGTGACCTGGTCTATGGAGG
This sequence comes from Discoglossus pictus, assembly GCA_027410445.1. NCBI lineage: Eukaryota > Metazoa > Chordata > Amphibia > Anura > Alytidae > Discoglossus > Discoglossus pictus. Next base: position 23,181,178 of record CM050165.1, on the reverse strand, counting down.
TGTAATCAAGTTATTGCTTGTAAAGAAAGATCTATGAGGCTGAAGCTGAGACAATGCTTCAACATCCTACCAAAGCAATGATAGAGCTGATCATCGGAGGCCTCCTGTGAAGATGCAAACAAACAGCTTCTAAGCAGTAAGACATTATGCAACAGCTTTAAGTGATTAGTTGGGCTTGGCCTTCTCATTGAATAATCTTAATCTCAGCTTCAAATGACTCATTACGTTACCATGTGATAGTGTTTAATGGCACCACTGTTTAGTTACTTTGTTAATGGCACCTTTACATTTTTGGTACTCAATAAAGAGATCTTCTGGTTAAGATACAAGTGGTATAATGCTTTTTCTTGGAGGTTCTTAATACATTGGTGGTAAAGTCAGAGCAATGAAGCCACCAGGATTGTGGTAACATCCGGCTTATATATTCAGGTTGAGCCCAAGTGCATGAATATTGTAGAGTTATCCACCTGGGCTCCATCAAAGAGAACCCAAATACACAAGCAGAAACATACTGTAATCCTGGACTGTTGGTGGCAATAAGAGGACAGACTTTACCACCACTGGTCTAGTGTATGTGAACATAACAATCACTCATTAATAAAGAGACAGATACTGGGATACTTCCAAAAATGTACTGATATGTATTAATTTAGAAGAAACATGGTCACCAAAATAACAAGTCCATGCAGAAATATAATCAGTGTGGTGCTAACTGACCCCAGGAGGCAAAGAAGAAACCTATCTAACCTCTAGAACTGTAGATGTATGCATAGCTCTAACATATCACCTATATCCTCCCCCACTGGCCCTACCAATTCCCTTCCCCTCTTCTCAACCTATCTCTTCTCAACCTATACCTGTCCAGTCACATTATTAGACGGCATGGTAGTGAGTCAGTAAGATGCTGGAAGGTTAGCATGGGTATCTGGAGCCATGCAGACTCCAGCGCATCCGACAGCTGCTGAAGAGTGCGTGGTGGAGGATCCATACTACAAACATGGAGATCGAGATGGTCTCACAGGTGCTTGATAGAGTTCAATCTGGGAAATTTGAAGGTTAGGGAAGTACTTGGAAGTTTTAGTTGTGTTCCTCCAACAACAATTCTGGCCGTATGACATGTTGCATAGTCCTACTGAAAGATCCCATCTGCTCCAGGGAAGACAGTCACCATTTATGGGTGTACTTGACCTGCAAGGATGGATAGATCAGTTGAGAGTGCCTTCCAAAGGTATTAATGGACCCAGACGATGCCAAGAAAACATTCCCCATGCCACCAGCTTGTGTTCTTCCAACAATGGCTGTTTGATCTCACAGGTTTCGCCTTACTCACCAACGTCCGTCTAGTTGATGGAGCAGAAAACGTGACTCATCACAGAAGCCAACCATTTGCCAATCAGAGGAGTCCAATTTGGATACTGTCATACAAATTGCCCATGAACCCTCGTCAACATGGGTGTAGTGACCAACCATTTGCTTCAGAGCCTCATACGCAATGGGGTTCGCTGTACTATTGTTTTAGACACACGTCCAGTAGCCTCGTAGGTTCATTTGAACTGTGAGTTGCTCAACTGTTGTGCGCCGGTTGGCCCTCACTCACATTCACAGCCGACATCAGTGGCATGAGGTGCTCCGCAGTTTCCACACTGTTTATTCGCAAAGGTGCAATGGCTGATATGTTTGCAGAATGCCTACATGTCACCTTATATACCCACAAGCCAGCTCACAACACGTGCCGTATTTTATTAGCTACGTGCTGCTGATGTCAAAAGTACTTTATATACTCGAGTATAAGCCGAGTTTTTCAGCCCTTTTTTTAAGGCAAAAAAGGGCCCCCTCGGCGGGAGGTTGAGGAAGGGGGGGTTGAGGAGGTAGGTTGAGGAAGGGGTTGAGGATGGGGTTGAGGATGGGGGGTTGAGGAGGGAGGTTGAGGATGAGGAGGGAGGTTGAGGATGAGGGGTTGAGGAGGGGGGTTGAGGTTTAGGAGGGGGGTTAAGGATGGGGGGTTGAGGAAGGGGGGGTTGAGGAGGGAGGATGAGAAGGGAGGATGAGAAGGGAGGATGAGGAGGGAGGTTGAGGAGGGGGTTGAGGATGAGGAGGGAGGTTGAGGACGAGGAGGGAGCTTAAGGATGAGGAGGGAGGTTGAGGATGAGGAGGGAGGATGAGGAGGGAGGTTGAGGATGAGGAGGGAGGTTGAGGAGGGGGGTTGAGGAGGGTGATAAGGGAGGGGGGAAGAGACACAGGGAAGGGAGAAGTTGGAAGAGACACAGGGAAGGGAGAGGGGAGAAGAGACACAGGGAAGGGAGAGGGGAGAAGAGACACGGAGAGAGAGGGGGACACAGAGGGCACAAGAGGGACACAGGGGACAGCACATTTCCCACCCTCGGCTTATACTCGAGTCACTCATTTTACCCAGTATTTTGTGGTAAAATAGGTGCCTCGGCTTATACTCGGGTCGGCTTATACTCGAGTATATACGGTAGGTATAATAATGTGACTCTACCCTGTATAAATGCACGTGCTGCATCCTCTTATTTACACTGCAATGTACGTCCATATGCATATGCCACAAAAATGTACATTATTTTATACTAGCGACTTGCCTGTCAAAAAATGACGGTCAATATAATTTTAAAGCTTGAAATGCTGTTTGTGACACAAGATGATTCTCTTACACTCTGAATCTTTTTCTTATCTACAAAGAAGTACAAAAATATTTATTTTATTTTTCAAACTTTGTAATTGTCATGTATGGAATAATAATATAACAATCCATCAAATTTCTCAGAATATGTATTATGAACCATTACTTGAAGGTTTCTAATATTCAACTTATATTGTAAACAGTGTTTTTTTTTTAAACAATACTAACATGAAATCGTTGAATTTTTTGTAAATGTGTCTCTTCAACCATGACAGAATGTTTCTTAATATGCAAACTTCTGGTAAAGCACATAGGTATTGAATCCAGAGGAAGGCAAACAGTAAAAACCTCCATTGCAACTTAGCCAATTGTCTCAAAAGGGGAAACAAATTAATTCCTTCCTGACCCCATTAAATAGCAATCATATTACTCCCTGGATTAATACTTTCTATTAAAAAATACATTGAATTTTGTTAACAAATGTTTCTGCTGCAAATGACAAATCTTTTTTTAACATTCAATAAATGAATTTTACAAACTTTTTAACATACAATGATGCCAATGCAAACATTAACATAAGATAATAACATTGAACCTTAATTTCTTTTAAACTATAGTGATATTGAATATTGAATCCAGAGGAAGGCAAATTTCACTAAATGTAATTTCAACTTTGTAAATTTGTTGAAAGTGTTGTCCAAAAATAATTCCTTCCTGACTCCATTAACTGGCAATCAGATTCGTCCCTGGATCAATAATCTATATATCATGCACCATTTTAATTTTTCAACAAATGATGATGCTGCTTCTATCATTAAACCTTAACTACAAAGAATGCATCAAATTATCGGTCCTTTTCAAACATATTTTTAAGTTTTGTGGAGCCAATGTCTAAAGTGAATTTCAAGACATTCCATTTTTTTTCTTTAAAAGTTGTTTCCTTTCAAAGAGCACAGCAGACTTTTATTTCTGTAGGTGGGATGTAAGCCCTTTTTTTTTTTTTTCCTTTCTTCCTTTTTGGTTAGTTATTACTGTATTTTTCAGAAATGGTTGACATATTTTTGTAACTGAAATAGTGTTCCACAAAGAAGAGGCCAATTGACCTTCAATTTCTTCCTTCAAATGAAACCACTATTATCTGTGATTACAAAACCGCGTAGTACACAATATTTTTTGTAAAAATACGGCCATCGTGTAGTAGATCTCCCTGGCTTGGGTTGTATTAAATGATATACCTGTCAAGGTAATCTTTATGGTGTTCAAAAGCTGCAAACGTCACTCTCTGTGTTAAGTCAGCTGAAGAGACGATGAAACTGTGAAATAAGATTGAAATCATTTGTAACATTTTGCTTCATCCCTATCAGTCAATCACCAGCAACACAGATATATTGGCATAGATGCAAAACATAAAAGCATATTCTGCTTTATTTTGTAATGATTACTAATTATTAATTAATTAATATATTAATATACGTTAATTAATCAATAAGTGTTATCAATTCCAAATAAAAAAAAGTGTAATCCTTTTATTAGCTCTAGCAACCTAAATTAATGATACATGTCAAGATGATCCTTATGCTGTTGAATGGCTGCAAACATCACTCTCTGTGTTAAGTCAGCTGCAGATCCACTGAAACTATCAAATAAGATTTTAAAAAAATTGTAATATGTTGCTTCATCCCTATCAGTCAATCAGCAGCAACACAGATATATTAGCATAGATGGAAAACATAAAAGCAATACTCATCAATGTATTGTTAAATCAAACCCTTTTGTTGGTCCTGATTACTAATTAATTAATATATTAATATATGTTAATTAATCAATAACTGTCATCAATTCCAAATAAGAAGAATTAAATCCTTTTTTTTGTTGAAAAGAACATAATTTAATGATATACCTGTAAAGGTGCTGTTTATGTTGTTGAAAGGATGCAAACGTCACTGTCTGTGTTGATTCATCCCATTCACTGAAACTGTCGAAAAAGAGGGAAAACATTTGTAATATTTGAATTAATCCCTATTAGGCAATCTGCATCATCACGGATATGTCAGTGCATCTTAAAATATACCGTATTTTTCGCCGTATAAGACGCACTTTTTCTTCCCCAAAACTGGGGGAGGAAAGTTGGTGCGTCTTATACGGCGAATATAACTTTTCAGACTGCCTCTGTCCTCTTGATTTCACCCCAGCGCTTCCTACCAGCATCGCGTCGGCCGGTGCGTCCTAGTGACGTCACACACGCAACGCTGCAGTAGGAAGCTGGTAGGAAGCGCTGGGGTGAGATCAAGATGGCAGAGATCAGAAGGAAGGTGAGGATCAGGGGGATCAGGGGGGTCAGGGAGGGTCAGGGAGGGTCAAGGGCTCCCAAATGCTGCAGTATATGGATGTGTGTGTGTATGTATGTGTGTATGTATGTATGTATGTGTGTGTGTGTGTATGTGTGTGTATATATGTATGTATGTGTATGTATATTTATGTGTGTATGTATATGTATGTATGTGTCTCTATAAAGGTGAGGATCAGGGGGGTCAGGGAGGATCAGGATGGTCAGGAGGGTCAGGGAGGATCAGGAGGGTCAGGGAGGGTCAATGGCTCCCAAATGCTGCAGTATATGGATGTGTGTGTGTGTGTATGTATGTGTGTATGTGTGTATGTATGTATGTGTGTGTGTGTGTGTGTGTGTGTGTATGTGTGTGTATATATGTATGTATGTGTATGTATATTTATGTGTGTATGTATATGTATGTATGTGTATCTATATATATATATATATATATATATATATATATATATATATATTTGTGTGTAATGTAGGTGTGTATCTGTGTGTAAAGTGTATTTGTGTTTGAGTGTATTTGTGTTTGATTCAGATTTTTTTTTTTCTTGTTTTCCTCCTCTAAAAACTAGGTGCGTCTTATCTGCCGGTGCGTCTTATATGGCGAAAAATACGGTACATCTTGTTTGTGGTCCTTTTTTTAAATTTGTTTTTAATATTACTAATTACAAATTAATAAATTAATGTACATTAATAATCAATTAATCACTGACTAAACGTATTCTAAAGATGTAAGCATTAATATATTTGTAAACTTAAAGGCATTGTAAAATCTTTGTTCCTAATGATTACTAATAATTAGTTAAATAATGTACATTAATAATGAATGAATCAATGTGTAAATGTCTTTGAATTTTTTTGCATTAATGTATTAATAAATGTTAAATTGTTTTTTTTTCTTAATGATTACTAATGAATAATTAATAAATTAAAGTACATTATTAATTAATTATTCAATTAATTAATATCTTACAAACAGGTAAACATGGAAGTATTGCTAAACTAAATCAAGCATCAATTCTTGTTTGCTTTATTTGTTTAAGTAATTCTTTTTTAAATTAATAATTAATTAATTATGTATTAATGATTATTAATATACTGCATTTTTTTTTATTTAATATTCATCAATCAGTATCCTGAAGAGCTAACAATCTCTTTTGATTTTCCGGCAGCAGAAAATGTCTAGTCAGACTGTCATCACCTGAGGAGAAAGTGTCAGTTCTGTGACAAGTGTGCCCTATATATAGGCTGCGTGCGCCATTTCACAATGTAATGTGTAAATATGTAAGTTAGTATTGTAAAATGGTCGACGCTAGTCTATGTTTTCCGCGTTGCGCGGTTATTTTCCGGCCTTCCTATTAGTCTTTTTCGACAACATACGTGGCTGGCTGTGTTTTACGCGGTTCAGGGTCGTGTAGCCTCGTTTTCATTTTTTTCAGCCGCCATTTTTATTCTTCCTTTTTTTATGTTTTATTTTTTGTGTTCTATGTCCCGCATTCGTCAACTAATTTCAACCTAAGGCTGTTTGTTTGTAGTCTAATTTGTTTTATAGGCTAAGTCCCGCGTGTTTCATACACCCAACACTTCGGCGTTCCTTGCCTAAATGCTCAGAGATTAACTGCTTGCTTCGCTACGTGAGGCTCGCCGAAGGCGCTCATCGCCTAAATGCTCCAAAATTAACGGCTCGCCGGATGAGCACCTTCAGCTCTCATCGCCTAAGTGCTCCGAGTTTAACGATTGTGGCACTCATCGCTAAGTCGTACGCACCACGCAAAGCGTGACGACAATTATTATATGTGATTGAAGATCCCTTTTAGAGATTAACTAATTGTGTAAAAGTTATGGAACTTACAGACGCGGCCATTTTAAACTCCATTTATTTACTGACACCCAGAATACTGAGCTGAAGTTGTCAATAGTTCAAGAGCCAGCTCAAGAGCCAATCAAGCTGCAGCTAAATATTAAATAGTGACAGTTGCATTGCGTTTTCAGTTTTCTTCCGCAACTTATATCACCAAATATACAGAGATTTAGTAGCAATAAGGCTAAAACTAACAGTTTTACAATACACTTTACAGCAGTGCCTTTTATTTGTAGTTAAAGAGACAAGGAGAACTCACTGTTGATATTAACAGAAGCTACATAAGTGTTTATTTGCATATTTAAAGGATAAGGAAGGTTTTGCTAGGTACATAATATCCCCGCGTATCTATTTACTTTTATGTACTTTATTTTATGTGCTTATAAGCTCTGTTTTTATGGCCTAAAATCTTGCAAATAGTCCTCACTGCAGCCCATGCAGACACTGACTCTGTAGTAGTACTTGTGCAGTGTAGTGTGTGAGCCTATCAGGGACCATGTCTCAGCAGTATGTTGCAGAATTTTGCAGAGAGAAGATCGCTGATTGGTTAGTTTGAGACACAGCACAGCAAGTACTACAGAGTCTGTGTTTTCACTAGCTGCAGAGGGCAGACCCATACAGGGACTAATTGTTTGATTTTAGGCAGTAAAAACAGAGCTGATAAGCACGCCTTAATAAAATAAAGTACATAAAACTTGCGCGCAGCGCGGACAGAGAGCAGAGGAAAGAGTGGGGAAGAGGGGGGGTAGAGGCACAGAGGGAGAGTGGGGAAGAGGGGAGGGAGAGTGGGGAAGAGGGGGGGGAGAGGCACAGAGGGAGAGTGGGGAAGAGGGAGAGTGGGGAAGAGGGGGGGAGAGGCACGGCACAGAGGGAGAGTGGGGAAGAGGCACAGAGGGAGAGTGGGGAAGAGACACAGAGGGAGGGGGAGGGACACAGAGGGATAGGTGGGAAAGAGACACAGGGGAGGTAGAGGAGGGGGAAAAGACACACGGGAGGGAGAACATGGAGAAGATACACATGGGAGGGAAATGGGGGGGGGGGAGAGGGGAACAGACACTGGGGGAAGGGGGAAGAGACACAGGCCAGGGGGGAACAGGCACAGAGGGAGAGGGGGGAAGAGGCACAGAGGGAGAGGGGGGAAGAGACACAGGGGGGAGAGATACAGAGGGTGAGGGAGGAAGAGACACAGAGGGGGGGGGGAAGAGGTACAGAGAGAGGGGAAAGAGGCACGGGGGGGGGGACAGAGGAAGGGGTGAAGAGACACAGTGGCGAGACACACAGAGAGAGGCGGGGGAAGAGGCACAGAGGGAGAGGGTGGAAGACACAGAGTGGGGAGAGACACAGAGGGTGAGGGGGAAGAGACAGGGAGGAAGAGGCACAGAAAGAGGAGGGGGAAGAGACACAGGGGAGTGAGAGGAGGGGGAAGAGACACAGGGGAGAGAGTGCAGGGGGGAAGATACACAAGGGAGGGAAATGGAGACACGAGGAAGGCCGTAACAGACACAGGGGGAGGGGGAAAGAGACACAGGCCAGGGGGGAACAGACACAGGGGAGGGTTGGGGGAGACACAGGGGGGGGGGAAGAGATGCATAGGAGGGAGAAGGGGGAAAGAGACACAGGGGAGGGGTTTAGAGACACGGGAGGGAGAGGGAGGTAAAAACACAGGGGGGCAGGAGATACAAAGGAGGTAGACAAGGTGGAAGGAGACACAAGGGAGGGAGAGGAGGGGGGAAATAAGACACGAGGGAGGAAGTAGACAGAGGGAGAGACTCGCAATGAGCTCCAAAGGGGCTCATCACAAGGCCAGTAAAGTAGAGGGGGAGAGGCTTACATTGTGTGGCAAACAGCATTGCCAGGCTTCAGTTTTTATTGCCGTCATTTTTGACGGGCAAGTCGCTAGTAATGTATAACTCATATACTGAGCAATATGGTAAGCACACCGTACATTTATATTCCTAGGGAATTGTTCTGCATTTATAGTTTCTGCCTAGTTTTTTTTGTTTGTTCAGTCGTGTCCGACTCTCCGTGACCTCATGGTGCGTAACACACCAGGCACATTTTATGTCCATGTTCATGCTGATCCACTTGGTATTCATGGCAGAGATACTGGAGTGGGCTGCCAGTTCTTTCTCCAGTTGGCCACAACATAGATCTCCTGGTATTCCTAGGTGGTCTCCCATCCAAGTACTGATCACGCCCAACCCTGCATGGCTTCAAGGTGGTGTGACCGCTTGGTTTCTCCGACTGGAATCGAACCCAGGTCACAGCAGTGAAAGCACTGAATCCTAACCACTGGAGCACCACGGATCCCCTGCCTAGTGTAGTTAGGGTGCATTTCATGACTTGGTGAGTGGTGAATCTATATGAATATATATATATATATATATATATATATATATATATATATATATATATATATAGAAAACGAATAATACATTCTGTACTTTGTACGGTGGAGAGCTTTTCTCACTTTTGTGCTCACCATACACTAAATGATTATTGTGGAATATATATATATTTATATATATATCATTCTGCATTAACTTACAGATATCGCCCTGTGAAAGTGCGCCCTCTGGTGGTTTAGTAGTTCATCTTCATTTTTGTGTAAAAAGGGCTTAATCTTTAAAGGGCCACCCCAGTGCTACATTCTGTATCATGCATTTAAAAGAGCATCTTACACTCTTTGGAAAATATTTTTTGAGTGAAATATAAATTATAATAAAACTATGACCATTTTTTTTCTATATGGTCCTTTGAACAACTAAACCTGAAAAGGAGTCAAATGTTTTTAGAAAGCAATACATACATAAATAAACACATAATTTACATGTTTAACTTTTATAGGTGTTATTCTATACAGCATTGTCCTATTTTGTTAGCTGATTCTGTGGCACTTTCTCAGGAGGGGGTATCTTAATCTAATAAGCTTTCCATTACACCTAATACAAGCATTGGCAGGTTTACCTGTCACATTCCCATTGTGTTTATAGAAGCAGCCTGTCCATTCAATGTCTTCTCCGCACCAGGAAGATCAGTAGAAACAAAAATTCCAATTCCAAAACGTATAATTATAGTTAATTAGAGCCTGCTCTTTGTTTTTTTTATATTTGGCACCTGATTTCCAGTGGAGTTCTTGAACATTGGTTCACAGTGGTCCTATAACCTAACGCTTGACTTACTTTCCGTGTCCCGATGGATGGCAGCTCACCAGGCACATCTACCTCTTCTTTGTTTCAGCCTCCAGCAACCATCTTGAAGTCACTCCTCTGGTCTTTGCTCACACTGCTTTCTCTGCCCTCCCACCCTTGCGTTGTCTTAACTTATAGATACCCACCTGACCCACACCTGCTCACTCAGCATCACCTGCTTCAAATTCATTCATTAATTTAATACATATATATATATATATATATATATATATATATATATATATATATATTACACACAACCCAGCTACTCTCCCATCACGGTCACTAACAATTTTTTTTTTTTTAACTTCCTCACCTTTATCTCATCTACTCCCTACACCTACACACTGTGTCGAAATGCTCTCTTACTTTTTTCTCCTCCTCATCTTCTACGGCCTCTCTCTCAGATTCTCTCATTTGCAGCCTATCCATATCACACCCCCAATAATATAACCATCTCACCTTCCTTGCTTTCCTCTCCTCTTCTCTACTCCCACAAGCTCCTCTCCCTCCTCCAATCACAATATCATCCCCTCCTTAACACTCATAAGTAAAAACATCACTGTAAGTCCCACTCCCATATTCTCTCACTCCTCCTTCTCCTGGGTGCTGGAGACATATCCCCAAACCCAGATCCCTCCCTCATATCTACCTGCTTTCAGCCACGCTCCGCTCCAAGGGCAGCAAACACCCAGAATTTGATACCCATCACATGTCACAAACCCTCCACTCTTCCTTTCTCCTGCGCTCTCTTGAGCGCAGATCTATCTGCAATAAACTCACTTTCACTCACAACCTTTTCACTACCAACTCCCTCAATCTCACGGAAACCTGGCTCTCATCCTCTTCTGATTGCCTCCCCTGCAGCACTCTCGCATGGGGGTTTTCACCTCAGTCACACACCTAGACCTGGGAACAAACAAGGTGGTGGTGTGGGTGTATTACTTACTTCTCGCTGTACATATCACCTCTTACCCCCTTTCCCATCCCTCCAATTCTCATCCTTTGAAGCTCATACTATCCGCCTCTTCTCTCCTATCTCTCTACGTGTTGCTGTAATCTATCGCCCCCCAGGTTCTCCCTCTCAATTTCTCGATCACTTTTCCGCCTGGCTCCCACACTTTCTCTCCTCCAACATTCCCACACTGATACTTGGTGACTTCAACATTGCCATTGACACCCCCACCTCCTCAGCAGCCGCCAAACTACTTGCACTCACCTCTTCCCTCGGCCTCACAACTGACAGATTCTTCAACTCACCATGCTGGACACTCTCTTGACCTTATTTTTACCAATATTACCCATACCTCCAACCTAGTCATCCACCCTCTCCCTCTATCTGACCATCACCTCCTTACCTTCAACCTCACCACATCTTCCTCCCATCACTCTACTTCAACCCCAGCCACAATAACCCACAGAAACCTGCTAGAACTCGACCCGACACAGCTCTCCACCGTGCTCCAACCTCTTCTCAGCACTATCACCAACCTCAACTGCCCTGACACTGCCACCTCACACTACAACTCTACTCTCTTCCACCCTTGACACCCTTGCCCCCATAACTACACGCAGACGCCCTCAATCTCATCCACAACCATGGCACACTATACCCACATGTTACATTCAGAAGTGCTCCCGCACTGCTGATCGACTATGGAGGAAATCACGCTCCGCAGCAGATTTCCTTCACTACAAGTTTATGCTACGCTCCTACTCCTCTGCCCTCAACCTGGCCAAACAGCAGTACTTCCCATCACGAATATCAACTCTGTCCTCCAACCCCAAACGTCTGTTTGCCACTTTGCTGATGCTGATCCTGATGCAGCAGCACGTCTTCCTTACCGGCATATGCTAATGACGTGACACGCATGTGACGTCACGTCATTAGCATATGTCAGTACGGAAGACGTGCTGCGGCATCAGGATCAGCATCAGCTCATCGGAGAATAGCAGCAAGTAAAGAGAGAGGGGGCTAGGGATTGGAGAGGGTGCAGTAAGGAGTAGGTTATGGGGGAAAGAAGATGATGATAAGGGGGTTGGGAGGAGGATGATGATAAGGGGGGGAGGAGGATGATGATAAGGGGGGGAGGAGGATGATGGTAAGGGGGGTAAGGAGGAGGATGATAAGGGGGGGAAGGAGGAGGATGATACGGGGGGGAAGGAGGAGGATGATACGGGGGGGAAGGAGGAGGATTTTTTCTTTTGACTCGAATATAAGCCGAGGGGAGCCTTTTCAGCATAAAAAAATTTGCTGAAGAAGTCGGCTTATACTCGAGTATATGCAGTAAGTTGCCTTCATACTGGCCGTGAGTTTGTGGGCTTGAAAATTGCAGCGACTGAATTGATCAAGCCCGCAGCTACATGGCCGAAAGCCTAAACCATAAACCATGAACCCGTAAGCAGCAGTTCAGGGCGTGACCATGATCAGTTAAGCAAAGTTGTAACTACCGATGTAAAAACAGCCAATAGTAAATGAGACCGGTATCATCACGTCAGTAAAACATGGAGGTTAAACCTTAATCAATTAGCACATAGAGGTCCCATATGCGATCGGACTTTCAATCCAGCAATGTACAAAATAATAAAATGAATGAAGAAACTGTTCTAGTCCATGTGGGTGGCCTGATATGTTTTAACTCCTTGATTCCCGAGAGTGATTTGACGCCGAAATAAAACATGAAAAAATAAGAATTCTTGATTGCAGATTTGCGAGCTTGAGACTGTTGTGCAACTAATTATACTGTCTTTCATCGCTTTCCCCGTATTTTAAGTGCATTATTGATTTTTACTTGCTGTTATAGTGTTAAGAAAAAGTGTTTAACCCCTTTGCGAGTCCTACATTTGCCATTTACAGGTGTGAGAACATTTGCGGGCTTGTGGAATTGTAGCAATTTGCCATTTTAGCAATTGTAACATTTACAGGCTTGAAAGATCAAAGGCTTAAACTTTTTCATACACCCAAAACCATGACCCTACGTGAAGGGTGACCCCATGGGTCTGACCCATAGCATTAGAGCTAAACAGTGATGAATGGCGGACAGCGCGGTAAACATTATCATTTTAAAATCGTATGTTAACTGGTTTAAAGGACCACAGAAATACCCTGTTGTAACTTAACTGCACATCATAAATAAATACAGTGGTACCTCGGTTCTCGCCAACTCTGAGCCATTTTTGGAACTCAACGCTTCCGAATGAGCAAAAACCCTTGGTACTCGATTGAGAAAACCAATTTACATTATTCCCTGTGGAACTCAACCTGTCATCTGGAAGCAATTACCGACGAGTTTCAAGGTGCAACTGTGTGTATATATGTGTGTGTATATATATTTTGCATGTCCAAGCTCAGCTTCCCAGAATGCAGTGTAATAACTGTTGTTCTCTGAATTCTGAGCAGGAAACAAGTTTTTTCACTTGTTTTAGTTTTTTTACTTGTTTATTTACGGTACTACTGTACGGTGGAGGGTTTCTATCGCTCTTTTGCCCACCATATGTTAAATGATTGTTGTGGTGAACTATCTACTCATCTACCGATGATAGCCAGTAAGCTGTACATGGATAGGATTCTCAGCTTGTGTATAATCCAACCTTGGCTTTACTTAAAGGCTGTGTAATGCAGTGGGCATAAGCTTAAAGGAAGCCATGTTTGAAATGGTTTACGGATTGAAGAGCGAGGCATTTGTGGGCACATTTGCATGTCCCTGCTCAGCTTCTCAGAATGCAGCGTAATAACTGAGCTGAAAGCATTTTTTTTAACTTGTTTTAGACATTCAAATGTGAACATAGATGTACTATTTATTTACTATATATATATATATATATATATATATATATATATACACACTTGCGACTTGCCCGTCAAAAATGACAGCAATAAAATATGAAGCCTGGCACTGCTGTTTGCCACACCTTGCGAGGCTCCCCCTCTCTCTAACCTGCCTGCCTTGCGATGAGCGCCTTTGGCACTCATCGCAGGCCTCACAATGAGCGCCTTTAGTGCTCATAGCAAACCCCCCTCTACCTTGCTGGCCTTGTGATGAGAGCCTTTGGCGCTCATCACGGGCCTCAAAATGAGCACCTTTGGCGCTCATTGCGAGCCTCTCCCCTCTCTACTTCTTCCCTGTGTCTTACCCCATCCCCTGTGTCTCTTTTTTCTCCCCTCTCCCTCCCTTGTGTCTCTCCCCCTCTCCCTCCCCTGTGTCTTTGCCCCCCTCTCCCCTGTGTCTCTTCCCCTTGTCTCTTCCCTTCTCTCCCTCCCCTGTGTCTCTTCCCCCTCTCCCTCCCCTGTGTTTCTCCCCCCTCTCCCCCCTGTGTTTCTTCCCCCTCCTTTCCATCCCCTGTGTTTCTTCCCCCTGCTCTCCCTCCCCTATGTCTCTTTCCCCCATCTCCCTCCCCATGTGTTTCTCCCCCCTCTCCCTCCCCTGTGTTTTTCCCCTGTGTCTCTTCCCCCTCCTCTCCCTCCCATGTGACTCTTTCCCCCTCCTCTCCCTCTCCTGTGTCTCCCCTCCTTCCCAGTGTCTCTCCCCTCCTCCCCAGTGTCTCTCCCCCCCTGTGTGTCTCCCCCTCCTCTGTGTCGCTCTCCACCCCTCTCTAGATCTTTCCCCCTCCTTTTGTCCCCGTGTCTCTTCCCCCCTTCTATCCCTCCCCTGTGTCTCCCCCCTCTGTGTCTCTCCCCTGTGTCTCTTCCCCTCCCCTATGTCTCCCCCCTCCTCTCCCTCCCCTGTGTTTCTCCCCTTCCTTCCCCTGTGTCTCTCCCCCTCCTCTGCCTCCCCTGTGTCTCTTCCCCCCTCCTCTCCTGTGTGTCTCCTCCTCCTCTGTGTCTCCCCCCCTCTCTGGCCCTTTCCCCCTCCTCTCCCTCCCCTGTGTCCCCCCCTCCTCTCACTCCCCTGTGTCTTTTCCCCATCCTCTCATTCTCCTGTGTCTCTTTCCCCTCCTCTCCTTCCTCTGTGTCTCCCCCTCCGCTCTCTCCTCTGTGTGTCTTCCCCCTCCTCTCACTCTTCTGTGTCTCTTCCCCCTCCTCTGTGTCTCTTCCCCCTCCTCTCCTGTGTGTCTCCCCACTCCTCCCCTGTGTCTCTCCCCACTCCTGTGTCTATCTTCCCCTTCCTCTGCCTCACCTGTGTCTCTTCACCCCTCCTCTCACTCCCCTGTGTCTCTTTCCCCCTCCTTTCACTTCCCTGGGTATCTTTCCCCCTCCTCTCACTTCCCTGTGTCTCCCCCTCTCCTCTCCCTCCCCTCCTGTGTCTTTCTCCCCTCTTCTCCCTTCCCTGTGTCTATCACCCCCCTCTTCTCTCCCCCCTCCTGTGTCTCTCCCCCTTCTTCTCCCTTCCGTGTCTATCACCCCTCCTGTGTCTCCCCCTCCTCTCCCTCCCTCCTCTCTCCCCCCCTCCTCTCACTCCTGTCTCCCCCCTCTCCCCTCCAGTGTCTCCCCCTCTCCTCTCCTTCCTCTGTGTCTTTCCCCCCTCCCCCTTACTTTAAAACATTAAATTATCAGCCTCCACTTCTGATATTGGTTAATACCCTTATAAGGTCACCATGGAGGGGCGAGGGGCTAGACAAGACTTAAAGACTAAGACAGATGTCAATTTTAGGTGCACATGCACATTTGGTAAATGTGTCTCCTCCCCCTCCCCTGTGTGTCTCCCCCTCCTCTCACTCCCCTGTGTCTCTTCCACCTCCTCTCACTCCTGTGTCTTTCCCCCTCCTCTCCCTCCCCTGTGTCTCTCCCCCCTCCTCTGTGTCTCTCCCCCCTCTTCCACCTCCTCAGTGTCTCTCCCCCCTCTTCTCCCTCCCCTGTGTCTCCCCTCCTCCCCTGTGTCTCCTCCTCTCCCTCCCCTGTGTGTCTCCCCCTCCTCTCCCTCCCCTGTGTCTCTCACCCCTCCTCCCCCCCTTTGTGTCTCCCCCTCCTCTGTGTCTCCCCCTCTGGCCCTTTTCCCCTCCTCTCCCTCCCCTGTGTCTCTCCCCTCCTCCTCCTCCTCTCCTGTCTCTCCCCTCCCCTATATCTCCCCCCTCCTCTCCCTCCCCTGTGTCTATCCCCCTACTTGCCCTGTGTCTCTACCCCTCCTCTCACTCCCCTGTCTCTCCCCCTCCTATCCTTCCCCTGTGTCTCTTCCCCCTCCTCTCCTTCCCCTGTGTCTCTCCCCCATCTCTCCCTCCCCTGTGTCTCTTCCCCCTCCTCTCACTCCCCTGTGTCTCTTCCCCCCTCCTCCTCTCACCCCCGTGTCTCCCCCCTCCTCTCACTCCCCTGTGTCTCTTGCCCCTCCTCTCACTCCCTTGTCTCCCCCCTCCTCTCACCCCCGTGTCTCCCCCCTCCTCTCACTCCCTTGTCTCCCCCTCTCCTATACCTCCCCTGTGTTTCTCCCCCATCCTGTGTCTCTCCCCCCTAATCTCCCTCCTCTGTGTCGCTCACTCCTCTTCTCTCTTCTCTGTGTCTCTCCCCCCTCTTATCCCTCCCCTGTGTCTCTCCCCCCTCCTCTCCCTCCCGTCTCTCCCCCCTCCTCTCCCTCCCGTCTCTCCCCTCCTCCCCCGTGTCTCTCCCCCTCCCCTATGTCTCCCCCTCCTCTCCCCTGTGTCTCCCCCCTCCTTCCCTTGTGTGTCTCAACATCCTCTACCTCCCCTGTGTGTCTCTCCCCCTCCTCTCACTCCCCTGTGTCTCTCCCCCCTCCTCCCCTGTGTGTCTCCCCCTCCTCTGTGTCCCCCACATATCTGGCCCTTTCCCCCTCCTCTGTGTCTCTCCCCCCTCCTCTCATTCCCCTGTGTCTCTCTTCCCTCCTCTCCTTCCTCTCCCCTTCCTCTGCCTCCTCTGTGTCTCCACCCTCCGCTCTCTCCTCTGTGTGTCTTCCCCCTCCTCTCACTCTTGTGTCTCTTCCCCCCTCCTCTGTGTCTCTCCCCCCTCCTCTGTGTCTCTCCCCCCTCCTCTGTGTCTCCCCCCTCCCCTGTGAGTCTCCCCACTCCTCTGTCTATCTTCCCACCCTTCTCCCTCCCCTGTGTCTCTTCCCCCCCCTCCTCTGTTTCTCTTCCCCCTCCTGTCCCTCGCGTGTCTCTTTCCCCCTCCTCTGTGTCTCCCCCCTCCTCTGTATGTCTTTCCCCTCCTCTCACTCTTCTGTGTCGCTTCCCCCCTCCTCTGTCTCTCCCCCATCCTCCCATGTGTCTCTCCCCCCTCCTACCGTGTGTCTCTCCCCCTCCTCCCATGTCTCTCCCCCCTCCTCCCATGTCTCTCCCCACTCCTGTGTCTATCTTCCCCCCCTCTCACTCTCGTGTCTCTTTCCCCTCCTCTCACTCCCGTGTCACTCCCCCCTCCTCTCACTCCCGTGTCTCTTTCCCCTCCTCTCACTCCCCTGTGTCACTCCCCCCTCCTCTCACTCCTGTGTCTCTTCCCCCTCGTCTCACTCCCCTGTGTCACTCCCCCCTCGTCTCACTCCCCTGTGTCACTCCCCCCTCGTCTCACTCCCCTGTGTCACTCCCCCCTCGTCTCACTCCCCTGTGTCACGCCCCCCTCCTCTCACTCCTGTGTCTCTTTCCCCTCCTCTCACTCCCGTGTCTCTTTCCCCTCCTCTCACTCCCCTGTGTCACTCCCCCCTCCTCTCACTCCACTGTGTCTCTTCCCCCCTCCTCTATGTATCTCCCGACCCCTCTGGCCCTTTCCTCCTCCTCTCACTCCCCTGTGTCTCTCCCCCATGTCTCCCCCCTCCTATCCCTCCTCTCACTCCACTGTGTCTCTTCCCCCCTCCTCTATGTATCTCCCGACCCCTCTGGCCCTTTCCTCCTCCTCTCACTCCCCTGTGTCTCTCCCCCATGTCTCCCCCCTCCTATCCCTCCCCTGTGTCTCTCCCCCTCCTGTGTCTCACCCTCCTTCCCCTGTCTCTCTCCCCCTCCCCTGTGTGTCTTCCCCCTCCCCTGTCTCTCCCCCCACCTCTCCCTCCCCTGTCTCTTCCCCCCTTCTCTGTGTCTCTCCCCCTGTGTCTCTCCCGCCCCCTCTGGCCCTTTCCCCCTCCTCTCCCTCCCCTGTGTCTCTCCCCTCCTCCTCTCACTCCCCTGTGTCTCTCCCCCATGTCTACCCCTCCTTCCCCTCCTCCTGTGTCTCTCCCCACTCCTGTGTCTATCTTTCCCCCTCCTCTCACTCTCGTGTCTCTTTCCCCCTCCTTTCACTTCCCTGTCTCCCCCCTCTCCTCTCCCTTCCCTCCTGTGTCTCTCCCCCTCTTCTCCCTTCCCTGTGTCTATCAACCCCCCTCTCCCTCCTGTGTCTCCCCCTCCTCTCACTCCCCTGTGTCTCCCCCCTCTCCTCTCCCTTCCCTGTGTCTATCAACCCCCCTCTCCCTCCTCTGTGTCTCCCCCTCCTCTCACTCCCCTGTGTCTCCCCCCTCTCCTCTCCCTTCCCTGTGTCCATCACCTCACCTGTGTGTCTCCCCCCTCCTCTCACTCCCGTCTCTCCCCCCTCCATGTGTCTCCCCCCTCCCCCTTACTTTAAAACATTGAATTATCAGCCTCCATCTCTGATATTGGTTAATACACTTATAAGGTCACCATGAAGGGGTGAGGGGCTAGACAAGTCTTAAAGACTTGGACAGATGCCAATTTTAGGTGCACATGCACATTTGGTAAATGATACCAATGACATGGGGATCCCTGGTGGTCCAGTGGTTAGGATTCAGGGCTTTCACGGCTGCAACCTCGGTTTGATTCCAGTCAGGGAAACAAGACGTCACATCGCCCTGAAGCTATTCAAGGTTGGGCCTGGTCAGTATCTGGATGGGAGAACACCTAGGAATACCAGGAGCTGTATGCTGTGGCCCACTGGAGAAGCAACTGGCAACCCACTCCAGTATCTCTGCCATGAATATCAAGTGGATCAGCTTGCTGTGTTATAATCCATGAGGTCACGAAGAGTCAGTGGAAATAACTAACCTAAGAAATGGAAATTAGAACAAGTTTTATATTAAAAAGCATTGTATAGCGCAGGGGTGGGCAAGTTCGGTCCTGGAGAGCCACACACAGGCATGGATTTGAGGATTTCCTTTCTGTGACAGGTCAGTCAGTCAGGATGACTGCAGAAGTGATAGTCTCACCTATATGCAGAAGGGATATCCTCAAAATTATCTGCAAAACTTGAACTGTATTTAAGTGACACAGTGATGGAGAGGTTCCCTATTTGTTATGATTTAAAACCATAGCCAATAACAAATATTTTATCAATTTAATGTTATTAAAAATGCATTTTTCCTACTGTAAACTAATATTGAAGTCACAATTTTGAGCTGTCAGCCAGCCTTTCTGATCCACCCACAGATATACAACTTTAATATTAATTTACTGTAGAAAAAATGCTTTAATAACAGTCAATTAATACAATCTCTTATTATTACATACTAGCGACTTGCCCGTCAAAAATGACAGCAATACAATTTGAAGCCTGGCAATGCGGTTTGCCACACAAATTACAGCTTTTGCTCCTCTGTGGACCTTCGGCGCTCATTGCGAGCCTTTCCCCTCATGTACTTCAGGTTTCCTGCTTTGCAGCAATCACCTTTGGCGCTCATCGCAAAGACATATAGATATATAAGTACAGTGTAAAATATAAAAATGTATTTAGTACAGTGAATTAATAAAGTAATATGAATTAATAAATGAATATACTTTACCTATTTATATTTATTATGTAGCAATCAATATCCTGAAGAGCTAACAATTTCTTGCATCTGTACAGTTGGCATGTTGATCACCCGAGGAGAAAGTGTCTGCAATGTGGCAAGTGTGCAGTGTAAATAGGCTGCGTGCGCGAGGCCAAACCGTTTGTTTAGGGGGGAAAAGCGGCATTTTAGAATAGTAATGTTATTATTTGCAAGTTAGTGTTGTAAAGTGACATCTTTTCTATGTGTTACTTGGCTCGCGAGCATTTACCGTCCGTTGTACTGGTATATTGTGTATCTCCTACGTTCCTGGCTAACTCGTACGTGCCTGGCGGTGGTGATTTGCGCACCTCAGTCTCCTTTAGCCTTGTTTTAAAAAAAAAAATTGTTCGACATATTTTTTCCTCACTTTTTAGTGCCGAAACTCGTCAATTTCGGCTTAAATTTGCGTGCAACCTCACTCCCAGGTGTCCTGGCGCTCCACCTGTACAGTGTGAGTGTGTTTTTAGGTTTATTTGTTTTCTTGTTTTTCGATTACCGCGATTCGGCTGTTAAATTAGTATTTTTGCAAGTTTTTTTTGTTTGGTTTGTTTTGCCCCCGAGATTCCGAGGTCGTTCCTGGCTAACTCGTACGCGCCTGTCGGTGATTTGCGTGCTTCGGTGCCCTTTAGCCTCATTTTCATTTTTTTCCCCTCGCGGAGCTGATTTCCGAGTGCCGAAACTCAGCAAATTCGGCTTAAATTCGCGCGCAACCTTGCTCCCAGGCGTCCAACGTTCCTCAACTGCTTGCAGCCTAAGTTAGTCCGGCGTTTCTTAACTGCTTGCAGGCTAAGTCCTGCGTGTTTCAATGCCTCAACTGCTCGCCTCGCTTTGTGAGGCTCGCATGGCAAGGAGCACCGAAGTGCTCCAAGCTCAGAAGGCTTCTATACCTCAACAGCTCGCAAGCGTGACGACGAATTGCAGTTTGACAACTATTATATGCGATGGGTTTAAATTATATCCCATTTGGAACCTCCACTATGTCTCATGAAAATAGTGATATTTACAATTTCAGTGCAACTATTGTATTCATTTATATATTCTGTGATCTCAGAAACCATCCAATGTTTCAAACTTTGATAAAAGAGGAAAATGGGCAAAAATTCTCTATTAACACGTCAGCTTCTCCTAAAGGACCCTGCGGTTCAAGAAAAGAAAAAAAAGACACTTGTTTGTCAAGTATGAACCTAACAATATTAGTAGCTGTGTAAGTCATGGGCATAAAGCATTTTTGGAAGAAAAAAAAAATCAGAATTTTAGAAAACTCTGGTTATAAGTACATTAATCCATTTTGTGTTTGTTACATCACTTCCTTACAGCTGAATCACGGGTGTGTGTTTTGGCGATGAGTGAAGCTAGGAATAGAGAAGGAGGGATCAGAGTAATTGTAAAGATAATTGGCTAAGACTGAAATAGACAACGCCCATTACCTCTCACTGGACTAGGAGCAGGCCCTTGCATCATACACTGCAACAACAGCTCTCCAGAAATGTAAAAGCCGCTCTCTCTCACACACAGACACCAATGTAATTTCCTCAGCTATGTTCACACATTGTTACATTGAAATCCTAACCTCTCTGGGGAGCCCAGAGGAGAGGTTTGGGAACCAGTGGGTTAAAGGTCTGTCCTTGGACATGGGCAAAAATGCTGCTTAGTGGCTACGGACCACAACCTGTAATGGAGGGCTTGTTGCTGTAGTGGCTATGAGAGAAATAAGCATGAAAGGCTTATGGAAAGCCACATGGTATAGTAGATATGGGCAGGAATATTAATGGAGGACTTATGGAAAGCCATTTTTAGTAGATATGGGCCAAGAATTACAATATAGGGCTAGGTGAAAGCTAAAAAGCAGTACCTGGTATGAATGCGATGCAGCACCCATGGCTCTCCAGCAATGTGAATGCCCTTATGGACATTAGGAGTGAGCTGAAATGGAAGCAGAACATGTTAGGTGGATCCCTCTCTGGGTCGGTAGCAGACAGTTGGCTGGTGCTACTTGACCCCTTGTTAGACTGTTTGAGGGCTAGGGCGATACAGAGAAGTGCACTGGTTAGTGGATAGGGGCCTTAAGATGCAAATGAAGGGCTTGGTGAAAGCCGGAAGGACAGGGAATGGAGGAAGAGCAACTTCCAAACACAGACTCAAAAGTGAAAGGAGGCGTGGCAAGAAGAGGCGTGGCTGGAAGTGCTTATGAATATTAAGTGGGGGCCCCGCCCACAACCTCCAGGCTACATCTGGACATATATACAAATGGTTCACGCTGATGTCAGCAACAGACCTCATAACTGAACACAGAAACCATATACAAATCATCGTTAGTAAGACTCAAATTTAATTAGCAGAAATATACATTGTTATTGCGACACAAAATCACTTTATAAAATAGTAAAGTGCACTTACTTATATTAACATCTATCTTTACTACTCTATACTGGGGCTGTTCTGCCAGTACCCGGGATGTAGAAAGGGATGTTGCACGGGAGGATTTTACGACATTTGCCACATCACTCCTGCAATCCATCTTTGTGACAATACAGATAGGACCAAGCTCTTGTGAACAGACATAGTTTTGGTATCTGTAAAAGCGCAACAAATGTCAGCGTCTTGGGCCTAGGATCTTGCAGACAAGCACTGGTTCACTACTTCTAGCAAGTGGGAGTTCTCCAGGGCAGCGGCGACGCGCTCCTTGTCAGCCAGCTGTTTGTTCACTACAAGGAAAGGAGAAATGAATGGATTCAAGAGTTTACCAATGGAAATAATTCACATAGGTCCAGCAACAGTCAGAGGCATTATTAGGCTTACCACTCCCAGGTCTTTCTAAAAATGCACAATTTCTATCAAATCAGATATTTCTGGCTACTAGAAGCATAATTGCAAAACATTGGAAAAAAAACTGTTCCAGCCTTTCAGGTTCTACGGAAGATCGAGTTTATTTGCTCCACGAGTGTCTTATCTGCTGAGATAGGAGCAAGATACAGGACATGGGCCTCCGGCTGGGATATGTGGAGGTGGAGAGTTGGCCGATGAGATGGTGAATGTGGACCTTGAAAGAAGGTAATATCTTTCCTTCTTTTTATATATTTTTTGTATTTTTATTGTTAGAATATTGCTCAGTATTACATTAGAAATACTAGGAGAAGTTAAGTGTACTTCTTTAACAAAAAGAAAAAAAAAAAGAGTGAGAGAGTTGCAGTAAATGAAAAATAAATAAATAATATTAAAATGATATAGACCAACCTTAAGAGCCAGCTGGTTGGTACTAGGTATATAACATACCTGTGTATCTATTTACTGACATGTACTTTATCATATTAAGAAGTGCTTAAAAGCTCTATTTTAACTGCCTACAATCAAACAAATAGTCCCTGTATTGGGTCTGCCCTCTGCAGTGTAGTACTAGTTGTGCAGTGTAGTGTCCTAGCCTATCAGGGACAATGTCTCAGCTGCATCTTGCAGAATGTTCCTGACGGATGATCACTGATTGGTTAGTATGAGACAGTACAGCAAGTACTACAGAGTCTGTGTCTGCATATGAAACAGAGTCCCTGTATGGCTCTATTTTTACTACCTAAAGTCAAACAAAAAGTCCCTGTATGGGTCTGCCCACTGCAGCTCATGGAAACAGACTCTGTAGTACTGGGTGTGCAGCGAATCATATGAACATCTCACAGCAACATACTGCTGAGACATGGTCCCTGATAGGCTAGGACACTACACTGCACACCCAGCCCTACAGAGTCTGTGTCTACATATGCTGCAGAGGGCAGATATATGAGACAGGGGCTAGATGTTTGATTTTAGACATTAAAAATAGGAGCTTATAATCGCTTCTTAATAAAATAAAGGTACATAAAAAGTAAATTGATACCCAGGGATATTATATATCTAGTAACACCCAGATAAATATAAAATGGTAAAGGGTCTCTTGAAAGAGAAAAGAAAAAACAAAACACAAGAGAGTGATACAAAAGAGAGAGGCTGTATCACTCTCGCAAGGGAGGGGCAAAAAAGAAACAGAGTACGTAAGAGATAAATGAGACCGTCCTATACATATGAGACTCTAAAAGACCATTAAAAACTGAATATTCATACATTGCACTAACTTTTTTCTAACATAAACCTTGTTTGATAAACACAGCGACCTTACATGCTAAGGTTTAAGACAAGAGCTGTATATGTGAACATAGCCGGATTATAAAAATAACACAACTTGTTTTGAGTAGTCAATGGGGCGGAAGTGTTTATTGTGATCAATATGTCACACCATTTGTCAGGACAGTAGTATTGAGTGAGACCAGACTGACACTACGGGGTATTTCTCCCTAGTGAGCTAAGAGGTCGCTCTCAGAGCAGGTTATAATGTACATAGAGCTACTGACGAGGCCCAGTGACGGCTGAAACGTACGTCTGGGGTTTGCGGTTTCTCCTGTTCAGGGTAGAGTTGCCTGGTATTTCGGGGCTGGATCACTCCAGTGAGTGGGACCAGACTGATATACAACAAGATATGTCTCCCTGTGAAGGGCACAAGTGGCTAAAAGAGGTTGCTCTCAGAGTGGGTTATCTGGGTCCACAGAACTGACCTATTAAGGTTAGTTCATTCTATGACTGAGCACCTCTATTTTTGTTTATGCAAATGACCCTTAGGGATTAGTCTCCCTAAGGGTAATAAGGGAATCCAGACATGGACCCCTTGGCTCACTGTACCTTAGGGAGATATCAGCTACACCTCACCGACGAGGCCCAATGAAGGCCGAAACGTATGTCTGGGGTTTGTTCAGGGTAGAATTGCCTGGTATTTCGGGGCTTGACCACTCTAGTGAGTGGGACCAGACTGGTATACTACAGGATATGTCTCCCTGTGGCTAAAAGAGGCTGCTCTCAGAGTGGCTTATCATGGCCATAGAACGATATTAAGGTTAGTTCACTCTCTGAGCGCCTCTAATCTGCTTTTTTGTTTAGCAGTACTAAATGAAATATTTTGTATTCCAGAACCAATAATGCAATTTCTACATTCTGATAAAAAGAAAATCATAAAACAAAAACAAACATATGAAGAAATACTCACCAGCGTGTTCAGATGCATGTGTGCCAGGAGTTATATGAACATCAACCTTTAAGAAAGAATAAAAATGAATGCAGTAGATTACACGGAGTTAACAAACATCCCTGACAGTTTAGATCAATAGAATATCTGCGTTTAAAGGGGCGTGCGATATAGAGCATTTCTATCATACTTTCCACAGAAGCCAGACAGGACCTATATTGGACTCTATAGATTATAATGTATTTGTTCACCTTGGCTTTTAATATATGGTCACCTTGGCTCTTAAAAAGGCTATTACCATTTAAAAAAAAAGAAAAAAAGCATGCCCTAGTTAGAAGCAGTTATATCTACAATTGAACAAAAGGTACCAGAAAATTAAATATTATATGTAGTCTGTGCAGCCACAAGATCTTAGAGTATCACATGTTCTCTTAAAGGAATTGTAGCAGGTTGCATTTGAAGACAATGTACATAAAGTTTTATTTGCCTTAATAAATTAGTCGGTCTGTCTCACTAACTCAAGAAATTTCAGATATGATTTAATATTCTTGTTTTTCTATTTTATTTTTAAAATGTCTTTGGTGGTTCTATAAAGGAAAAAAACATAGATATGCCCATTTTCTACCGTTGGTGATTATTTGCGCTACAACACGTGCTTTGCTCACTGGCATCAACAGGTTTATCACTGACAAATATCTAATCGGCACACACATCATTCCTTAATGAAATCTTTGTAATATCAATATGCTGCGTGGGCTTGTACACGTACCTTAAACCTTTCTGGAAGAGACCGCAGCAGTTTGACCTTTATGGAGAGTCCAATCAATGTGGCCATGCTACAGTGGGGAATGGTGGGGGTGAATTCAACTGAAACTGCGCTGTCCTCATCATTTACCTGCACAGGAAATATGTTAGGGTACAAACTACAGAATTTCTGAGCATAATAGCTACATATACAATAGCAGCTACTAGTATAAATGATATATCAGCGTGGTCTGCATAGTTAGATCTATGGTATTCCTGGTGGTAACATACGGATGTCAGAGCTGGAGCATTAAGGCTGAGCGCCGTAGAATTGACGCCTTTGAATTGTGGTGTTGGAGAAAACTGCTGAGTCCTTTGGACTGCAAGAAGATCCAATAAACCAGTACTTCAGGAAATCCAGACAAACTGTTCACTGGAGGGTTTGATCATAAGGCTGAAGCTCAAAAATGTTGTCCATATCATGAGAAGATGGACAGTGTTTTAATTACATTCAATTTACATCCACTAAGACTCTGCTTATAATAGCAGACACGCCTAGTAAATTAAATTATGTTTTACAGTTATAAACAACCTTAAGAGCCAGCTGGGCTATATACAGTATCTCACAAACGTGAGTACACCCCTCCGCATGGATGAGTGGAAGAGGACTCCAGTGGCAACCTGTGAAGCTCTGGTGAACTCCATGCCCATGAGGGTTAAGTCAGTGCTGGAAAATAATGGCGGCCACACAAAATATTAACACTTTGGGCCCAATTTGGACATTTCTACTCAGGGGTGTTCTCACTTTTGTTGCCAACAGTTTAGACATTAATGGCTGTGTGTTAAACATTGTAGCAGAGCGTCATTTCTTCAGTGTTGTCACATGAAAAGATATACAGTAATAAAATATTTACAAAAACGTGTGAGGTGTACTCACTTTTGTGAGATACTGTAGAAGTTAAGAAAAAGGAATTTTTATAGTGGGAAGATGATCATCTTTATTTACACTTATTTACAAAAACAACGACACACACTTCAACATTTAAAAACAATTAAAAAGGGTAAGACGTGCGTCGTGACGTCACACGCCGACGTCTTTTGGAGACGAAGCCAACTAGGAAGAGCCCGATAGAGAAAACGAGGGTACTTTGAATAGTGGGGGCCTGCAATTGTAGCTCTGGAACCTCAGTAACTATCCAAGAAAAATACCACATAAGCTAGATATGAGGAAAGAGACTAATCCTAAACTAATATTGATAAAGGATTACGGTATAAGCTACCATACCATCATCTATTAAATGTAAACAATAAGGAGAGCATTATATCCTCTAATCTATTTACCCTTTGAAATATTGTGGGCTACCCTAGCTGACTCAGAGTTAAGTCTCTAATATAAATTATAGAATAAGACATAAAAATTGCAAGTCTGATTTCTAAACAATATCCAAAATGGAAAAAGGGGGTGTTTTATCCCAGTTTTTAAATGTTGAAGAAGACAGAAAAAACATCTGTATATAAACAAATGCCGAAAAGTTAGGAGCTGGAAGTAAAGTTGTACAAGCTTTGGCCACAGTTTATTCCTGATGTATATCATGCATGTTACACTCCCTGCATGTCACTTGGGATTTCATTTGGTGAACATGTGTTAATATCAATAAGTCCCAGAAGGTCACTAAGTGCTTAAACTTGGCAGTAATCAATGAACTTGAGAACTATGTTAAATCATCACCTATAATGAAGGGGTATTGTGAGAACAAAGTAAACTTTCTTATAAATTTAAAAAAAAAGTTTTATCAACTTCAGGTGTTCCTTTTTCCCCAAACTACTTGGAATTGTGATCTTGTCTTCACCAGTGTCTTGGCTTATTTTCAGCTTCAAGTGTTGTCATTTTTAAATTATTATTCAAAACATCATTTGTTGAATGGTGTTTTTAGCAGTATAATTATTCTATAATTAATAATGTATGTATGAGTGTGTAATTATATATATATATATATATATATATATATATATATATATATATATATATATAAAGAGAGCGAGAGAGATTTTTTTAAAAGTAAGAATATAACAAGGTACCTGCCTTTGATGTAATAAACATTCTAGAAGGATATACTGTAGCAGCAAATGGGTTATTTGTTATTGCCCTGTAGACTGGTGAGATTTTGATTAGTCTTAATGACTAAATACTTTTGGGAGAAAGCAAGTAGGTAAACTACATACTCACATTAACTGTATGTGTATATATAGCATTTCCTGTTGGGCAGCCTACACCAACTTAATTTTTTATCAATTCTGATTGTTCTTAAACGTTGAGATCGGTCTTTCATCCTAAATTCCCACGGTTCCCTTAGAGACCTTATCAGGGAGGAGACAAATACAATGCTAATGTTCTAACATGAATACAATATTGAATATTGCTATGATAAATTTAGGAAGGAATTGTGTTAATCATCAGTGCATAATTAAAATATCCATCTCTTGCACAGGCATTACAGTGCTCCTTTTCACTAATTTTTTTCTATAGACAACAAATTTGAATATTATTTATGTATACATTTTATGTGACGAGACATTTCCTGTGTAACGTTAATTAAGATAAAAATTAAGAAAAAAACAGAACTTATAAAATTAGACATATAGCTAGACTGCATGGTCAGATTACATTGAATCTTAGTCATAGTATATTCTCTAAATGCCACAATATCTATACACATAGTATATCGGTTAAATGCTTCAATTTAATTTCTTCTTACTGTAAATAAAAATATTGGTTTATGTTCAATATTCCAGTGAAACATGAAAAGTAAAAAACAAGCAGTACCTTTACTCGAATTTCTTCCACAACGTTTAACTCTTCCAAACTGAGAGGATGCTCTGGGTCATTTATTGAACGGATAAGATGTAAAAAGTTAAGGAGATTGAGATTTAAGATGACAAATAGAAATGCTCAGTAAAGGGGGTCGGGTTATTATGGCCCATGCACGGTCACTGGGCAAGGCCTATGAGACAGCTGCAAGCAAGTTACAATAGAGCTGTTACCCCTGCGTAGGAAGTGGGACGGAGCTAATGATGTCATGGGACAGGGCCCAGCCTGCTTCAAATCTCCTTGAAAGTCCTGCACACAAAAAGAGCTGGCCATGCCCTGATAGACACAGGTAGGAGGATATACACAGCTCTGCTTCAGGGGAAAATGGACAGTTTAAAAGCTAAGAAAATGTTTTTAACTTTTATTTATTTTGAAAGAAGGCGCTTAGGAAAAGGCTTGCGATGAGCGCCCAAAGACGCTCATTGTGAGGCCCGTGATGAGAGCTCATCGACAGGCCCGCACAACTGAAAAAAGGGTAAGACATAGAAAAAAATAATGGATTTAACGTCCACCATTTTTTTCAAGGCCATAACTCGGAAGTTGTTTGGAGGTTCCCAAAAGACGACAATTGATTACAAACAACAACCTCACACACAGCACAGGGGGGAGAGGCATGGAGCCTGTAAGTGAGGTTAAAAACTAATTTGTTCTTCAATTGGCGTTTTTTGGAGGTTTGAAAACGGCTAAGGGAAAAGAAAAAATGGCGGTGGTAAAGACGTAATTAAAAAAAAAAAATCCCACAAACACACATATACTGTATTATACATACACACATGATTTGGTAGATAAAATGGCTAAAATTTAGGAGCATGAAACCAGGGGCGGAGGTGGTACAATGCACTAGGACCCTTCTCTTGGGGGGCCCAGTGCTGTGTAATCTTTTCTTTTTTTGCATTTTTTTTTCTGTACAGCATTTCTACTGAAGTTCCTTGTGGTGACAGTGTGGATCAGTTCAGCATATTAGGGATGTGCATCAGGAAAGTGGTGAGAGAGAATAAGGGCTGGATGACAGCAATGTACAGCAAGATTGGGTTCTGTGAAGTGGGTGCTGAAAAGGGTTCAGTGCTTTGGGGTTTTGGTGAAGCAGCTATGGGAAAGGGTCTTGGGGGGAGCAGCTATGGGAAAGGGTCTTGGGGGGAGCAGCTATGGGAAAGGGTCTTGGGGGGAGCAGCTATGGGAAAGGGTCTTGGGGGGAGCAGCTATGGGAAAGGGTCTTGGGGGGAGCAGCTATGGGAAAGGGTCTTGGGGGGAGCAGCTATGGGAAAGGGTCTTGGGGGGAGCAGCTATGGGAAAGGGTCTTGGGGGGAGCAGCTATGAGAAAGGGTCTTGGGGGGAGCAGCTATGGGAAAGGGTCTTGGGGGGAGCAGCTATGGGAAAGGGTCTTGGGGGGAGCAGCTATGGGAAAGGGTCTTGGGGGGAGCAGCTATGGGAAAGGGTCTTGGGGGGAGCAGCTATGGGAAAGGGTCTTGGGGGGAGCAGCTATGGGAAAGGGTCTTGGGGGGGAGCAGCTATGGGAAAGGGTCTTGGGGGGAGCAGCTATGGGAAAGGGTCTTGGGGGGAGCAGCTATGGGAAAGGGTCTTGGGGGGAGCAGCTATGGGAAAGGGTCTTGGGGGGAGCAGCTATGGGAAAGGGTCTTGGGGGGAGCAGCTATGGGAAAGGGTCTTGGGGGGAGCAGCTATGGGAAAGGGTCTTGGGGGGAGCAGCTATGGGAAAGGGTCTTGGGGGGAGCAGCTATGGGAAAGGGTCTTGGGGGGAGCAGCTATGGGAAAGGGTCTTGGGGGGAGCAGCTATGGGAAAGGGTCTTGGGGGGAGCAGCTATGGGAAAGGGTCTTGGGGGGAGCAGCTATGGGAAAGGGTCTTGGGGGGAGCAGCTATGGGAAAGGGTCTTGGGGGGAGCAGCTATGGGAAAGGATCTTGGGGGGAACAGCTATGGGAAAGGGTCTTGGGGGGAGCAGCTATGGGAAAGGGTCTTGGGGGGAGCAGCTATGAGAAAGGGTCTTGGGGGGAGCAGCTATGGGAAAGGGTCTTGGGGGGAGCAGCTATGGGAAAGGGTCTTGGGGGGAGCAGCTATGGGAAAGGGTCTTGGGGGGAGCAGCTATGGGAAAGGGTCTTGGGGGGAGCAGCTATGGGACTATATATATATATATATATATATTCCAGTCAGTGTGGGTGTCTGTGTGTATATATATGTATCTACATGACTATCTAGGTGTATGATGACACTATAACAGAGGGCTGTGCTGGTTTAAGAGACGTGTATATATATATATATATATATATATATATATTTATCTACATGACTATCTATGTGTATGATGACACAATATCAGACAGCGGCGCTTGTCACAGACACATCTCCAGGATATCGAATATCTCCCGGCCATCGATCCTGTCCGTCAGCTCCTCGTCCTCCTCCTGTGTAGTCACCTGCCGGTCCCCGCTCCGCCGGTATATCAGCGGGTTGGCGTTCTCCAGCTGGCTGCCTCCCACCATGTCTGTGTCTGACACACGGGAACCTCGTCTCTGAGAGGAAGAGTTATCAGGCTGCACACGTTTCTGTTTTGTGTGTACTGATTGGTCATTTTTTTTTTCTAGAAGCTAACGAATCAACGAAGCACCTGTGTTTGATTGGATGTTGGTTCTCTGACGTCAACGATAAGCGCACACTAAAGGCGTGATTTTTAGTCGGCCATCTTTGTTATTGGCAAATGGAGCTGCTATTAAAAGAATGTGAAAAACCTTAAACATCACAATGTTATAATGAGGTGAATTATATAGGTGAAATATTACCATAATATGTACATAAGACATTAACGATTTTTTATTTATTTTTTAATTATGGGTGTATTTTTCACATTATAATTGTCAAACTGCGATTCGTCGTCACGCTTTGCGACACAACGCAGTTTGACAACCGATCGATAGCAAAGCCCGTCGGGGCATGCGCACTGCGCAGCGTTAGCATGCGCATTGTGCGGGGTTATCCGGGCATGCGCATTGCACAGCGATATCTGCGCATGCGCACTGCGCAGGGTTTTCCGCACATACACACTGTGCGATGTCAGTCAGGAGGGAGAGAAGAGAGGAAGAGACACACAGAAGAGGGAAGAGACACACAGGGGAGGAGGGGAGAGACACATAGGGAAGGAGGGGAAAGACACACAGGGGAGGGGAGAGACACAGGGGAGTGAGAGGAGGGGGAAGAGACACAGGGGAGGGGGAAAGACTCAGGGGAGGAAAATGTGTGTGTGGGGGAGACACAGGGGGGGACTAGGGGGAAAAAGACACAGGGGAGGGGGAAGAGACACAGGGGAGTGGGAAAGAGACTCATGGAAGGGAGAGGGGGAGACAATGGGGAGTGAGAGGATGGGGAAGAGACACTGGAGGGAGAGGAGGGGGGAGATAAACAGGGGAGGGGGGAAAGACACAGGGAAGGGAAATGGGGGGAAGAGACATGAGGGAGGGGGGACGGGGGTAAGAGACACGGGAGGGGAGAAGAGACACAGGGGAGGGAGATGGGGGAAAGAGACACAGGGGAGGGGGTAAGAGACGCATGGGAGGGAAAAAAGGGGAAAGAGACACAGGAGAGGGGGTTAGAGACACGGGAGGGAGAGGGGGTAAAAACACAGCAGGGGGAGAAGACACAAGTGAGGGAGAGGAGGTGGGAAAGGAGACACAAGGGAGAGGAGGGGGGAAATGAGACACAAGAGAGGAAGTAGACAGGGGGAGAGACTTGCAATGAGCACCAAAGGCGCTAATTGTGAGGCCTGTGATGAGCACCAAAGGCGCTCATCTCGAGGCCCGTAAAGTATGGGAGAGGGGGGGGCTTGCAATGAGTGCCAAAGGCGCTCATTGCGAGGCCCGTGATGAGCCCCGAAGGCGCTCATTGCGAGGCCAGTAAAGTAGACGGTGGAGAGGCTCACATTGTGTGGCAAACAGCATTGCCAGGCTTCACTTTTTATCATTTTTGACGGGCAAGTCACTAGTTAACATTTGATAAATTAGAATATAAGATGGTATGCTAACAATTAAGTACATAGGTTATTTATAAAGTTCTTCCTGCTTCAGAATAAAGGATTGCTGCAGAAGCAAAATTAATGTAATATATTTTTTAAGTATTTTATCCTATAAAGTCCTATGAAGAATGATTCTACGTTGGAAATTTATCTTAAATGAGTGTGTCAAATAAAATAGAACAGAGGTTCCCAAAATGTGGTGGTACCCACCAGTGATCCTTTTGCTTCATCCAGGTGGACAATGGATAAAATAAGGTTACAAAAATAAAAATAATACAATGAACAAGATATGTGGTGTCTAGAAACAATATTTAGCTATGTATAAGACCTTCAGCAATATTTAAGTGGCCCACCAAGACTTGCAGCCATTTTTTTAAGTATATCTGCAAAGGCAAATATATTTGGGGACTTTTGTGACAAATCTCCCAACATTTCAAGAGGCTAAACAGGGACAAATTTTTCAAATGTTAATCTGAAATCTTAGTGAAAACTACTGAATGAAAGTCATGATTGAACTGAAGACATTTGTCCTTCATCATGAAATTGCCCCTTCAGCAGATAGTTGTCTAAAACGGGTGGCATTTTTTTTGGGTAGGGGGGGGGGTAGGAGGTACTGGTGTATGGGGCAAATAAGAGGGCCCTGAATATGCCTTGTTCCTTGCACATATGTGTAAACACATCTGCAGCCTTCAGGACTTTTCTTCTGTTGCCCCTACTCTGTGGAACTCCTTGCCTCGCTCCACTAGACTACTGCATCCTCCTGTCTCAAAACCCTCTAAAACTCACGAAAATGTATATATTAAATGAAACTTATCACCTTCAGTCTTATTGTGCAGAACAAATCTATCATCCTTCTACATCCAGCCCAAACCCTGGGCTGGATATAGAAGGATGATAGAGTGTAAGTCTGCACATTTTCAGTCTTAGGGTAAGCTCTATAAATGTTTCATTTGAAACTCAAAGACAGGGCCCTCCATTCTTTTGCAATGCTTTAAAACTGTTTTTGCCTTAGAGTTCTCCAATATGTTGGAGTGTTACAAATAAAGGATAATAATAATTTATTTGCATTTAGACGTGTTCATCTCAAATCTAAACTAAGCTATGTTTTTTTTTTTTGCTTTAAAACCTTTTGATAACTTTATGCCATAAAAAAAAAGCAATTCCCAGAAATATTTTTTAGCACTAAGTATTATTTGTTGCAGTATCTTAATATTATTGTGAGTACAGTATACTTTAAGTTCATTAAGTTCTACAGTACATTGAACACTTACTAGCTATCATATGGCTAATTCACTAAGGGCCTCATTCTATTAGCGGCCGTAAATCGGCCGTAAGGCTGCGATTCCTTGCGGGGGTTCTGTTAACTCGCGATTCTATTATACGGCCCCCGCAAGGATCTTCTCTTATATCTTGAAACCGGCCGTAAGCTCAGAAATCTAAAAACTGAAAAATAAATTCAAGCCTGCACTGTACAGCTCTGTAAATGCTAGGGATCATATTGGGGGACATGAGGATTAAAAGGAACCCACTCTCAAGCTTGCACATCAGCCCAAACCCGAGTTCAAATTAACTGTTTATTTGCCGGCTGCGGCGTGGGCGGGTCTGAAGTGCTCCAAGCACTCTGGCCTTTTTACATGGATATTTTACGGATATTAAAAATAAAATATTTTACGGATTTGAGTATAGGATAATTATGTGCTATTTTTTCTAACACCTAAAATCCCTTTATAGTCTTCTCAAAGTGCAGGATGGCTTTATTTGAGCTATTTTATGTGCTTAATTGGTGCTAGCGGGACCTCTTTCCTGCAAGTAAGCAGCGGCTCGTTTTTAGCCTTGCAAATAGGAATTTCTTACGGCCGAAACTCTTGCGGCCGTTTTAGATCAAAGGCTTTCCTCTGGCGCGAGCGGCCGCAAGAGATAGCAAGGCACCGGCCGCAAAAGCCTGCCGGAGCCTCCGGCCGTAAGGGAATAGAATAGCCGAATAGCTTGCGGCCGGTCCTTGCGGCCCCGCAACGGCTGCGGCCGCTAATAGAATGAGGCCCTAAGTATGTATCAGCCCATATTTCAGTGTATATTACCTGCAGTGGGCTACTTTCACTGTTTATGTCACAATCTAGTCTTCTGATGGAGCCTGAACCGATTTAGCAACCAGTCCTACCCTCTACATCTGAGATTTGATGCCCTCTCACACAGTGGTCAAGTGTTCAAAGAGTGCTTAAACTTTATTTTTCACAACCCCCTTTATACCCCACAAAACACAATGCAACAATAGTAACATTTATATAAACAAACATTGTTGTTCAACTTTGGGAATTTGTAATTCCCTAAGGGTAGCTAGATGCCACTAAGTTTACCATTAACTATAGCTGGACGACCTGACCCTCATAGCAACAGGAATTCAATTAATAATACAATGAGAGCTGAGAGTATCTGTATATAGTGTCAGGGTACCTTTAAAGTGGTTGTGCATCTGTCACAGCATTATCTACCATTATGGCTATGAATGTCTTGCTATAACACACTGACATACATATATTTGTGATCGTGTCTCTCTCCAACGGCGTGGGAGAACCGGCAAGAATGATGCAGATACAAAATCATGTGTCTCCTGCAATGAAAATGCCCTCGCGGACACATGCGCAAAAGGCAGCAAAAACTGGACGGGGAGCAGTGCAGGTAGCTGAAATGTAGCAAGTGCTACAGACGTCATGGCCCAATAAGAGGGCTGGACGAGTCCTTGGTTATGGGCAAGGACAGCTCGAATTAACAATGAGGTGCAGACAAATTTGGCAGTAGGAATAATAGTAAGCGGGAATAAAGGACAGAAAAAGATAGAGGAGGAGAAAATTCGAAATTGCAGAACGAATATTGAGCAATAGGAGCCAAAAGAGGGCTGCATAACTAGAAAAGGACAGGCTAAGCCACTGGTAGGCAAAGCGTAAAACCAAACAGCAGCATGAAAGGGAAAACTTCCAGCGTAAAAAGCAGCATAAAAGAAAAAACTACCAGTGTAAAAGCCAAAAGCAGCAAAAAAAGGGGAAAACTCCCAGCGAGAATCCCAATGAGGCCAGCGATGCAGCAATTAAAGGGAAAAGGCGCTTGGTGAGGCCCGCATAAAGGCCAACAGGGGAGCGCTGAGGTTCACCCTCCCGGCACAGACTCAGAAATGAGCTGAGGAGTACAAGGCTTAAGAAGGCTGAGAGAGCCCTCCCACAGGAAGAGGAGAGGTGGAGAGAGCCCCACCCACAGGAAGAGGAGGGACCAGATAGAGCCCCTCCTGAAAACAGGATGTGCTGAAGAGGGCTCCACCCACAACTAGCAGGTACACCTGGCCATATATGAAGTGTGTTATATGTTTTCAGAAGTTGGCCCTGCTTTGGGCTGAGAGGCACAAAAGGATTACCTTTGCAAAGAGGTTGACCCTTTAGAAAAAAGGGGACAGTTGGATGTATCCTGTGATATTGCGTTACCTGGTTAATGAATAACCAGGCAATACAATAACAAGTATTGCAGTATAAACGTGATATAAAACATAGGATGTGCTGTTAATATCTGCACATTTTGAACTACACTTTTTATACATTTTATAAATATACTAAGCTACGTATACTGTGATTGTGGTGAATATTAAATGTTTATTCTGTTTTCATAATGAAACGTAATAATATAGGTTTATAAAACAAACCTTGGGTCGCATGATTATATATAAACCGATATATAATCACTCATAGAAGAAAAACTATATCTGAAATGGCACTATATAAATCAATTTTATAACCTGGGAGATCTATTGGGAAATCTGCCCCATAAAATAACAGAAGACATTCTGCATCCCCGTGCACAAATGGCTGCTACACAAGAACATTGGCAAAGCCAACACTCTCCTACAGATCATGATCATATTACAGTCGGCCAGCTGAGGGAGCACCTAGCATTACAGAAAACCTGCATAATTCTCTATAAATAAGATATCCAAATTACGCAGCAAACGTAATATTTTATTGCTGACAGTTCTGAACATGAAAAACAAGTACAAGTACAAAGTTGGCAAAGGCTTTTGCATATCTATAAAACAGGTCTGGACAAACTTGTATTAAGGAATTAATGTATAAATAAAAACAAACATATGAATGGTAGTAATGGATAGGGACAGAATAAAGAAAAAAATAATAATAACCCAATACTAACAGGTAATAAATTATTACAATGCATAAATTAAACAAAGGTCTCTCATATTCTGGAAAATACAATCCCAGCCAAGTGTTAACAAAATATAGTAGAAGAAAGAAATAAGAACACCAAATTGACCAGTATTTAAAATAATGTATTACAATTCTGAGCAAGCAAAAAACAAAATGAAAGCCAAAAAAGCCAAAGGCTGTGTTTATGTTTTTGTTCTCTGATAACATAGGTTTCACTATCATGTTTATTTAAATAAAGGACCATATATATTTTTTTACCACAGTGGTTCTTTATTTAGCAGAGATCTGAAATTATAACATATATTTAAAAACTTGATTAATATAAAAAAAGAAGCAACTAACTGTATGAAAAGTAACACTTCTGGAAAACAAATTTGTTTATTATAGGGAAGACTAAGGAGGAATTAGATGATAAGATCCATAGTAATGTGTATTAAAGGGAAATAGTAAAGACTCCATTATAAACATATATTTAAAATTAGAAGAATAAAAAATATAAACAAAATGGCTTTACTTTACTAGGTACTTGCAGTAATATTTTTTACCTTCAGAAGCAACATGCATACCCAACACCCGTCTATCCCCACTTAAATCCATAATGAACGCCTCCGCTAGACTCATCTACTGTACTAAACGCTCAGTGTCGGCAGCTTCTCTCTGTCAGTCACTCCACTGGCTTCCCGTAGCCTCAAGATTAAAATGTAAAAGCATGATCTGTTGTGGAAATAATACAAATATCCTTACATTATGTAGTTTATACATATAGCATTCATAACTTTTGTAACACTTGCGGACTTTAGCCCTGAAACAGTACTCAGTCCATTACAGGCTGTGAGGTATGCAAACAGTTAATTCTGCTTTCAATTATAAAATAATTGTTTTTTATTCTATAACTTTAAACAAGTTCCTCTTCTCATATTAATAATTGGTTCTAGCGACAGTAAACAGCTATGTAGCATAAACAAAATATGTATTTCAGTCATCTA
The DNA here is from genome assembly GCA_027410445.1 of Discoglossus pictus. Lineage (NCBI taxonomy): Eukaryota > Metazoa > Chordata > Amphibia > Anura > Alytidae > Discoglossus > Discoglossus pictus. The sequence goes on along the minus strand of CM050165.1, from coordinate 23,143,620 downwards.
CAAGGCCAGTCCTTGCCCTTTGCGCAGAGATATCCAGTAATAGTCTTCTTTGCGCATCTAGTGTGACGTACAAAGACATGCTCGATAAGTGCTGATTACATGTTTAAATTTTTTATTGGATATCATAATGTAAATAACCATCTTATTGGCTGTTGGTGGGAATGTCTCATTTTTCTTTAAGGGGGTAATGGATTATACCATTGTGTTTATGTAATTCACTATAAATAGCTGTGTTTGCTCAGTCAAGCAGAAGCAGCAGCCATTTTGGATGTTCTTTTTTTTGTGCTGATCCCCGTTTTTCTAATAAATTGTAATAATTATCAGAGGACTCTGTTTTTGTTATCATGAATGGGTTTCAGAGTAGAATGTGGTTTGTGGGTGTGGTTATTTCGCTAACAGATCCTAACATTTAACGCCCTTATCAACAGGGCACCCCCTTATATCTCTGCTCTCATCTCCAAATATTCCCCCACCTGCCCTTTTCGCTCTGCTAATGACCTTCTTCTTTCCTCCTTTCTTATCACCTCCTCTCACTCCCGCCTTCAAGATTTTTCTTGTGCTGCCCCTATTCTCTGCAGCTCCTTGCCTCGCTCCACCAGACTATCCCCTTGCCTCAAATTCTTCAGAACCTCACTAAAAACGCACCTGTTTAAAGAAGCTCATCACCTTCAACCTTAACATGCACACTGTATTTTCACCCTCCTGTACCACACCCCAACCCTTTAGACTGCAAGTCTGCGAGTTTTCAGTCTTGTGTCGAAAGCTCTATGGACACAGGATTCTAAGCTCAAAGACAGGGCCCTCCATTTTTTTGTAATGTGTTAATATTGTTTTGCCATGTTCACAAAGCATATATAGCGTTACAGAATATGTTGGCGGGTTACATAAAATCAATAATAATAATATTGTGGAAGTCCCCTTGAAGGAGTAAAAGGATGCTAGTGCCTATCTGCAATATCTGTCCCTCACCATCCAAGATGGTCATCATATGGAGAGAGCATCTGCATAGAGTTGTAATGTAGAAGATGGACGTATAATCAGAGTAAACTTTGCAGCTTATTTCTAGAATATAGGGATAATTTGAAACAGTCTGTGATGGCAAGATCAGGACAGAAATTGCATCCAATTGCTTTAGGACTGCATCCAATTGCTTTTGTGGCCCAGTGGGGAGTATTTACTTGATGTTTGTTTGTTAATAAGGGAACACACTGCATTTGTTCTCTTTAACAAACAAAGTCCTGGCTCAATTTAAATGCTGATATACAATCCAGTATCCAGATATATATACTAGCAACTTGCCCTTCAAAAATGACAGCAATAAAATGTGAATCTTGGCAATGCTGTTTGCCACACAATGGGAGCCTCTCCCCCTCTACTTTACTGGCCTCGCAATGAGCGCCTTCGGCGCTCATCATGGGCCTCGCAATGAGCCCCTTCGGCATTCATTGCGAGTCTCTCCCTCTGTCTACTTCCTCCCTTGTGTCTCTTTTACCCCCTCCTCTCCTTCCCTTGTGTCTCCTTCCCCCCCTGTGGAGTTGTCAGCAGTAGTAGTTGTCAAACTGTGCTTTGTCGCAAGCGTGACGGCAGTTGGCAGTTTGACAACTATTACATGTGATATATATATATATCTACTAGGAACTTGCCCGTCAAAAATGATGGGAATAACATTGTAAGGCTGGCAATGCTGTTTGCCACACAATGTTAGGCTTTTGCTCCTTTGAGCCTCTTCCCCGTACGGACCGCTCAGTGCAGGTTTGGTTAACGTGCAAGTTTTGTGCTTGGGAATGCCATGTGTCTCTTTCCACCATCTGTGGAACTGGAGAAGCTATGATTGCAGTCATGGTTATTGTTGATGCTTGTGTAATAAAATGTTGTGTTGTAAACTCTTTGAAGGAAAAACAGAAAAGTAGAGACTGGCCCTTTAAGGTAGACACAACATTTGCATAACTTCCTATGCATGTCTAGCAGTGTAGACGGCCCACAATTGGCTCTTGCATTACTGAAATAACAATCTCATCCCAGCCTGTCAGGGGTAATGGGGTTAGTGGCTAAAAAAGGCCTAAATGGGGAAACCATGACACTGGACCTCTCCCAGTGAAGGTCATCTGACACATAAGAGACCAGGTCACATATGAAAGCTAGCACGGGTGATTCTTACACTGTCCATTCCTGGTAATCATTCTGACAGGTGTCTTTTGGGATGTACAATCTGCATGTCACACCCTAAATCACTAGCCAGACTAGCTTGGTCCTAGTCATCACTGACTTGGGATTGAGTCAGTCATATAACCTAGCTTGTCTCTGATTGGTGGACCTTCCAACAGCATGGCCTATAGGAAGTGAGCTTTCACTCTCGTGAGGAACGGGTGGGAAAAATTATTGTGACTGGGGACCATAGCGGCAAGTTGCAAAATGTTTATTTTTCGGTCAATGATTATACAATTAGCATTGTTGTAAAATGGTACACAAAGGGGTGTGGAAAATAAAGGGTTAAACCCTACTGGGGACATAGATGTGTAAGTGTGTCTTTATTGGGGAAATGTGTTGCTGTACTACATTCTGAAGTCTAGTATCGCTGCCCGAGTGTGCGGATCTATGAACCCTTGACTTGAGGACCACACCGCTGGTGTATACATCTGAGCTGGTCCTAGGTTGTGACCACGGGTGGATCTACCAGTGGTGCAAGTGGTGCACCAGGGCCCTTCTTTTTTTTGGGAGGAGGGGGCAGAGCTGAGAATTTATTTATTTTTTTTGCATTCAATTTTATTTTCTGTAGAGCATTTTACTGAAGCTCCAAGTGGTAGCAGTGTTGAGCAGTTCAGCACACTGGGGCTAGATGACAGCAAAGAACAAGGGGGATGGGTTCTATGAAGTGGGTGCTGGGGGTGCTGTGTGAGGATGGATCCTGAGAGGAGTGGGTGCTCTGTGTAGGTGGATATTGAGAGGGACTGGGTGCTGTGGGAAGTTAGCTGCTGAGAAGGACTGGCCGCTATGTAGAGATAATATATGTATATGTGTTCTTCACCCAGGCAGGAGATAAGGGAAGAGGAGCAGCTATTGGAAAGCTGTCTTGGTGGGGGTGGCTATGGAAAAGGGTCTCGGGGAGGGATACTGTTATGGGAATGGTTCTTGGAAGGGAGATGTTATGAGAAGAGGTCTTGGGGACCAGCTCAAAAAACATTTTTACAACCCATCCACATTTATTTTGCACCGGAGCTCTCCATGTTCTAGCTCTGCCACTGGTCATGACAAATGGCATTGAGATGGAATTGGGAATTGTCTATTATGAGATATTTGAAGAGGATTAAGAGAAGATGATCTATGACAAGGTATGACAAGAGGACTATTTGTAGATTGACATAACCTAAACAGATTGTAGGTGATTGGAGGTGGTCTGTCATGAGATAAAAGGAGAGAATTCTGTCTAAATCAGGGGTCACCAAACTTGGTCCTGGAGGGCCGCACCCAGGCCTGGATTTGTGGATATCCTTGCTGCAAACAGGTGAGACTATTGCTTCTTCAGTCATCCTGATTGACTCACCTGTGCACAGAAAGGAAATCCTCAAATCCAGGCCTGGGTGCGGCCCTCCAGGACCGAGTTTGGTGACCCCTGGTCTAGATGGTGTCATGATATACTGGATTGACTATTTACACATATATTTAAATTATTAAAAATACAGTGATTTCCAATAATTAAACTTGTATTTGATAATATGATTAGCCCACATTTAACAGTACTTTTCCACATCCTCGGCTATTTATCAGTTTGTATCCAGTTGTTGATCTGTATGCTAGTGTAATAAAGTACACAAAACAAGTACAAATGCCAGGACTGAAGTTAACCATCAACCACATTCAGAGATCTTTTTTTGCTTACATGGGTGTTATTGAGCTATTCTGAACTAGTTTGCATTTCACTTCCTTTTCCACTCTTTTCCAGGTATCAGTACAAAACACGTTAGACAATTCAGGATAATTTATATATATATATATATATATATATATATATATATATATATATATATGTTGTATTTAGATAAGCTCCTGGTTAGCAGGACCTGTGATAAAAAAAAATGTTTAATTGTAGAAGTGATTTTATTAAAAGTAAAGTGTCACTCATACTCTAAATGTGTTTCGCCAAAATCAATTAGCACTTTTTTGTTTAACTTACTGGTATGAAGTTAGCTCAGAATTAAGCTATATACAGTCATACAAATTAGACCAATATCATTGATGTTATCAGTCCTTATAAGAGATACAAAACAACTTAGTCAGAGGTGCTCATCAGAGAACGAACCAACCATAATAGGTTAGTACTATGGCAATGATAAGCCACTCTGAGAGCAACCTCTGTTAGCCACTTGTGCCTTTCATAGGGAGAAATATCCTGTAGTATATCAGTCTGGTCCAACTCAAAAGAGTGAACCAGCCCCGAAATACCAGGCAATTCTACCCTGAACAGGAGAAACAGCAAACCCCAGACACGTTTTGGCCTTTATGGGCCTCGTCAGTGACATGCAACTGGACTCCCTAAGGCACAGTAAGCAAGGGGTCCACGTCTGGAGTCCCCTATTACCCTTAGGAAGACTAAACCCCAAAGGTAATTTGCATATACAAAGCAACTAAGTTATAGTTATAAGAGATAAAAATAAAATATGAATATTAAAACAACACAATTAAGCATGCTTACAAGAGGAATGAGGCACCACCGCTGTAGAGGTTACAATGTAAAGGAGATGATTTAGCCAGCAACGATGGCGATGCATGATAGACAATAGATAGATATTATGGCTTATGAGTCTGGTATGAAGTTAGCTCAGAATTAAGCTATATACAGTCATACAAATTAGACCAATATCATTGATGTTATCAGTCCTTATAAGAGATACAAAACAACTTAGTCAGAGGTGCTCATCAGAGAACGAACCAACCATAATAGGTTAGTTCTATGGACATGATAAGCCACTCTGAGAGCAACCTCTGTTAGCTCACTTGTGCCCTTCACAGGGAGAAATATCCTGTAGTATATCAGTCTGGTCCCACTCAAAAGAGTGACCCAGCCCCGAAATACCAGGCAATTCTACCCTGAACAGGAGAAACAGCAAACCCCAGACACGTTTTGGCCTTTATGGGCCTCGTCAGTGACATGCAGCTGGACTCCCTAAGGCACAGTAAGCAAGGGGTCCACGTCTGGAGTCCCCTATTACCCTTAGGAAGACTAAACCCCAAAGGTAATTTGCATATACAAAACAACTAAGTTATAGTTATAAGAGATAAAAATAAAATATGAATATTAAAACAAGTAAGTTCAAACCTACCAAGTAGGACCGTCTGGTTCTGTGTATATCGCTGATAGCTGGAACAGAACCAACCCAGCTTACAGCCACCAAAGCGCCCAGCAAACCATAGGAACCAGTAGAGACTCACAGCAAATGTTGCCAATTGTAACAGATTCAATGCAGGTTCACCAGCAATATCCCAGTAATATAATTAATATTCAATCAAAATGAAACACACGGCTATGTAGTTCAAACTGACCACTCCTTTATTGATGGTGGTACAGCACATTTATGCACAACACAGTATACTCATGTTCAATCATCAACACAGTCCAAACAATCTCCACCAGCCCCCACCCTGACCAAGTAGGGACGACTGTCCATCAAGTGATGTCACCCCAATCTCCCTCCTTGGTCCTAGAGCCTAATTTAGTACCCAGGCTAATTAACCCTTTGGTCCCTGCTCTTGCCTGAGAAGAGTGGCATTCACACGCCAGTGTTAGGAGCTAGTTTTTCCTCTGGCATTAAGCCAAATGGTAGAAGGGGGTGATATTGTAAATCTACTCTGTAGACATAGCATTTAAGTAACCCTTTACATGTACCGGGCAGCCCCCTCCCCTTTACTCTGCTGGACTCCTTCTGTCCCCGCAAACAGATAGCCCCATAACTGGAGGCCCCTCCACCCCAGGGGCCCTAGTTATACATTCTGTTAAACTCCCTTGGTGAAATGCAGCATTTCAATACCAAACATGCCTTTACACAACAATACAATAATTCTGATCACCCCATATTGTGGCCCTCTCCATGAAAAACCTAACTCCTCCATCCCACAGGGCACATGGTAGGAATGTAGCTGCTCCAGTTCAAGTGTCCAGACTGGGTGGACAGTATCTGGGGAGAGAAGTAGGAAAGAATAGAAATAGATCATGTTAATCCAGGGCCCCCCATGGTTTAAAAGTCCCACAGTGTCTTGGAGCCCCCCTGAACATCACAGGAGTAAGTTACAGATCATAAAATGGACCTGGAAAAGAAAGGGGGGATTGAGGAATTTCAAAACATAAAATTAATTTTTTAAGAGTTTAATTTTTTAAGAGTTTCATTAATAATGATCAAATGAACACAGCATAATTTTATGGGAATGTTACTTTTCATAAAACATTAGTTTACTGATCTCTTTAAAATCAAAATATGTAGGATATGCCCTATTTTCTTGGGGAGCGAGTGTTCAAAGTAAAAAACTGGCCACCAGATGGACTGACTGAGTGGCCAATTCATGTTTCATTCAAATTTTAGCCAAATACCTGCTTGAGCTTGGTCTGAGAGTGACAGTCTGGTATGGCTTCTAACCAGATGTTCTCCCTTCTGTTTGTAACGGGAAAAAACAGACTCAGAAGGTTGCTAAATTTCACTTTTAAATCAAACTTTTACTATAGCAAATATTTATGCTCCTAACAGAGATCAAGTTCCTTGTTTTTAAGACAGATTACATATATTAAATGACTTTTCTGAAGGATTTTTATTAATTTAATGGAGATTTTAATGTTTGATTAAACATACATTTAGATTGTTCTTCAGATAAGTCTACAATTTGTTCATGAACTTGATAGCTGGAGATTAAGACATCAATCATATTCAAGAATAGATTATTTTCTTGTAGATCAATGTATATGCATATGTATATATGTATGTGTATTCACTTCATGAAGTATTTAAGTTTACTTTCTTTTGAGAAATGGAAACATAATGATTATATACACCCATATTAAATTGTGATTTGGCCAATTGAATAGGGCTCTATATAAGCACATAGCATATTTTTTTTACAGAAGTTTTTAGTTAGTGAAGACCTTGCTTTTGGATAGAAGATCACTAACTAAAAACTTCTGTAAAAAAAAATATGCTCTGTGCTTATATAGAGCCCTATTCAATTGGCCAAATCACAATTTAATATGGTTGTTAATATCTAGTGTTAATTATTATCGATCCATCCATCAGTCTATTACCCAATATTTTCAAAAAAATATACCAGATCACACTTCATCTATGATATGGGGAAGTGTGATCTGGTATAATATTTTGAAAATATTGAAACTCAAAAAGGTATTAAAATATGTGAATTTACAAAATTAGGAGAAAAACATAGCAAAGATGAATTACAACACCAAACTAATTTGATTTATCAATAATTTGATAAATATACACTTCCTAGTTACATAAAAGTCTGAAATATTCACAAATATGTATCTAAGAAAAAAACCTTGTTATCGTTTGTTTAAAGACACTGAGTGAAAATGTCTTCAGAATTTACATATTTTTTTAATCTTTCTATTAAATCTGGGCTTTTTTTTTACAGGTATATTAGGGTATACAAAAAACAGCTAATATTCATCTTTTAAAAAATTCTAATGGACATCAAATAGTGGGGGAATTTACTAAAGCATCTCTGGTGGTTGCAATATGTCACGATGGGCCAAGGTAACCTGAAATCCATCATCCCAAATCATCATGTGATACATATTTCGGTCATATTTTTGGACATCTTTGGAGTGGCCAGAATTAAAATCATAGGATAGGCTTTAAATAGCTGAATTTACTAAAGTAAAATAGGGATTTAAACTGGATGAGATAGTGTTGATCAGCAATACAGCATTGCAGACTTCAACTTTGCAATGTAAAAAACAAGCATAAATAAAAAAAAAAGGTAAAATAATTAGATTACAGTATACTCCCTAATTTGCCAAACTCCGACTGGCTAATGGTTTACCCTGTCAGAACTTTGCATATTAATGAGCATGTAATCAGATTACTAGAATTGCAACTCTCTGGCTGAATAGTGATGACAGCTATTCCAGCCAATCACAAGCCTATCTACTTAAGGCAAAGTCACACCCAATTCATATCAGCACATTACTCTCAAGCTTAGTTAATCCCCCAATAATTTCAAAACAAATAGATTATTATAAAAAAAAGATACTTCCCCAGCCTCCCTCTTTACTCTGCTGGCAATCTTCTTCTTTCCTCCTCTCTTGTCACCTCCTCTCATTCCCATCTTTAATACTTTTCTTGAGCTGCCCGTGCTCTGTGAAACTCCTTGCCTTGCTCTGTCAGACCACCTACCTACCTCAAAACCTTCAAAAACTCACAATTTAAAGAAGGTTATCACCTTCAGCCTTAATATGCACTACACCCTCACACACAATCTACAGTATAACACACAGACACCTCCACATGCATCACCCTACCTCCTTATTCAGTGCCATCTTGCATCTTGAAGGGGTTAATATATTTTGCTGAGGAAGGGGTTAACTTATTTTGCTGACATATTCACATGAGATATAGGCTAACCGCAATAACATGTTCTTGTCCTTGGGACATCTTGCGACCTTACTCATGTACTAAAACAGACATTTCTTATTATTGTTATTCTAAGAAACAGAAAACACCTGATTATCTGTCCTTGTACCGACTAATGTCTATAGTGTAACTTGCCTCTAATATCCTTCTTTAGCAAGTATATAACCTATGTTATGACGTAGCAATAAAAGAGATGTGTACTGAGAACCATTGTGTGTGTGTTACTTCCAGTACTGCTCCCAGAATTCTGGCTGAGGCCTGTGGTCCAAGCCGCTAACTAAGTATCAGGAAGTCCCAACACATATGTCACCCTCCTGCATCACACCCCAACCTTATCTTCTAGATTGTTAGCTCTTTGGAATAGGAACCTATTTTCTATTACACAAAGCTGTCTGTAGACCTATTTGTTTCATATTTATATTGCAGTGTACCTGTACTTATAATTCTACTTTGTAAATAGAGCTACGGAAAATGTTGACCCTTTTTAAAGAGTAATATTAATAATAATCAGACTTCAAGCCAACAAAAAGCATGGAAGACAAAACAGGGCATCATTCAGACACAAGCAGTGTCTCCTAAAATATGGATCTTAAATAAAAATAATTTTATGCCGGGTTTACGCTGCTGCGAATGTTAATTTGTTGCAAACTTCACAATGATCTGAAGCTTTATCCAATCTACAGTGGTCCATTAATGGTGCTCACAAATTACGCCATTGGAAACAATCTACTATACCTATGATTCAAAACTGGATGTTTAAAGCTCAAAATTCATTAGACACTGATTTTTTTTATTGAAACTAGCAAAGATTATCAATTAGAAAGCATAAGACATTCTTTAATTAATTTGTATCTACCTATATTAATCAATAAACCTATTTTTATTCTTTATTTTTTATTCAGTTAGGGGCTAAATTGGTATTGGATCATATTTGTGGTATAAAAAGACTTATCAATTCTAATATTTTTTTACATGTGGCCGGCTAAGACTTGGACTGTGAGATAAATGATGGTAACATGTCTTGGCATTTCCTTTCTGCTAACTGCTCTCTCTTTCTCCCTCTCTCTCCCTCTCTACCTCTCTCCCTCTCTCTCTCTCTCTCTCTCTCTCTCTCTACCTGTTCTATTGGTCCCTCATACCGTATTTTTATTGTATTTTCTTTTTAGCTCCAAATTTTACCTGCATCCTGGTTTCAGAAAGCCTCACTGGTTACTCTGGATTCTGGGAATTTCATACACATCATCAGGTATGGAGAAGACCTTATAAGCTGCATCTTCCCAGGAGCCAATATCTTTTAATACAATTTCTACTATATGCTTGTTATTATATTTGATGACATAGAATTATTTCTAACATTAGTTCAAACTCTTACAAATGTTTACTTTATCTTGCCTGGCTTTCCTTTCCCTTCCCCCTTTTATGGTCTGTATAATTTGCCTAGATCTCCTCCTTCCCACATGTCTTGGCATTTCCTTTCTGCTAACTGCTCTCTCTCTCTCCCTCTCTCTCTCTTTCTCTCCCTGTTCTATTGGTCCCTCATACCGTATTTTTATTGTCTTTTCTTTTTAGCGCTTATTTTTACCTGCATCCTCGTTTCAGAAGGCCTCACTGGTTACTCTGAATTCTGGGAGTCCTGCCCTCCCTCCCTGCCCCTCACCCTCCCAACCCATTTCTGATTAAATATATAGTGAAATGGGAATCACCTGACTTTCCTAGTTGCATATATTATCTCACCACTAGGGGAAGACAACATATTAAATGCTAGAGCCCTCACCTCTGTTCCTTCTCTCTCCCTCTAAATGAAAAACCTTTCTAACTTTCACTTCTCTTCTGACCCTTTTTATTCTTTATCTGTTTAATCTTTCCCTGATTTCTGCCCCTTCCATTCCCTTTAGATTGTAAGTGGCGAGTTTTCAGTCTTCTAGGATGCTTTGGGAAAAAGCACTTTCTGCAAAGATTCTAAGCTCAAAACAGGGACCTCCATTTTTGAAAGGTTCTGAATGCTGTATTTTTCCTTGTTTTTATCCCCTGTATTGCGCTACGGAATATGTTGGCGCATTACATATAAAAGTTAATAATAAAATAATAATAGAGCAGCTCAACAGTTCGGCAGCACCCCTAGAAATAGTATAACGGTTTAATACTTCATAATTATGGTAGTGAGAATGGAAATGGAGCCCACGTCTTATCTTTTCAAAAATATATACTGGAAAAATATCCATATATATCCCATACCAGTCAATAATATTACGTATTCCAGTAACACTATGCACTCAAGGTAGTATACTAAGGGCCATATTCAATTTGAAGCCTGTAGCGGCACTGGTACACTCACAAAGCATGCAGGCTTGAACTTGGTTGGCGTTACAGAGCTATTACATTCAACCATGCTGTGACCAACGGGCCGGAGACGCAAACCCATAAACCATTCTTGCGCACGTTGCATGTGCGGCCGTGAACATGATAAATTAGTCAAACCCGTAGTTACAGGTTTAGACGGAGCCAATAGTAAAAGAGATCGTCATCGGATGTCACTGAAAAATGGAGGTTAGATTTCAAAGCCTTGCGGGTTTCAATTACGGGTTTTGATCGGACCCGCATTCCAGAAATAATGTAATATTAATAAAGCCGTTAATATGATATTCAAGTCCATGCAAGTTCTATTATATGTATTAACACATTGATTGCCGGGATCGATATAACACGGACATTAAACAGAAAAAACGTATTTTATATTGCAGATTGGCGAGCTTGAGAATGTTGTGTTATTCATTTTAATACCGAACATCTCGATCCCTTTAATTGAAAGTACAGTAGTGTGTGTATATTTGCATTTACAGTGCTACGGATAGGACTTTAAACCCCTTGCGGGTCCTTTCTAGTACCCGTTGGCTTTTTGGCTCCATTTGTGGGTTCGGGCTTGAACGCCAGTGGATTCGTATTGATTTTCGAACATAACAGTTACAGGCTTGACAGATCAAAGGATTTGCGGCAACAGAGTTCCAAATTCGATGTCCCGTATGTTTTTTCCGCATGTTACCGCAGATCGTTTGCGGGTAGCTTTTAGAGGCCAATTTAATAGCCGTAAGTCTAGCGGGCTCTGTTACGGGCTACAGGTTTTCACATTAGGGGAATGTAATAGGGCTGCAAGTGTCAGGAAATGTTCCATATACTGTGTACTGTATGGGGAATATCTTTCCTCTCTGTTTTATTTATTTAATAGATAAGCGGTATATGTGTATATATGCTTCTCCTAACATGAAATGGAAATTCCTTAAAGCTATATTGACATATATCATTACTGAAGTACAGCCAAGACCATGAAGCCACAAGCCGTAAACCGCACTTCTGCCAATTGTGCCAAATTACCAAATTCCTATGTCTGTGACTGAGTGGCCACAACTTATAGCCAATAGTGGTACTTCCACATATGCCAGATTTATACTGAAATAGTTAATAGTAACAGGTAGTATAACCAATTCTGCCAAGCTGCACAGATCTCTTGCAAAAGGGGGTGATGTAGTGTGACAAATGTACATTCTTATTGCCAAGTTATTAAATAAGAGTTGTATCTCTTAAGTTTAAGTTGCCATACATACACCTGCTGGTATAAACTGCCTGTACTGAACTGGAAAGTTCATCAAAACTCACTATTATGTCTACTAATAAGTCCCAGATACTTTAAATAATAACATTTCCCACCCCACTGTTTAAGGCGCCTACCTTCGAAATTGCTAGCTTCAAAGTATCCAAGTACGGTGCAAAACTATCCTGGAAATGCCGCATCCCTACACCTTAGGGTTAGGTGTTAGGGTTAAGGATACTGGAACTTATAAGCTTTACACCGCCAAGAAATGAATTGACAGCTCGGCCACGCCACCTAGTGGCCGATGGCCGCCATAGTGTGCAGGCGGCCAGCCAACAGGAAAGATCCATTTTTTTAATTTCTAAAAACATTTAGCATATGATTGAGTTTCATTATTCAATGTTATTCAAAAGACTGTATATAGAAAAAAAACTTGAGTACAGTATCCCTTTAACGAACCCTGTATACATTTTTAAACTTGTGTATATTCAATAAAGTATAAATATTGTATTCATACTGCCTTTATAACTGGATATCTATTTTCAATTGTGTGTTTAGTAAAAGCAATCAAGTCTCAGATAAAACAGACCATGCCTATAAGATTTTGTGGACTATTTTACCTTTCACCGCAGTGTAACATGACCTGGAGTTTACTAAAGATCAGGACAAAATGTGCAAGGTAGGATCCATCTCGAAATATATTTGTGGAAGAGGAACTCAAAATAATTTAATGACTAAGCAAGAAAAGGGTTCAGTTCAAGGATAAAAAGGTTTGGATGAAGTTGATGTTTAACCTCAAGGTTTGTTAGCAGCATATTTGGCATTTGCTCTGTTTTCACTGAAAAGGATCAATAACAGATTAAAACTGAGAAAAAGCAGAAAGTGTCCAAAAATCGGTGAGGATGAGTTAATATACAACTCTCCAAAACATAAACATAGATTTATGAGTTTATTCACGCATTATTTATTATTTAGCAATTTATATCAATCTGGGCTGTTATTAATAGAACCATTTATATAATGCCTGTGATTAAGGATATAGTTCAGTAACAATTTAATCAACTGATTGAATACATTATAAAATATACAGCACCATATATTGCGTTATTGCAAATCTGTCTTCGCTGTGGTGACAGACAGACCTCGGCGTGATGGGCGTCATGTTCAGCCTGAATAGTGATTCATGTCTCGCTGTGTAAGGAGAACTGGATCCTTATTGGCTGTGGAGCTGGATCCTATTGGCAACTTAAAGTAGAATAACTAAGGCACCCGGACAGGCACATAAATAATTAAATCTTCTCCGTCATAAAGAGCTCTATTTCAGTAGTTTCAGGCCAAATGAATAGCTGGCTCTGTCCAACTGGTCAGAGCTGAATGAAATACGCAGCCAATGAATCGCCTCATGGCAATAGAGAGACCTAACTTGATTGTATAGAGGAGAAAGTATATGTTGATGAGGGTGGTCTGAATTATTGTTGTTGTTTTGTTGTGACCGGCTCTCATTCACCCTATGGACCTAAGCACGGCTGGCATATCTGTCAACTAATGCCCCATTGAGATCCATCAAGCCCAATGACCTCATTTATCCATCTTCACCTCTGCCATCCCATTTTTCATGTGCCTTTTTCCCAACATCAGAGTCTTCTCTAGGGAATACTATCTTCTCATTATATGGCCACATGATATGGTCTGAATTAGAGTTATATATAAGTGGTATTGAGTGGCCATTTATATCAGAGTGCCTCTGTTCCATGGTAACTTGGCAGTCCCTACCAGTTGGCATCATGGCCTGAGAAAATGGATTGAGATGTTTCAGATGTATGAGCTTTATATGTATTGATGCTTTAATTCACCTCAGGCAATGTAGGAAGCAAGAAACGTAAATTATGCATTTGCACCTATTCTTTAGGGAAATCTTAAAAAAATTCAACACAAAACAAAACATGATGAGGTTTTTGCTACACAGAACTTCATCCGCTAACTGAAAACACCTGTCAAAAAAGCCAGAAGATTAATTATGAATTTAATGTAAATATATTTCTGTTTAGTGTCCCAGTTTGGGATTTTAGATCTGTTTGTAAGTGTTCTATATCTAAGTTTCACTGTTACATGTTTTCTCTTCCCACTCCAAAACTAAGCAATATGTCCGTTTTACTGTCCTCCTCCTGGATTGTTTCCTAATTACTCTTCGTCTATGTCAAAGCCAAAAGCTACAAGACACTACCACTAGATGTCAGCAATATGAACATTCATGCAAAATAAACTGATGTGGGGGATCTTGACGCCAACAATTTACTCGCTTAAAAGTTGCTTAGATTAATTGGGATATGTAATATGTGCAGCCTGAGTTAGTTATTTGTTCAGTAGAATCCAAGTCAATACATTTCTGTATCACAAACATATTGTGCAACTAGGGTTGACTCTATAGAGAAAATATATAGAGAACATGTTCACTCTATTTGCTTTACATTCACTCATTTTATATTGTATTTTCATGTATGGCATAGCATCCCCTTTTGTATTCAGTTTTGCTTAGCCTTCATGTTCATTCAGTGATAAGATATATCCTAACTTGTTTTTTTTTAACAGACAGTGACTGGCTCCAAGGGGCTGGTAACATTCCTTCAGCATGTCTTCAGCGTTTATTGTTATCAGTTCTAAGAACTGGCCCTGTGTATACATATATGTAACTTATTCCTGCGTGCTAAGGAAAGTTATATAAAGGTATACAAATATAATAGGCCAGACCACTGCATATATTCTTCTGTGAGATTTTGCTGTGTTCTCCAAGCTTGCAATAAAGAAACTTGATTGATGTCACTGGTTTCAACTCCTTATTGGTTGAGACCTGCAGATAAGCGCCCACAAGGGATTTTCTGTTTTTAGCCTTAACCAATTAAGTATTTTAGTCTATACATTATTTTAAACATTACTGGGAAATAAATATGTGTCTATTAGCCCATCATTTATTTATATGTTAGAATACAAATCATTTGACGTTGTGGAAAGAAAGCTATTACTTGCGCTTATCAGGAAGTGATGGATGCTGTTTCACAATGAGTTGGCTGCAATTATAAGCCTGTGAATAATGGCGAGGAAGCTTCTGAAGGGTTGATGTAGGACTTTTACTGTAAATAACTTAAAAAATAATTGGTTAGTGAGAATTATTTTAGAACTTCTGCTTACTGCAATATATAGGATTCTGCCAGAATGTTTTGGAATCTAAGGCCATTTTTCTTACGTTCTTGTTTCGTTGTCTAATTATGGTATTCTATTGGTATCATTTTCTCTAATCAATTTAATTATTGTTCAATGTGCATATTGACTGAACGTGTGAAATATTAGTCTAAACTAATTATTAGTTAGGATGTAAATATTTTGCTAGTACTTGGGTTACATAGGAGATACACCATATCCATAGTAATAATTCACTTGTTTGTCAAAGAATATATTCCTTTAGCAGACCAGCAGACTTTGGGACTGGGAAGTTAAAACTTAACCATTACACACACTAACTTCAATGTCAATTCGCAAAATATTTGTATCATTAACCTACGCTATGTTTCCTATGCGGATTTCCTAGGATCCCGCCATGATGGGTATTGTATTGTTGCAGAGGAATGACATTGTGACACATAAAAGAAAAAAATATGAAAATAAGTGCAACTTCATGACAACAATCATTATTACTTACATTTTACGGACACCCATATTTTATTCATATATTCATATTAAGCAATATAAAAAGTCGTAAAATAAAACAAATGCAGGATTGTTATAGCCATATTTGTAATCAGTAACATAAGATTTAAAAATTGAGTGGATGTAACCTAACTTTGAGATAGACATTAGATATTTTACAGATAATTATCTGAAAGATGCCCCCCCTATAAGCTAATGGCTATTAATATCAGTGTTTAGGATTCGGTGCTTTCAGCGCTGCGACCTGGGTTTGCTTCCAGTCAGGAAACACCACCCTGAAGCCAAGCAGGGTTGGGTCTGGTCAATACTTGGATGGGAAACCAGCTAGGATTACCAGGAGCTGTATGCTGTGGCCCACTGGAGAATCTGCCATGAATACCAAGTGGATCAGCATGATGGTCACGGAGAGTTGAACACAACTGAACAACGCAAAAACACACAACAGCAATCAAAAAGCAACACATGCACAGTTTAACATTTGCATTTAATAAGTTAATTTTTAAATACCTTTCATTTCAAGTAGGCATGTGCTTCTTTTTATTATTTTTATTAATTTTACTTAGATTTGTTAATTACGACCAACTGCAATTGTGTTTATTTTTATGTGTACTTTGCAATAAGTGTGATATTTCTATACTTTTTGTGTGTGCAGGCAACCAACAGCACTACAGTACTTAATGCAACTCAGCAACTTTAAATATTATCTTCTTTTATAAATAGAGCACACAGATTACAAGAAAGATAACATAATGGCCCCATTGTGAAAATCCTCGGTAAGGCCTCATCTTTAATGGAGTATAGATGTCTGTGCCATTCAGATAACAAGCACAGCAGCATGGAACAGGAAAAACAAATCACCACGATTGAATTATTTGTTATGGTGGTATGCATGACAATTTGCATGAATTTATGTCATCAGTTAAAGCACCACTGCATAATGAAAATATATATATTTGAAAGCCTTGACTAAGAGCATAATTCACCAGGACAAAAGTCATACTGCGAGTTTAATCAGAAAAAAATGGATGCCTATGCAGGACCCTGGACAAATCAGGAGAGCTTTCATACAATGTGCTGCTTCGGGACATCGATGAGGAAGGGCCGCGGGTTCAATTTCAAACATATCCAGTTATGAAACAAAGGCTCTGGACTTCTGCCTGTTCTATCCTCTCCCTCCCTCTACCAATGAACCACCATCATGCATTTATCAGGAGGTAATTTAACAAACACAAAATGGATTATTGTTCTCTTAAATAGTCTTTGAAAAATTCAGATTTTCACGGTATCATTGGCATTCTTTAAACTCTCTCTACTTCGCAGAATAACTACAGTTTAAATGGATCTTCCAACTTCCAACTGCATTAGTCCAAACAGATCTCAGACACTTATAGAAGGAAATTATTGCATTTATATAGAAACATAATCGTAGAGCTAACATAAATATGATGTATTCCCAAAAGGCTGAGGGCAGAGTTTCTGTGCCAGATGTGTGTACGTGCTACAACTCAGCCCAATTAAATCAAATTATACAAATGCACTCCTCCCAAGAGAAAATATCCAAGATACCATGTGGTTTCCAAATAAACATATTAAAGGGTCTCTGTCACCCCAAAATCAAGTTGATGTGTTATAAAAAAAAATTCTAAACTGAATCAGTCCTGAGAAATTATATGTTGTTGTTCCTGTATTTATATGTAAATGAGTGGGTCGCATACATTAATTAACACGTTTGATGTGCTAATTAGGATTAATGCATGCTTGTCTGTCTCAGTGGCTAATATGAAGACCTTGAATGTTATCTGGCAATTAGACTTGTTTCCCAAGTCCGCACATTAGCACATTGAAACCTGCATTAGCATACAGGAGCCTTATAATTAATTCTGTTAATCACCTTCCTGTTGGGATGATAGAGTCCCTTTAAAATAATTAGTATTAGCTAATTTAGTAGATACTCTCTTAAACTTTGGAACAAATTGAAATTTAAATGCCACCTATCCTCCTTTAACACTTCATACTTCAAAAACACAGTTCCTCCCCAAAAATATACATATAGTTTAAAACACTGGGAACAAGCTGGATTAACTAGAATTATACATTTTCAAAAAGATGGACATATTAAACTCTTTTTTTTTTTAAATACATTTTTATTGAAAGGAATACACAATCGCAGTAAGTAATAGGCATTAGTGTGTAGAATCTATATACACACTTATGCCTTATGATCAAAACTATAGCATATCCTTCAAATTTTTCCTTTTTCTATTATTCTGTAGTTTTAACTTAAACAAGGGAAACCTGAGCAAACCAAACTTATTTATATAAAAACTAAAACTTTAAATAATTAAATAACAATGGAAATAAGGGAAAATTCAATAGGCCAAGTTGAATTTATACGTTTATATCTAAAGGGTTCCTTAACCAAGGTATGAGTCAATGCTTATACCATCTTCTCCTAAATAAATGCTTCTAAGCTCTGTCCATTTAGTTTTGCAGCTCAATTTGCTTTATTGATCTACTATTGCAGTTAGCTGCCCTCTATAGCGATACAATTCTTAAACTTATACAGTTATTGTACCTGCATTCACTTCTTGTGTCGCATTCCAGACGAACCATAGTCTCCAGGACCAGCTCTCGAATCTCCTCAACCCAAGCCCCCCTCCAGTTCCAGCCTTGTTATCTTATTACATTTACAACACTCAGGCCAAGGGGAGCCCTATCGACGACTCTAACCAGGGGTTTCAGATTTTGTAGAACTGCGGCATAGTATCTAAAATAGCAGATGTTAACTTCTTGTATATTGCTATGTAATACATTTTTTTAATAACCTCCTGCGCATCTAGCTTTTCCGATTTCCACTGACTGGCAATATGTACTTTGGCTGCAGGGGCCATTATCTGGAATAGCCTATTCTGATTTTTTGATAAACTAGGAAGTTTAACCCCCAACAAGCAAGACTCCATGGTTGCCGTAACCGTAGTCTCAAATAATGACGTTGTCATTAGTGCTAACCTTTCCCATAGCTCGTGAACCACCTGACACAGCCACCAGGTATGGATATGGTCTCCTATTTGTTGACAGCCCCTAAAACAGTTTCTGCTTACCCTAGGGTCATACTTATTGAGTTTGTCTGGAGTGCAATATATTCTCTGAAGTACTTTAATAGATGTCTCTACGTGCGTGTAATTACATGTTGCCCTGCTTAGATTGAAGAATGATTTCTGCCACTTTTTCCATTCCCATTCCCCTCCCAACTCCTTTTCCCATTTACTGATATATGCTGGTTTATCTGTGTTCTTTGACTTAGAAAATATATCATATAACGAGCCTAATATCCCTTTTGAAAGTGGGAGGTTTTTGCATACTACCGAGAACCAGGAGGTTTTCGGGGGTCCAAATTTTCTAAATATGTCGCTGGCCCAGCTCCTTATATTTAGATAGTTGCAACACTCCCCTGGAGGAAGGGCATATCTTTCGTCCAACTGCTCCAGAGTCATCAAATAAATCCCTATAAACCAGGAGCCTAACTTATCTAAGCCCCTCGAGGCCCACCAATGTTTAGATGTTATATTCATGGTTGCCCAAATATCTTGGGAGGAGAGGACCGACCAAAGGGGGGATGCACCTACAGTATATCCAGCTTGCCCGCTTCCACGTTGTTATGGTTAGGTTTATTATGGGGTTTGGGTGTGATTTAATCAGGTATAGTCCTTCAGGCACCCAAATTAATGTGAGCCCGGTTATGTTGTTGAACTTGCTGTTGTTCTAAGAATACCCAGCCCAGCTGATGTTTGACTGAATGCATTTGTGGTATTTGGGACAGTCTAGCCGCTTTAAAGTACTCCCGCAGATTAGGACACGATAACCCCCCCTCTTTTTTATGTCTGAACATTACCTTCCTGGAAATGCGGGGTTTCTTAATTTTCCACACATACCTAAAAATCCTGGACTGAAACCGATCCACCTCCTTCATAGAGATCGGCATAGGGAGCGTTCGGAAGAGATAAAGAATCTTTGGCAGAATGTTCATTTTGAGTCCACGATAATTCCTCCATCTGAACAATTCTTCATTCAACTTTCTGTACATGGGGGGATAGCTAGCCCTGTACAAATCAGAGATTTTAGGTGTGATATTAACCCCTGGGTATTTGATATGTTTGGTAGGCCACGAGAAGGAATACAGAGATTTCAGATGGTCTATGTCACCCTGGACCATGCCTAAGCTCAAAGCCTCTGATTTCCCTAAATTCAGCCTTAGTCCTGACATCTTGCCAAACCTGTCAAGAGTCGACATCAGTGCTGGAATGGAGGGCCCAGGGTTAGTTAGGCTACATAAGATGTCATCCGCGAAGAATGAGCACTTATATTGTTGTAGCCCCACTTGGAGCCCTTGAATTTCCCTATCCGCTCTTATGAGTTGCGCCAGTGGTTCCATAGCCAGGGCAAATAATAGAGGTGAGAGTGGGCATCCCTTTCTTGTACCTCTCTGTATGTTAATTTGGGCACTTTGGTCGCCTGGCAACCTTAGAGTAGCTGTTGGAGCTTGATAGTACGTGCGGAGTAGGGTAATAAACCGACCCGTGAGACCAAACCTGTCCAGAACTTTAAACAGATATGGCCACTCAACCGTATCGAAGGATTTCTCTATATCTAGAGCCAGTAGGCACATTGAAGAGTTCGTTTTACGTGCTAGGTATTGAATATTGAGGGTACGTCTGACTTTGTCCCCTGCCTGCCTATAAGGTATAAACCCCGCCTGATCTTTGTGGATAATGTCTGGCAAAAATCTGGAGATCCGTGTCGCCATAATTTTGGCCATTAATTTAACGTCCCCATTCAGTAGGGATATGGGCCAGTAATTCTTCACCTCTAGACTATGCCTACTTTCCTTCAGGAGCATTACCAGTTCCGCTTGATTTAGTTTTGGAGGCATTTTTTCCCCTTTCATGATAGCGTTGAATAGAGACATGAGATAGGGATGTTCTTATAATATAAATTGGTATAGCCGTCCGGCCCCGGGAATTTGCCTATCTTAAGACCTTGGATTGCTACCTTAACCTCTTCTGATGAGATATCTAGGTTGAGGTTGGCTAGTTGCTGCTCGTCTATAGAGGGAAGGTCAATGGTTCTTAAAAAGGAGTCAAGCTCCAGTCCATCTCTCAGCCCACCAGCCGAGTAGATCTGCTGATAAAAGGACTGAAACTCCTTCTATATGTCCCTCGGGCTACAAGATATTTTGCTGTTTACTTTCCTAATCTGGGTCACTCTAGACTGGATCTCCTTAGCCTTCAATCTCCTAGCCAGCATTCTGTCTGGTTTGTTAGCTTTCCAGCTGAGGATAGTTGTTATCTCCTCCTCTTTCTGCCTAAGCGACTTACGGTGTTGGGCTGTAAGCTTAATACAGCAGCCCCTTATAAAAGCCTTATGGGCTACCCATAGCCAGATTCTCGGACTTTATCAAAAAGTAGAGAGCTCATTAGGAACGTGTCTATCCTCGAATAGGTACCATGCGTAGGCGAGTAATATGTATATTCCCTAGTATCTGTGTGTAAGCCTCTCCAAGCGTCCACTAAGCCCATCTTAGCCATTAACTGTTTAATTTGACCCTGTTTTTTTGAAAATTTTGAATCCTGGGCATGTCCTGATCTGTCTATTGCTGGTTCCAAGGTCAAGTTAAAATCTCCCCCGATCACCAGTTTGCCTAGATCTAGCGATTCCAGCTCCCTCAGCGTTTTAATCAGGGTTTGGTGGGGTGCGTTTGTGGAGGAGTATAGGGAAATCAGTGAAATTCTATTGCCTGAGACTACCCCAGTGACCAATACATAATGCCCCTCTTTATCTATTCTGCTATGTTCCAGGCTGAACGGGAAGTCTTTGTGCATCAGGATAGCTGCCCCTGCCTTCTTTGTAGGTTGAGTGGCCATATATATCCTCGGATAGTCTTTGTGGACAAACTTCGGTTTACCCTCATGAGAGAAATGGGTCTCCTGCATGAAGATAACCAAGGGCTTCAACCTTTTATAGTGTCTAAAAGCTTTCCTCCTTTTAAAAGGGGAGTTAAACCCCTTCACATTATGAGTTATAAATACATACTCTGACTCACTCATTGTGTTTTAGTGTCTAAGTGTGTATGTTCTCCTTGTCTACCTGTTACTCCTTGCCCGACACCAGTTCCTAAGGATCCAAGGGTGGATGAAGGCTTGGAGAGCGGCTGCCTTTGCTGGAGACTCCAGTCGCTGTTGGTCCAGAAAAAAGCAGAAAGACATGGTATCACGACCCACTCTCTGGCTGGGGTCTGCTGACTTGATTTGGGTTACTCTGGACCTTGGAGTAGCTTTGAGTACAGGAACATCATGTCTCAGCCCTTGTTTTAGACTGAGCAATATTGACAGTAAGTCTGACGAATCTTACTGCAAGCATATGTCCCCGGGTAAATAATACATCTACACACCACGTCTTGATGAAAATTATGAACAACTTCTTTATTTTTCCACAAGTATTTAAACAACTCACAAAACCAGTACAGGGAGTGGCTACTCTTAGTCAAACCCTCATTCCCCTCTGGCCATTCTCACAGAAGTAATTTGTGGGAACTTATTAGTCTCCTCCCCCAGTGCCTTCCCACTAGGTGTGGCTACAAGCTCATTCTCTCCCTGTCTGTGGAGAGAGTAACATCTCTGCCCTGGCCTATGGCCCTAGTATTGAGGCTGGAAGCCCCTGTACTATCCCATTGTCCTACGGTGCCTGGCAGTCTGGCAAATCTCTTTGTTCTGGCCTTGCTATCACTTCAAGTGTTTACTCTAAAGACCATATGGCCAACTCCTGACTGAGAGTTTATACAATGGGGGAGGGTTGACTAATTAAAACATAACTATCACTCCCCAATACAATATACAATATAACACTAACATATTATCCCCCATAACACAATATACAGATGGTGGCGATTAGTATATAACAGTCCAGTCCCAATATAGGCCACTGCTGCCAGTCTCAAGATGGCCCCAGCATAGTTCACGCCAAATCCAATATGGCCCCTGGGTGATTCATGACACATGGTATTAGATGTACATTTGGCAAATTCCTTTCATTCCTCTGGGCCCCTCTAGTCTCTCCTAGCCTTGCTCCCAGAATTAGATTATGCTGGCTGCTTAAACCTTGGCTACCTTCCCCGCCAGGTTTATAGATATCTATATATTTCTTTATCGGCCGGGGCACTTCTGGTATTAGACTTGTTATGCTGGCTGCTCCTTGAAGACCTGATTGTTGCTCTAACATGCCTCGTTCCTCCCTTTTTCCATAACTAACAATATCTCAACAACATTTCAACTTGATAAAGTAAACTGAGAATTTTTAGGACTCTCTAAAAAATCGGATTCTAATAGGCCCTCCCTCTGAGGCCCTGACTAACCTGTGGTTTAACTGAACTATTCTATGCCTGTTCTATTTCCGCTAGGGTGTATCAAAAAGTCCCGGAACTGAGTGAGTGAGTAAAGTCTCTAAACAACTTCCTATTGATGGGCTTGCTTTCACTCCGATCGCGTTGATATCAAGCCCTCAGGGGCCAGTCCAGGATCTTCTCTGTGTTGGGAACTGCACACGGCCTGGCTTTTGCGGGACAAGTTACTATCTCTAGGGCTTCTAGAGGGAAGCGGGTCCTCTTTTGGAAGCTGTGAACCCACTAGAGTCCATTGTTTCTTCGGAATGGGAGGGGGTGGAGGGCGGCATGTTCCTCTGCTGGTCGTTCTGCTGGGCAAAGATGAATTTGGCGCAGTACTGCAAGACTGTCCTCTAGATTGCGGGTGTTGTGCGAGGTGCCTTGGTAGCTGAAGGTAAGGGCAAAGGGGAAGTTCCACCGATACTGCAGGTTTTTCTGTTGAAGGATCTCCAGCGCAGGTTTCATCTGCCTCCTCCTGTCTAGTGTGTTGGGGGACAGGTCTGCATACACTTGTAGACTAGCATTATCTGGGCCCTTGACCGTCTGCATCTTCCTCCAGTAGGTGGTCTCTAGCCACCACAACATCTTTAGGGGCCTCTGGATTTCTCGCCCCTCCAAGAGCTCTGTGAGCTCGCTCTATTTCGAGTACCGCCTCTGGCTGGTCCGGTAGTATCGCCGTGAAGGTTTCCTTTAAATACACAGCCAGATCTTGTGTGGCCCTTGGCACCCCACGTACCCCGACGATGTGGCAGCGGGACCGATTCTCTAGGTCCTCGATCTTATCTGTCAGCTCCATGATGTTATATGAATTTTGATCAATGGCGGACCTGTCATGCTGCTGCGCCTCTCCAATTTGATCCATCATCTCCTCCAGCAGTTGGGTCCTCTGCCCCAGCTCTTTAAGGTTGTTCCTCAAAGGCTCTATTGCCTTGGTTAAGAGCTACTCAATAGTTGCAATGGATCTAGGTGATAGATTCCACTGGAGACACAGGCTTGGCCGCCTTAGGTGAGAAATGCTGACGAATGCCCTTGGCTGAGAGTGCCCTTTTACTCTTCTTCATTGCTGTACTTTGGTGCTTTGCACTATCCAGAAAGCTGTATGGTTCTTCCTCTTTTCCCCTCTGCTTGTAAGCCGTTCAGGAGCGTATACTTATAATTGCTGTGCCACTTCTAGCTGGTCAGATCCGAAACCTTGATCCCACATAGAATAGAACGTGGCTGCTTATCAGTCAGGGCTCCTTATCAGGGGGCTTTTACATCTCTTGATTCAGTGAGTCATATTGGCCTTTGTAGCTTATTGCAAGTGGATCAGTATGGTGTGTAGCAGTCCATAAGGTCTTGGAGAG
The DNA here is from genome assembly GCA_027410445.1 of Discoglossus pictus. Lineage (NCBI taxonomy): Eukaryota > Metazoa > Chordata > Amphibia > Anura > Alytidae > Discoglossus > Discoglossus pictus. The sequence continues at coordinate 23,118,918 of CM050165.1, read as the reverse complement.
TCAGACACAACTGAGTGATGCAAACGCATGTCTTGTATGTCTTCTTAGCAATACAAGTCAAGTGCTAAAACTGAAATCTCCCCTTTAAGAACATATTTTTGCCACAGACACTGAGCTCTGTGAGCTGATTAAGACTTGTGCTCAAGACCTTGCTCAAGAGCCAATCAGACTACAGCTATAAGCTGCTCTGTGTTCCTCTACAGCTCACAATACCCTAATGTACAAAATCTGTAGCAATAAAAGGCAAGTGCATGTATGTATTTGACATTCTATATGTTATCTCTAATGATATAAGAGCAACTTGTGTTAGATCCAGTGATTGCATGTTTTGAATATATTCATGGAGGACATGTAGCTGCAAAATGTAGTTGAAAAAAATCTGCAATTAATATAGTGCAATGCGTGCTAAGCAATAAAGCTGGAAGCAGCAAACAAATATCAGATTATCATGAATTATTGTAATGAGCCCTTTGGGAACTTCTATGATCTTTTATTGTAAGTTCATTCTTGGAATTTGCCAACGCCTTAAAGAAATGGTGCCACCAAAACACTGATATCATCTCCTACAAGGTGAAGAATGGCCCTCAAGCAAGAAAGGTCTCTCAAGATCCAGTAAAGGTTGTTTTTCAAGTTGTGCATACCAGTTATAGAACTCCATCAGCTGTATATTATTTATAACAATTCTCCAACAGCAAATTAACAGTAAAGTTTGATATTTTGAGCTGTCAATCAGCCTTTCTGACCCACCAAGAAAACTGAGATTAAAATAATTTGGTAATGACAGATCAATGGCATTAATTTGTGATAAGCCTCTGAGGCTTTCGTGCATCAAGAGACCAAGCACGGTCAAGGTATGACTGCATGGAAGACAATGGTCACAATGCCTCATGGGCTAATAAGATATAACCACTGATCTCTCATTAAGAATATATATGTCGTCTCAGTTTGCTGTTGACTGAGAACCCAAAATAGCAAACCTCATTCTTAATTTACTATTTTTTTGTTGTTGTTGTTCAAAACAAGTACAATAAGGAAAACAATATAATGTTACAATAATTATTAATAAAATAAACAAATATTATATGGAAAGCAATACAATAATAACAAAATAATTAATGGTTATTAAAATAGCAGTAGTAAAGTAATGTGCACTAAGCAAAAAACACTTGCACAGTTTTTTTTGTTTTTTTTAAAAATAATTTTGTATTAAAAAAAGAGAGAGCAAACGTTAATCTAGTAGATTCTCAGCTGACAGATACATTTAGTTTCTGGTTGCTTAAGAGTTACATATAAAAGAGGCCTAGATTAGCAGCACATAGGATGCTCTGCTAAGTATATTGGTCAGTGAGAGATGTTCTAGCAGCAGCAGCTTTCATTCCTCACTTACACACAGGTACGTTCCGTTGGAGGGTGAGGTGCTGAACCCGGGGAATGTAACGCCAACACTGCCCTGGCTCAGTCACTCATGCCTGGCTGCTTCCAGGTAAAACTGAATGCCGGAGACATCTAGGTGCCTGTAAGCAGTTTGTGGCATGACAACCTGGCTCCTGGCATTTGTTGAGCCCTGTAAATGTTAATTTGTGTTTAAAGTACAGTATTCAATTATTTTTTTTGGTTGCTTGAGAGTTCTGGTTGCTTGAGTTCTGGTTAACTGAAAGTCTATTATAATAAATATAAAATAAAAAACATAAGGAAAACAACACAATAATAATAAAATAATTAATAATAAAAGAAATGACAAATATAATAAGGAAAAAAACACAATGATATTAAAATAATAAGTAATAAAATAAATGACAAATATAATAAAGGAAACAATACAATGATAATAAAATAATTAATAATAAATGACCAATATAATAAGGAAAACAACACAATAATAATAAAATACTTAATTATAAAATAAATGGCAAATATAATAAGGAAGGCAAAACAATAATAATAAAATAATTGATTATACAATAAGTGACAACAACAATATGGAAAACAACAAACTAATAACAAAATTATTAACAATAAAATAAATGGCAAATATAATAAGGAAAGTGGTACAATAATAATAATAAAATAATTAATGATAAAATAAATCAAGGAAACCAATACAATAATCAGTGGCGGAGCTTGTGCATTTTCCATATCCATTCTTTTGGGGGGTTCAATAAAAAAGGCAAAATTATATGTAGATGGTCAGATCATACCTTTGGTGATCAGTTAACTTTTTTATAAAGTACCTATCCACCATTTTTATCTAATACATTAAGATTCCTCCTTTTTTGGCAGTAGCAGAGGTTATTAGAATAGTTATTAGAATATCAGTTATAATAGTATTGCCCTAAGGAGAATAATATGCACACAGTATAATGTATGATCATCCGGCACAGCATTTAGTTCCACTGAATCATTGGCCGGGGGAGGAGGGATGATCTGCTCCTCCCTAAGAGATGTTTTTTTGGCACAATACAAACTATAAAAACTACTTGTTGACTTATTATCAGTGGCCTGAGAAGTTACTGATTTATTGATGAGAGGTCCATGCTTGGTTATTGTGCTGGGATACAGAATCTGAGGAGCTGCATTAACACAACAACAATGGCTTCAGAAAAACCCTCTGATGAACTGATTTTTTTTGTGAATGGGAGAAAGGTAATTCCAAGATATTATTTATTTTCAACTGATTTTTTTTTGTGAATGGGAGAAAGGAAATTCCAAGATATTATTTATTTTGAACTGATTTTATTTTGTGAATGGGAGAAAGGTAATTCCAAGATATTATTATTTTTTAACTAATTTTTTTTTGTGAATGGGAGAATCAGTCTATCATCAATTTGGAAGTTGCATACTATGGCCCTCATTCAATTGCAATTTGTCCAATTGAATAGGGCTCTAAATAAGCACATAACATTTTTTTTAAAGAAGTTTTTAGTTAGTAAGCATCTATCCAAAAGCAAGGTTTTCACTAACTAAAAACTTCTTAAAAAAAAATTTGCTATGTGCTTATTTAGGGCCCTATTCAATTGGCCAAATTGCAATTGAATGAGGGCCATAGTCACTAAATCCCCAATGTACAACAAACTAACTTCTCTCCATACCCAATCACCTCCAATATACCAACAATGCCCTCATTCAATTGCAATTTGGCCAATTGAATAGGGCTCTAAATAAGCACATAACATATATTTTTTACAGAAGTTTTTAGTTAGT
>CM050165.1:22725717-23110717 GCA_027410445.1 Discoglossus pictus | reverse complement strand
CAGAGGGCACAGACAGAGAGGGCACATAGGGAGACAGAGGGCACAGAGAGAGAGGGCACAGAAGGAGACAGGGCACAGAGAGAGCTACAGGACACAGAGTGAGCCAGAGGGCACAGAGAGAGACAGAGGGCACAGACAGAGACAGAGGGCACAGAGAGAGACAGGGCACAGAGGGAGATAGGGCACAGAGAGAGACAGACCACAGAGGGAGATAGAGGGCACAGAGAGAGAGACAGGGCACAGAGGGAGACAGAGGGCACAGGGAGAGAGAGACAGGGTGCAGAGGGAGACAGAGGGCACAGAGAGAGAGAGAGAGAGGGCAAAGAGGGAGACAGGGCACAGAGAGAGAGAGAGAGCTACAGGACACAGAGTGAGACAGAGGGCACAGAGAGAGACAGAGGGCACAGAGAGAGAGACAGGGCACCGAGGGAGACAGGGCACAGAGGGAGACAGGGCACAGAGGGAGAAAGAGGGCAGAGAGAGAGACAGGGTGCAGTGGGAGACAGAGGGCACACAGAGAGAGACAGGGCACAGAGGGAGACAGAGGGCACATAGAGAGAGGGCACAGAGGGAGACAGGGCACAGAGAGAGAGACAGGACACAGAGGGAGACAGAGGGCACATAGAGAGACAGGGCACAGAGGGAGACAGAGGGAACAGGGAGAGAGACAGGACACAGAGGGAGACAGAGGGCACATAGAGAGACAGGGCGCAGAGGGAGACAGAGGGGACAGAGAGAGAGAGGGCACAGAGAGAGATGGGGGGGGGCACAGAGAGAGAGGTCACAGAGAGAGACAGGGCACATAGAGAGACAGATGGCACACAGACAGGGCACAGAGAGAGAGAGACAGGGCACAGAGGGAGACAGAGAGCAGAGAGAGACAGGGCACATATAGAGACAGAGGACACCCAGAGATAGGCAGGGCACAGAGGGAGACAGAAAACACATAAAGAGCGGGCACAGAGATAGAGACAGGGCACATAGAGAGACAGAGGGCACACAGACAGGGCACAGAGAGAGAGACAGAGGGCACAGAGGGAGACAGAGGGCACAGAGAGAGAGAGACAGGGCACAGAGGGAGACAGAGGGCACAGAGAGAGAGAGAGAGACATGGCACATAGAGAGACAGAGGGCACAGAGAGAGACAGAGGGCACACATACAGGGCATATAGAGGGAACAAAGGCACAGACGGAGACAGAGGGCACAGAGAGAGAGAGAGAGGGCACATAGGGAGACAGAGGATACACAGAGAGAGAGAGAGGGAACAGAGAAAGGGCACCGAAAAAGAAAGAGGGCACATAGAGAGAGGGCATAGAGAGAAAGACAGGGCACAGAGAAAGAGAGAGAGAGGTCACAAAGATACAGAGGGTACAGAGAGAAATAGCACAGTGAGAGAGACAGAGGGCACGGAGAGAGAAAGCACACAGAGATAGAGTGCACATACAGAGACATAATGCCCAGACATAGAGAGAGCCCACAGACAGAAAGAAAGCGCACAGAGAGAGGGCACACAAACAGAGAGAGCGTGCACAGAGAGAGACAGAGGGCACACAGAGAGAGACAGCACAGCGAGAGAGACAGTACAGAGAGAGAGACAGCACAGATAATTAAAAATAACATATGATACTGTCATTTATAACTGGTAAGTTACTAGTTTTATAATAACTGGCCCAGTTGACCTAATAGTGGGAAAGCGTGTCTGTTACTTTTATGATAATAAAAAATAAGACAACACAAAACTAATAGACACTAAGTCCCAACACACTTGGATTTTAGAGTATTTGGGCTATTGAGTCATTGTCGTATGGACATTGGGCAACGGCAGTGGAAATATGGCTTGTTCCTCCATCAGCATTAGATTAAAAGTATTCAACATGGCAACTCATGAGCCTAGATGACACATATGGAGATTTTAACAAATAAGTAAGATGCACATATTAATAAGAATAAACATCTCCCACTTTGTACTTATGTGTCTTTGTTCCTCATGCTATAAACTACAGACTCTACTAAATACTATGATTTAGCAGCCGCCCTTTACACTCCAGACCAACGGTCGCACAAGGTCATCAGCAGATGCCAATGTCCTCCATGTCAGTGGCCGTTGTATGTTTCATTGCCTATACATGAAATGCTTTCCTGGTATTTACATTAAATTATCTAACTGTTGGGCTTATCTGTATTGTATGTAATATAATCATAGTTCATTTTTTTTCAATATTTTTTTAATTTTATTTAAAATTTTTGTTGAGTCCACAGCAGATTTGTAGGGTTTTGTCCAACAAACGTAATACTTTGTCATATAGTAAATGGTGTGAGTGTCTCATATTAGCCACAACATGCTGCGCTGCTGAGACCCTGATCCCTGATAGGCTAGGACACTATTCTGCACATCCAGACCTACAGAGTGTGTGTCTGCATACGCTGCAGTGGGCAGACCCATATAGGGACTATTTGTATGATTTTAGGCAGTAAGCACTTCTTTATAAAATAAAGTACATACAATTAAATACATACATAGGAATACAAATAAACTATAATAAAAATAATAATGGGAATATGATGTCCCTAGTAAAATCTGGAAAACTTCCATATCCCTTTAAGTGAAAATAAACACAGATTCAGGAAGCAATGCTTTACTGCTCCTCTAGATTGATCTTATTACTAATTACTGCATTATTTTCACTCTAAAGCCACCTGAAGTGGGATTTCCACCATAGGTAACACTTAGGGGTGCGATTACTAGGGTAGTGTAATTCATGTGCCCTTGAGTGACCACTACATAAGAAAAAACGTATGTGCTTAGGTACCCTTACTATACTTCACTATAAACCAGTATTATCAGCTTTGCAAAGGACTTTGCATGTCTTATTACCGTACATGACTTGGCAACATCGCGTAATTTAATGTTTGTTTGTTTTCTGGTGGGGGAGAGTTTATTAGTTGATTGCTTTTCAAAGAAGTGATTGGCAAAGACACCTCTCTGCATAAAAGGGTGGAAAACCAGACTTGCTGTAACCATAACATGAATTAAACTGATAATTGAATACAACTTAACTTTTATTGGTATATTAACAATATCAAAGTAGGACCTTTGATGTGTAATAAAACTTCTTGTTGTCTTGGAATATTTCCCATCAATTAGGAAAGAACATAAAACAAAGTAGCTTCCTTGTTTAGTTCATGTGTGTGAGTGTAGTCTTCAAGTATACGTTCATGTGTGTGAGTGTGGTCTTCAAGTATACGTTCATGTGTGTGAGTGTGGTCTTCAAGTATACGTTCATGTGTGTGAGTGTGGTCTTCAAGTTTAGGTTCATGTGTGTGTGGTCTTCAAGTATACGTTCAGGTGTGTGAGTGTGGTCTTCAAGTTTAGGTTCATGTGTGTGTGGTCTTCAAGAATACATTCAAGTGTTTGAGTGGGGTCTTCAAGTATGCATTCATGTGTGAATTAACTTAGCGAATTGCTGTAACTGTAGCAAGCAATGCATTGTGTGTATAACCATATACGTTCATGTGCGTGAGTGTGGTCTTCAAGTATATTTTCATGTGTGTGAGTGTGGTCTTCAAGTTTAGGCTGATGTGCATGTGGTCTACAAGAATACGTTAATGTATGTGAGTGTGGTCTTCAAGTTTAGGTTCATGTGTGTGTGGTCTTCAAGAATACGTTAATGTATGTGAGTGTGGTCTTCAAGTTTAGGTTCATGTGTGTGTGGTCTTCAAGAATACATTCAAGTGTTTGAGTGGGGTCTTCAAGTATGCATTCATGTGTGAATTAAATTAGCAAATTGATGTAACTGTAGCAAGCAATGCATTGTGTGTATAACCATATACGTTCATGTGCGTGATTGTGGTCTTCAAGTATATTTTCATGTGTCTTCAAGTTTAGGTTGATGTGCATGTGGTCTACAAGAATACGTTAATGTATGTGAGTGTGGTCTTCAAGTATATTTTCATGTGTGTGAGTGTGGTCTTCAAGTATATTTTCATGTGTGTGAGTGTGGTCTTCAAGCTTAGGTTCATGTGTGTGTGGCCTACAAGAATACGTTCATATGTGTGAGTGTGCTCTTTTTTTTTTTTTTTTTCATATCTTATTTTTTTATTGTGTTTCAAACAGAACATACAAAAAACAAATAAAGAATTACAAAACAAACATAAACAAGAACAAATGTGCCTTAATGAATAACTAAGGCACCAAATCTAAACTCCATTATTTGGATTTCAGTGTGAGAACATTACCTAGCTATCAATCTCTAAACACTCCATGTATATCTATATAAAAGAGAAAAGTGAAGCAAAAAAAAAATATAAAGGGAAGCAATATTGCTCAAGTGGAAAAAAAAAAAGAAAAACAACATTATATGTACTCCATATAGTCATCCCATTTCGACCAACTAAAATGACTGGCGTAGCCTGCCGAGAAAGTATCATTATGATTACGCATTAATTCTCTATTTATATGAACCAGATTACGTAGTTCGTAAATTGTAGGAGTCGTGGGTTGCTTCCAGTATTTTACTAAGAGATATTTGGCCACCAATAAAATGTGGCATATCAAATATCTATCAGTAGGAGATATTTTCTCTATGTTCATGTGCAAAATTGCTACTTGAGGGGACAATGAAATTTGTTTATCAAGCAAATTAGATATTAGTTGGGAGATATCTATCCACCACTTCTGTAGTTTAATACAATCCCACCAGATATGATAGTCAGTACCTCTTAAGCCACATAATTTCCAACATCGGTCAGTTATCTCTGGATTGATTTTCCCCATTTTAACTGGCGTTAGGTGCCATCTGTGAATAATTTTAAAATACAGTTCTGTATACGATGCGTTAACAGAGGATTTTTTCGTGGTTTTAAGGATATCCCGCCAGCTAATGTCTTCGAGATTGATCCCTAAATCCGTTTCCCAGCCTTTAATCCCCAAACTTTTGGTAAAGGGAATGAGGTCATCTATAATACTACCACATTTTGATATGATATGTGACATTTTTCCCTTTAAAATAAGTTCTTCTAATTTAGTCGGGGTATTCGCCCCGGATAATAAAAACCCACTAGCCATCAGGTTTTGCTTGAGACTAACATAATTTAGCCAATTTAGTTTTTTTAACTCCGGATTTAGCTGTAATGCTTGTAGAGTTAGGAAGTTGCCGTTGTTATATAAATGGGAAATATTACTAAGGCCCTGATCAAGTAATAGCTTTATTACGGGACATTGTGCCTTAGGTTTTAAGATTTCAAGGGGAGCCGCAATTGATGGTATATTAACTATTTGCATCTTTTGTCTAACTTTATACCACAGTTTTACCATAGCGCGAAGATTTTTGGGAAGATTGCTAAACATAGTTTTAGTATAAGCAGGGAGCCAGAGCAATAGTTGAATAGGAAGATCCTCCACCAGTGCTTCTTCCAAGATTAGCCATCTAGGCTTATCATTGGAGATATTCCAACAAATGAGTTGGGCCATGATTATCTTATGGTGAATATCTTTTAAACTTGGTGCATTTAAACCCCCTTTAACAAATTTTTTATATGTTATACTTTTCTGAATCCTCGGTTTTTTTGATACGTATAGAAATGTGTCTAATTGATCCTGAATACACTTCAAATAACTATTAGCTAAAATATCAGGTATGGATCGCATATAATATGTAATTTTGGGAAGAATATTCATGTTGATTGAAGCTATTCTAGCCGACCAAGTAAGGTTATAATGGCTCCAGACCCTTAGTATGGGTCTAATTCGCTTCATCGCCTCATTAATGTTATCTTTAAGAATATTATCCACTTTAATAGAAAATCTTATACCTAGATGGACTATGTGTTTGGAGTCCCAATTAAAGCGAAAGACTTCCCTCAATTTCTTTGTAGTTTCGTTTGTTATCCCTTTTATTAATGTGTCTGATTTTGAATGGTTTATTTTAAAATAGGATATCCTCCCAAACTCCTCAATTATTTCTTGAAGTTTATAGCATGCACGTAACGGATTTGTTACAGATATTACAATATCATCTGCGTAGGCCATATATTTAAACTCTTCTTTACCTATACAAATACCTTTAATATCCTTACACTGTCGTATGTATATTGCTAGTGGTTCCATAAATAATGTAAATAAGAGTGGGGACAAAGGGCACCCCTGACGGGTACCATTCCCGATACTAAATTGTTTTGATTCAAATTCCGGATTAACAACTCGTGAGAAGGAGTTTCTGTAGAGGGCTTTAACAGACATAGAAGCAAAATCCCCCAAGCCAAATCTCAGCAACACACACTGTAAAAATTCCCAGTTCACTCTATCAAAGGCTTTCTCAGCATCTAGTGATAAAAACATTACCGATATGTCTTTATCCCTAGTATAAGATAACAAATTCAGAAGTCTTCTGGAATTGTCTGATGACTGACGTCCGGGGATAAACCCGGATTGATCAGGGTGAATCAGATTAGCCATAATATTTTTTAATCTGTTTGCCAAGATTTTAGAGTACAGTTTCACATCTATATTAATTAAAGATATTGGTCTGTAACTGCTGCATTCTTCCGGATTTTTCCCTTCTTTTAGAATATTTATTATTTTAGTCTCAGTCATTTCTTGCGGGATATGCCCTGATTGTTTAATTTCATTGAATAAGCTATGCAGAACCGGTGTAAGTTCTGGCAGAAAAATCTTATAGAACAAGTGATCAAAGCCATCTAGCCCCGGTGCTTTATTTGTTTTACCAGAATTTATTACTTTAATAATTTCCTCGTCCGAAATTTCCCTGTTTAGATCAATCAATTCTGTGTCAGAGATCCTAGGGAATTTGATCTTATCTAAAAAGATATTGATATCTATCATATCAGGCTTTACAAAATTGACGTCCTTATCTAGGTTATATAATTTCTCATAAAACTCGCGAAAAAGCTCACCGATTTTGTCAGGTTTCATATGAACGTGTTTCTTATCATCTAATAACTTTGTGATCCTATTATTATTACGTTGTTTCTTTAACCTATTTGCGAGAATTTTGCCAGTTTTATTACCAAATAGAAATTTCGATTGTTGCAGTCTCCAAAGAAGGTTATCTGCCTGAGTTTGTAAAATTTGATTAATTTGGTTGTTTACAGTTATTATTTCACTACGTAAAACTGTATTTGAACATTTTTTATTAAGCTGGTGTAATTTCTCTAATTCAATATATAAAGTTTTTAGGGGTTTTCCCCTTTGCTTATTTAGATTTGCCATCCGGGAAATTAGGATACCCCTAATATAGGCTTTATAGGAACACCATAGTATCTTACTGGAGGTCACGGAGTCTTTATTTGTTTCAAAAAATTCTAAGGTATCCTTTTTCACTGCATTGAGATTATCAACATTTTTAAATAATGTAGGATTAATTTTCCATCTCTTTATTACTTTTACAGCCTGGGGGACCACTAGGTTAATACTATTCATGCTATGGTCTGACCAGGGTGTTAAAATAATGACTGACTTCTCTATCATTTTTAGGGTATGTACATCAGAAAATATATAGTCTATCCGTGACAAGGATTTATATTGATGCGAAAAAAATGTGTAGTCTTTACAATTAGGGTGTAGGACCCGCCAAATGTCATATAATTCCAAATCATTTATAATATTAGAGAAATCTAAAGCAGTTTTTGTTTCTGTAGCTTCCGATTTTATCTTATAGTCTCTCTGTTTATCCATCTTTGGATCTCTGATCATGTTAAAGTCTCCACATAGAATAAGACCCCCTCTCTTCAGTTTATATAGATCTTTCAGAAACATCTTTAAGTATCTAACCTGATTTGTGTTTGGCAAATATACATTAGCAATAGTCAGTAAAGTATTATTCACGTACCCCGACCAAATTATAAATCTACCTAGAGGATCTATTTTTGAGAATAATTCCGAAACTTTTAGGTTTCTATTAAAGAAGATAGAAACTCCCTTAGATTTGCTTCTAAAAGTTGAATGAATATGGAAGGAATATTGTTTTTCAGTTAGATACTTAATAGAATCCTGCTTCAGGTGAGTCTCCTGAAGACATAATATATCTGCTTTGATGTTAATATAGTTTACAAAGGCGATTTTCCTTTTAGTCGGTGAGTTTAGTCCGTTTACATTATGAGAAATTATTTTTATTCCTTTTGACATTATCCCAACATATGGACTTAATTATCCTATTTGGTGTTTCCCACCATCTAAAATTGTCCCACACTGCAAAGATTTTTGTAATATACAGCCCATAACATTGAAAGATATAGAGTGATTTGTGGACCCTAAATATGCTCACACAGACCCTTGTACCCTCCCACTGGAGGTGTGAACACAAACAACATGAAACATTACAATTAAAAAAACAACTACCTGATGGTAGAAAATGACCGGACATAGTCCTCATACCAAAATAAAGACAATGGCGGGGGTATATGGACATTTTGATTACTCTAGATAGTTTACCATAGTTTTACCACTATTCGCCCTCATACAACTCATACAACTCCTCCCCCCAACATAAACATAAATGAAATGAAATGGGGAGGAACGATAGGGGGGGAAACGAGGATGGTACATACTTCCTCCCCCCGTCCTAACCCCATCGTCTCTCCCCAGATCTCCTAATTTTTTTGCCATGCGAGCTCACTAGAAATTAAATTTGGCTGACCAGCCTCTAAATCACAAGGATTAATTTCATAATTCCATGTTTGTAACATTTTTACCCCCTCCTGAACAGATTTTATCCTGTGCCACTTAGAATCTTTATAAACAGATAAGCCTACTGGAGATGACCATTTGTATCTTACTTCTTTTTGTCTTAGAATTTGGGTAATTTCCTTAAATTCTCGTCTTCTAGATAAGGTATATACCGACAGGTCAGAAAATATTTTTAGATTTTCATAAGGAGATACGAATTTTTGCTTAATAAAGGCCTCCTTCATAATCTCGTCTTTATATGAGCGATAGTGAACTCTTGCTATAACATCCCTAGGAATAGACTTATCTAGATGTTTTGCCAATGGAATTCTATGAATAACATCAATAGTAGTCTCAGTAGGTGAGAAATTTGGGACCAAGGTCGCCAAAAAATTCTCCACATAGGATTTCAGGTCACAATCTGGTATGGTTTCCGGGATGCCTCTCAGGCGGAGATTGTTCAATCTGCTGCGGTCTTCGATTGAAGATATCTTATTTGTCAAATCCTCTATTCTGTTCTCTAGTAACTTTGTATATTTAAGCAGATTATTATTGTCCGTGATTAAGTTATCACATATATCTTCCACGGATTCCACTCTCTGGTTCACTTCCTTAATTAAGGCTGAATTATCCGCAATTTTTTTTGTCAGCTCTGAGATTATATTCGTCTGAAATGATTGTAACATCTCTTGCATTTTAGAACAGGTGAGGATTTCTTCTTCTTCCACTCCCGAGTTTTCCGATCTGGAAGTCTGTGATGCTTTATCTGGTGACTCAATTATTGATGGACTAGATATAGTGTGATCTGTCCGAGTGGACGAGCCAGAGCCCTTATATCTTGGTGAAAACATTGATGATGTCTTTGTGGGCTCATTTTTGGCTTTGTCCCTTGATTTCAATTTCGTTGGCATATTGTATCAGGTATAAACGCCAAGTTGTAACTTGTAAATATTAAATAAGTATATCACGGGTAAACCACGTGCTTTATAGTAAAGGACAGGAGAAGGGGGCTGAAAAAGCAAACGTGTGGGTCAGAGACCAAAAGCTTGACCATATATACACCAATAAGTGCAAATATATGTATCTCATATATAAATATACCGTCTCTTTGTGCAGCGTAGAGATTCTGTATTATAAGAATTGGCCCTGGGGGGTCTCATGTATCCCCTCCTGTGTGGAGCAGCCAGGCAGCGTTGTATAGCCAGGTCCCCCTACCAGCACGACATTACTTGATAAATTGACCCTGCACAAATGTCTTGCATTTATTGGTGGGCCAGGGCTCCTGGTTTAACAGCTTATATGCGGGTAGTTTGCTCCATAAGCCTTCTTGACAGCTTCTGCCAGCGTTTATAGTGTTTATATGCTATAATTTATAGATGCATTTGTCTCCCCCCCCCAACAGGTATATAAAGACTCACATAAGTAGTTGCGGTCTCCCGTTGGAATACAGGTGCTTAGGAACAGGTATAATCCGTAGGCTCCAGGTAACAGCTGCCTACCTCCTCACTGTATTCAGCTTCCACACCTCCACACCATGTACTTCTGTGCCGTTTTAATAGCAGGGGGCAGCCGACAAGTCCACCAAATTGCCCAGGAAACCACTGTAGTAAGCAGAGAGGGACACTGGAGCGTAATACACCTGGCGTGGTTACAGCCACGGCGTCCTCCCGTCCTCGCGTTGTCTCCTCGCGTCCTCACGCCGTGGTGCCGTGTCAGTGCCTGGAAACGCTGTCTATCGGTGCCATCTATGCAGGGGAGCAACCAGCGAGCAAACAGGACCCCCCCGGAGACCCGGAAACCCAGGTGCGCACTAATCGGAGTCACTATCTGTCCACGCACGCTCCGCCGAGCCAGCCGTGACTCACTTGGGTTAGAGGGAGGTAGAGGGAGTTTAGGAGAGGTAAATCCTTTTCCTCTTAGGACGCCATCATCCCCCGCCGTCCGGACGCCACGCTACATTGACGTTGGCGCACTAATCATTTCCGGGCAGCCTACACTGTGAGTGTGCTCTTTAAGTATGCATTCATGTGTGTGAGTGTGGTCTTCAAGTTTAGGTTCATGTGTGTGTGTGGTCTTCAAGAATACGTTCATGTGTGAATTAACTTCTTTTTTGGCAATTATATATGTACTAGCGACTTGCCCATCAAAAATGACGGGGCAATAAAATTTGAAGCCATGGGAATGCTGTTTGAGACATAATTGAAACCGTTTTGTACTGTGAGGACCTTCGGCACTCATTGCGAGCCTCAGGACCTTCGGCACTCATTGCGAGGCTTCGCTGAACACCTTCGGCACTCATCGCATGCCTTGCAATGAGCACCTTTAGCGCTCATTGCGAGCCTCAGAACCTTCGGCGCTCATTGCAAGCCTCTCCTGTGGTGTACTTTTGGTCCTGTGAGAGATATCTATTTCTATGTATATGTAGTTAAGTAATAATTAATGATTTATTCAATAAATTAATATAGTTTAATTATTTATAATTGATATATGCAGCGAGCAATAGGCTGAAGAGCTAATAATCTGTTTGTATTTTGCGTCTGCATAGAATATACATTGTGAGTGTTAGTAGCCTGCTGATAAAGTGTAATGAATTTTTGAGCTGTGCATTGTAAATAGGCTGCGTGCGAGAGGTAAAGCCGTTGGTTTATTGTGTAAAGCGGCATTGTATAGTCGTAACGTTATTAATGTGTTACGGTTTAACAGCTCGGCTCGCTTCGCTAGGCTCGCAGCGATGAGCACCTTTGGCGCTCATCGCCTAAGTCGTACGAATCACGCAAAGTGTAACAACGTCTCGCAGTATGACAACTATTATATATGATACTGAGTTTTGACTGTGCTCGTTTTTTTATATATTTTTGTGAATAACTGAATTGATAATGGGCATGTTTTTTTTAAAAATCTAAAAAAACTAAGCACATTAAGATGCAGTATTATTTAATGTGGTGCTCCAATTTCTTGTTTTAGCTCATTCTTTCTGCTACAATCTTGGGGATTGTGAATTTATACTAATAACCCTTCAATTGGTCTTAATGAAAGTACTAGCTACCATTTTCCTTATGACGCAGTGAATGCTTCATCCCATTTTCTGCTGTGAGATCTAGAACATATTTAACAGTGTGATACAATATTTTCATTTAACTTGGCATTTATTTGAGTACAGTACATTTTAAGTGTAAATGTGTTAATTAATTATGTTTCTATAACTGTGACTAGATGGCAATCTCATGGACAGGCACTGGTCCTAGGTTCAGAACCACTCTTGTTGTTGTTTTTGTTTAGTCTTGAGTAGTCTCTGACTCTTCGTGACCCTATGGGCCGGAGCATGTCAGTCACTGCCCCTCTGAGCTCCAAGTTGTACCAATGAGAAAATGTCTAACTCTAATCATGATGTCATCAGTTGCTAACTGACCTTGGTAAATACCAGCAATAATGTCAATAGACCAATAGTGACATCCAGTAGTCAGAGGTAGGTGTGTGTTTCCAAACCAATGACATCTCCTCATTGAGTTACTGACTGGTTGGATATTTGATGTTCCTGTTTGGGAAACAAGCTGTATCATGATGTCATCAGTTGCTAACTGAACTAAGTGAATAACATGCCAATGTCAATAGATCAATAGTGACATCCGATAGACAGATGTAGGCCGGGTTTCCAAACCAATGATATCTCCTCCTTGTGTTACTCACTGAGTGAACATTTGATGTTCCTTTTTAGGGAACAAGTTGTTTATTTTTTAATGGGCATAAATCAACCATGTACATTTATTGCCAAGAACCATTTTTAAGACCTGATTAATACATGGAAATAAGGTTTCCATGGAATATGTGTTGGAAACATAGAGCCTGATTCAATTGCAAGCCCGCATCTCACAGGATCCTGGCCGTATGTCTGCGGGTGTGCTCCGGGCTCCCGTTCGTCTCAGATTCTGGAGCTATTCAATTGATCAAGCCCGCGAGTTACTGGCCCAAAGCCGACTCTGTAAACCATGCACTGGTTTGTAGCAGTTCAGGGCGGGGACATAATCAATTAAGCAAGACAGTAACCTCCCATTTCTAATCAGCCGATAGAAAATGAGACTGCCGTAATAATGACAATTGGGGGGGGGGGGGGGGGGGGGGTCCGATATGTGATCAGACTCGAAAAACCACAAAATACAGAATTATAAAAATGAATGCCAATTGCGTTCTAGTCCATGTGGGTGGCCTGATATGTATTAACTCATTGATTCCTGAGATCGATAGAACCCTGAAATGAAACATGAAAATAAATTTCATTTACTGACGATTTGTGAGCGTGAGACTGTTGTGCAATGAATTCTAACGTCTTTCATCGCTTTCCCCGTTATTTACAGTGCAGTATTGATTTTTTATTTGTATTTACAGTGCTACATATTTACAGTGCTAACCCCCTTGTGTGTCCTCTCTAGCACTCGTATGATTTTCTCGTTCATTTGCCATTTACGGGTGTGAAACCATTTGCGGGCTTGGGGAATTGGAGCAGTTGAATAGCGATTTGCGATTGTAACATTTACGGGCTTGGGGAATTGGAGCAATTGAATAGCGATTTGCAATTTTAGCCATCGTAACTCTTGTGAAATTGAAAGATCAAAGGATTCGGGAGGCTGTAAGTTCCGGGTTTAACCATCGCAAAGTTTTCGAGGCCGTAACCTGTTTGGAACCCGCAAAAAGACGCCAATTGAATAGCAAATTAACTTACGGCCTCGCCTACGGGCTACAGTAACTTGCGATAGCTCGATTGAATCAGGCTCCTTTTCTTTAAAATAATTTAAGTGAACTAATCTTAATATTTTTATCCCCCATCCCGAAAAAGTAAAATAAAATACTTGTCAAGGCTTCCTTCCAACTTTTTTGATTTTCTCTGTATTTTCTTTCAGATTGTTGAAAAAAATGCCGACCCATCAATGACTTTGTTGACATATCTACGAAGGAAATGTATCTAATCATAGAAGATATTGGGTGTAACCAATTCTATGTCTAATTATTACACAAAATAGTAGTAATCTGTTTAAGACTGCATGTTTGGGATTTACGCATGATGGGAAATTTGACATATTTCAATCAACATTTTGATGCTAACAGTTACTTATAGGGCCACGCCATAGGTCCCAATTAAAGTAAGATAGCAAAGTGTTAATTAAAATAAGAATATTTACATTTAAACAAATGTGTCTGTGACTGATCCTTCAAACAGACAGATCTTGTTATCTGCATCCAAATTCATCATTACTCAATGTATGACTCTCTTTTGCATATGGTTTCTTAATAGTCTATAGAGTCTTGCTGTCAGGAAGTCAGAGGTGTGTCTTAAATGGGGCAAGAATGGAGAAGAGAAGATTTGATAAATATTGAAGAACTGTGCAAATCATTGTAGGGCCCTACATACACTGATCTTACTTATTTGCCCGTGTTATGGCCAAGCTGAGGCTGTCTGATTTGTTATCCATAATGTTGCATTATTTCCTTAACACTCCCTCATTCAGTGGGTTTACCCGGCACCAAGCTTGGCTGTGGGGAAGGTGGCTGTGGTGCCTGCACTGTGATGGTGTCTCGGTTCCACCAATTCCAGAAGAAGATTGTGTATCCTTTTCTTGATCCACCACTACATCCATGATCACATCCTAAATAACTGGCCACATGAGGTCATTGTCACAACCTACAATGATGATGGAGTATAGAGAATCCTAGTTCTCTTATCTCCTGTAGGTTTTAGACCTAAGATTTGGATGACTCAGACCAATGGACCTTCCTTGCGGATGCAAGAGCATAAGTCCCAGCTTTTGGTAGTGTGCCTGGGAAAAAACCTGGCATGGAGTCAGAAACGATCTCCTCTGCCAGCATATGCCCTTGGGTCAATAATACACCTGCACACAAAGTCTTGATGAAAATTATGAACAACTTCTTTATTTTTACACAAGTATTTAAACACCTCACAAAAACAGTACAGGGAGTGGCTACCCCTTTGTCCAACCCTTATCTTCCTCTTGGCCAATGGGGTAATCTCCACAGTAACTTGATTACCTCTAGCCAATGGACTAGAGGTAAGCTCTGGGAACTTCCAGACCCCTCCCCTGGGCCGCCCACTAGGTGTGGCTAACAGAGTCATTTGGACGCTGGCAGTTAAGAGAGACACATCTCTTTGCTATGGCCCAGGCCCCTGGATCTGGGCTAGGGAGACCCCAGAGGCCCCCTGGATAGATGGTGCCCCTATGTCTGGTGGGAGCCTATTGTTCCTGACTTAAGTATGTGTACTTAAAGGATTAACCTTGGTGGCCAGCTGGGGTCCTTCTCCTGTTGCAAGATGTATGTGGCAATGTACCCAGCATGACTACCCCATACTATCATATACATATGTGTACATATTCCACACACTGTCAGTCTCTTTAAGTACAAGCGTAAAAGCGCACCCCACATAAAACCACCTAATGTCCTCATAGTATATGGGATTGGGGCAGGGTTTCCACATCAATCCATCTCATGCATTATGATGACTTTTATTGATGGTGATGGGAACCCTGCTCATTTCCTTAGACAATAATCATAATAATATAACAGTATAACCGTATAACAGTATAACAGGGTGTCTGGGAGCCCCAAACCCCCAGGTATCGTCTCTTGTGTCAACAGCCTGTGACAGACATCTGTCCAAGTCCCAGATGACTGCCAATCACAAAATGGCCCCAGCATAGTTCACACCCAAATCCAATATGGCCACTGGCTGATTCATGACAGTCATCATCACTGCTGTGAATAAATAATAATAAAAAAATAGATCACAGTTTTCTGAGCAGTCCATTATACTACCCTCATGGTCTGTATTTCCCTTAAGTCTTGCTTCCAGACACTACTCTGTTAATGCTTGCCTGGCTCCAGTTTGTTCTCTGCACCACACTGCAGTGACGACCGTTGAAGGTATTGGAAGCACAAAGACAAGACTTCATGCCATCCAAGTAAGTAGACCTACAGAACAAGGGGAGAAGAAAGGAATATATGTCATTAAGAGTTGTACATGTGGACATAGGTTGAGAAGAGAAAGGGCTAATGGGTAAAAAAATGCCTGGATAGGTGTCTGTTTGAATGACGTAGAGATGGCACTTGATATCTATGGTGGGCTCGGGAAAGCTCATTTTTATGGGGAAGAGTCACATTTTTTACTCATGCTTCCTATATGGATAGTTTTCTTTAAGATAAACAAATGTTAGAAAACATTTGAAGATTTGTGATTACTGATATATGCTCTAACAATTTAAAAATCAAGATAAAATGATTACATGAACTCTTTGATGCTCCTACAGAAGGAACTGCATGGCCCTCCTCTTGTTCGCTGACTATTATTATTATTGTATATTTGTAACGCGCCAACATATTCCGGAGCGCAAAACATAAGTTGTGATCAGTATTAACAATATTAACACATTAAAAAGATGGAGGGCCCTGTGTTTGAGCTTAGAATACAGTGACCATAGAGCTTTCCCCAAAGTGCTGTTCAAGACTGAAAACTCACAGACTTACAGTCTAAAGGACTAACTGTAAACCTACAAGTTAGCTTCTATTTAGCCTCTTAAATATTTTTCAATGTTGTGGGAGAAGCAAGATGGTACATAAAGGACCTGCTTTTAGCTTCACTCCGTTGAATAAGATCAGTGAAAGTAAAGTTTGGTGCCAATAGCAATATAATACATATAATCTCTTGTCATGGTTGTAGGAAAGGATTGCAAGGAGCCATGGATCTCAGTGTGGCTTCTGTACCCCCGGCATTGTCATGTCCATGTACACATTACTGCGCAATACACTGGAGCCCACGATGGATGACATTGAACATGCATTTCAAGGTACATCATGTCTGCCAGGTTGTGTCATTGGTTGGAAGCTTTGGGAGAGAAAGTGAGGAGGAAGATAATGGAGAGAAAGGACAGAAAGTGAAGGAGGGAGACAATGGTTAAAAGGAGATGGAGGAAGACAATGATGTGAACGATAAGGAAGACTATGGAGAGAAAGAGGAGGTAGACAATAGAGAGAAAGAGAATGAAGGAGACAATAGAATGGAGGAATAAGAGAATGTGGAGAAAGTAGGTGAGAGACATTGGAGAGAAACAGAGGGATGAGACAATGAAGAGACAAGGAAAAAGAGAGAGAATGGACAGAAAGAGAAGGAAGTAGACAATGAAGAGAATGAGTAAGACAATGAAAGGGGTAGGGGAAATGGATTTAACGAGAAAGAAAGACAATGGAGAGAAAGAGTAGGAGGACAACAATCAGGAGAAATAGAGGGAAGGAGACAATGCCGAGAAGGAAAATGGGAAAGACAATGGAGAGAAGGTGAATGAGGAAGACAATGGAGAAACAATAAAGAGGGAGATAATTGCAAGATGGGAAGGAGAAAGACAATGGAGATACAGAACTAAGAGTAAAAAAGGGGTGAAGGAGATTGCACCCTCCCTTTGTCATTTCTTTATATCTCCATGCACCTATAGTAGGCACCTCTCTATCCTAGAGATAGAACAAATTCAGTGCACCCAATCTGTGATTAATGAAATGGCAAATGTGCAACATAAGAAAGGGGACCTTGTGACGCAAGGAAACAATTTTGATCTCCTAGTGCAGCTCGATAATATGTTTAAATAAACTTATCCCGCTAGCATGTAGATAATGCTACACTTGTTTGAATTATGTAGCTATCAGATTAGATTCTGTCATTGGTTTTTATTATATTCTAATACTTTTTATTAAAACACAGGGAACCTGTGTCGATGTACTGGGTATCGGCCTATTCTCGATGGCTTTAGGACATTTACTAAAGTAAGTACCAGAGAGAGTCTAGGAATGTGTCTGTTATGCTGTACTGTATATATGCTTATGGAGAGAGGCCAGGAGTGTGCCATTAGTAGTATATAGTGATGTCGCGAACATAAAATTTTCGGTTCGCGAACCGCGAACGTGAACCGCCGCAAATGTTCGCGAACCGGCGAACCCGGCGAACCGCCATAGACTTCAATGGGCAGGCGGATTTTAAAACCCACAGGGACTCTTTCTGGAAAAGTTGTTTTAAGGGGACTAACACCTGGACTGTGGCATGCCGGAGGGGGATCCATATCAAAACTCCCACAGAAAATTACATAGTTGATGCAGAGTCTGGTTTTAATCCATAAAGGGCATAAATAACCTAACATCCCCCTCCATCATCATCCTTCCCTGTATCTCTTTACCCCCTCCCTCATCATCCTCCCCTGTGTCTCTTTCTTCCCTTCCTCATCACCCTCCCCTGTGTCTCATCCCCCTTCCCTCATCATCCTCCTTCATCAACCTCCCCTGTATCTCTTTACCCCCTCCCTCATCATCCTCCCCTGTTTCTCTTCCCCCTCCATCATCATCCTCCCCTGTGTCTCTTTCCCCCCTCCCTCATCATCCTCCCCTGTGTCTCTTTTCCCCCTCACTCATCATCTCCCCATGTGTCTCTTCCCCCCTCCCTCATCATCCTCCCCTGTGTCTCTTTCCCCCCTTCCTCATCACCCTCCACTGTGTCTCATCCCCCCTCCCTCATCATCTTCCCACCTCCCTCATCATCCTCCCCTGTATCTCTTTACCCCCTCCCTCATCATCCTCCCCTGTATCTGTTTCCCCCCTCCCGCATCATCCTCCCGTGTGTCTCTTCCCCCCTCCCTCATCATCCTCCCCCCTCCCTTGATGATAAGGGGGGAAGAGACACAGGGATAAGTGTGAGGGGTGTTAGGGTAAGGGGTGTTAGGGATAAGGGTGAGAGGGTTAGGTCTTAGGGTGAGGGGTGTTAGGGCTAAGTGTGTGGGGTGTTAGGGTGAGGGGTGTTAGGGATAAGTGTAAGAGGTGTAAGGGTGAGGCATGTTAGGAATAAGTGTGAGGGGTGTTAGGTCTTAGGGATAAGTGTGAGAATGTTAGGGTTAGGTGTTAGGTTGATGGGTGTTATGGATAAGTGTGAGAGGTGTTAGGGTTAGGGTAAGGGGTGTTAGGGATAAGTGTGATGGGTGTTAGGGTAAGGGATGTTAGGGTTAGGTGTTAGGGTAAGGGCTGTTAGGGATAAGTGTAAGGGGGTATTAGGGTTAGGTGTTAGGGTGAGGCATGTCAGGAATAAGTGTGAGGGATGTTAGGTCTTAGGGATAAGTGTGAGAATGTTAGGGTTAGGTGTTAGGTTGATGGGTGTTATGGATAAGTGTGAGGGGTGTTAGGGTTAGGGTAAGGGGTGTTAGGGATAAGTGTGAGGGGTGTTAGGGTTAGGTGTTAGGGTGAGGGATGTTAGGGTTAGGTGTTATGGATAAGTGTGAGGGGTGTTAGAGTTAGGGGTGTTAGGGATAAGTGTGAGGGGTGTTAGGGTTAGGTGTTAGGGTGAGGGGTGTTAGGGATTAGTGTAAGGGGTGTTAGGGTTAGGTGTTAGGGTGAGGGATGTTAGGGTTAGGTGTTAGGGATAAGTGTGAGGGGTGTTAGGGTTAGGGTGAGGGGTGTTAGGGTTAGGTGTTAGGGTGAGGGCTTGGTAAGGATAAGTGTAAGGGGTGTTAGGGTGAGGCATGTTAGGAATAAGTGTGAGGGGTGTTAGGTCTTAGGGATAAGTGTGAGGGGTGTTAGGGTTAGGTGTTAGGTTGATGGGTGTTATGGATAAGTGTGAGGGGTGTTAGTGTTGGGTGCTAAGGTGAGGGGAGGATGATGATAAGGGGGGAAGAGACACAGGGGTGTCCTTGCAGCAGAGATCAAAAGAGTCCTTCAGGACTGTATTGCACACTGTGTACAGAAGCCTAGCTATGGTTTTCCCTATTGATGCAGTATCACCTACACTCATCCTCCTCTCAGTAAGACTGCAAGTTAGTTATGATTCCAAAATGGCTGCTGTCCATGAGTTAGAAGGGTCTGGAAGGCAGGGTATGACGCTGATTGGCTGACTGTGAGTTGCAGGGTCAAAGTTTGCTCAATGATAAAGTATAGGGGGCGGGTCGAATATCGCATATGTTCGCAGTTCGCCGCGAAAGCGAACATGCTATGTTCGCCGGGAACAGTCCGCCGGCGAACTATTCGCGACATCTCTAGTAGTATATGTATATATATGGAAAGGCCAGGAGTGTGCCATAAGTAGTATATGTATATATAGGGAAAGGCCAGGGGTGTGCCATTAGTAGTATATGTATATTTAGGGAAAGGCCAGGAGTGTGCCATTAGTAGTATATGTATATATAGGGAGAGGCCAGGGATGTGCCATTAGTAGTATATGTATATATAGGGAGAGGGCAGGGGTGTGCCATTAGTAGTATATGTATATATAGGGAGAGGGCAGGGATGTGCCATTAGTAGTATATGTATATACAGGGAAAGGCCAGGAGTGTGCCATTAGTAGTATATGTATATTTAGGGAAAGGCCAGGAGTGTGTCATTAGTAGTATATGCATATATAGGGGAAGGCCAGGAGTGTGTCATTAGTAGTACATGTATATATAGGGAAAGACCAGGATTGTGCCATTAGTAGTATATGTATATATAGGGAAAGGCCAGGATTGTGCCATTAGTAGTATATGTATATATAGGGAAAGGGCAGGAGTGTGCCACTAGAAGTATATGTATATATAGGGAAAAGCCAGGAATGTGTCATTAGAAGTATATGTATATATAGGGAAAGGTCAGGAGTGTGCCATTAGTAGTATATGTATATATAGGGAGAGGCAAGGAGTGTGCCATTAGTAGTATATGTAGATATAGGGAAAGGCCAGGAGTGTGTCATTAGAAGTATATCTCTATATAGGGAAAGGCCAGGAGTGTGCCATTAGAAGCATATGTAGATATAGGGAGAGGCCAGGATTGTGTCATTAGAAGTATATGTATATATAGGTAAAGGCCAGGAGTGTGTCATTAGAAGTATATGTATATATATAGGGAGAGGCCAGGAGTGTGTCATTAGTAGTATATGTATATATATGGAGAGGCCAGGATTGTGTCATTAGTAGTATATGTAGATATAGGGAGAGGCCAGGATTGTGTCATTAGTAGTATATATATATATATGTGGAGAGGCCAGGATTGTGTCATTAGTAGTATATGTAGATATAGAGGGAGGCTAGGATTGTGTCATTAGTAGTATATATATATATATATATATATATATATAGGGAGGCCAGGAGTGTGTCATTTGCAGTATATGAATATAGAGGGAAAGGCCAGGAGTGTGTCATTAGTAGTATATGTATATATATATATATAGGGAGAGGCCAGGAGTGTGTCATTTGCAGTATATGTATATATAGGGAGAGGCCAGGAGTTTGTCATTAGTAGTATATGTATATATAGGGAGGCCAGGAGTGAGTCATTAGTAGTATATGTATATATAGGGGGAGGCCAGGAGTGTGCCATTAGTAGTATATGTAAATATATAAATAAGGAGAGGGCAGGAGTGTGACTTTTGCAGTATATGTATGTAGAAAAAGTCAGAATTGTATAATTTGCCATATATGTATGTATGTATAGGGAGAGACCAGGAGTGTGTCATTTGTCATATATAAGCCCTATTCTATTTGAGACAAGTAAACTATTTTCAAACATAATTTATATTACTTTATATAACACAGTATATTACTAGAAATAAAAACAACTACATTATCAAAAATAAAAACATACACTTACCAAAAATAAAAAAATACAGTAAAATAATAAAAGATTACATAAAAATAAAAAGGTCACAAATAAAAATTGACATTCAAATAAAAAAAGAATAATACCTGTAAAATAAAGATAAATTAATAATACTTACCTAACTCAAATGATCATCCAGCGATGATCAACAACGCCCTGGTCATCACTCTTCTGCCCTGGATAATTCGGACTATCCATATTGATAGAAGAAGCTTCTTTTCTTTCTTGATTGAAGACCACGCTCCTTTCTTCTGGGCCAGGAAAGGGCCCTCCAATAAAAATATCCCTCTGCTATATAAAAACAACTGAGCTAACAGAGCTCCTTCTACCAAATCGCTGTAGCCTCGCTTTCTGAGGCTGAAAGATAGATTTTGAGCATTTTGATTGACTGAAATAGATGTCAATTTAATTTCAGCCAATCAGAACGGCTGTTTGGTGGTCACCCTGCTCAATATTAATTTTGAAATATTCAGATCAACCAGATTGCTCAGACTGATGGTTTTAAAACACTATATTAGACCTCTGTCAGAGGTTAATTTTTACCTTGGCTGTAGGTCTTAATAGATTAGGTGCCGTGGGGGTCCTTTAAGGACTGTTCAGCATTGGGTTATTTGGGGGTCTGATAATGATGCCCGTGGTGGGGGTTAAAATGTAGGTGGCACGGGAGTCCTTTAAGGACCCCCATGGCACAGGGTTAATATGTTAGATGCCATGGGAATTTTAATGGACCCCAATGGTTATGTAGATAGGTAAAAGAGGGTAATAGGGGAAAGGGGTATTGGTTTTGAGCAGGAAGGGATAAAGCAGACAAAAAGGCATTTTTATGCCTTCGCGAGTACTCAATAGTAACCACAATATTTTTAGAAAACATCAGGAATATTAGGAGTTACGACTAATATGTAATTTGGAGTGATTTGTAATTGAATAGATTTATGGAGCTCAAGCAACTTGTAATATTACTAATGTGTGAAAATCAATGTGGAAGTCGTGGTAATATTGCGAGTAGGGGTTAGTCTCAGGCATTTCAAGTAGAACACATGCAGTCATGCTGAGAGGAGGGGATAGAATAGCCAGGGAAAGTTACTGAGCACTTTTTGCCTTTGTGTAAGTTTGTGATATAGTGAATAGAATGAGGCCCTGTGTATGTATAGGGAGCGACCAGGAGTTTGTCATTTGTCATATATGGGTCGGCACCCCGTCTTTCACACGAGCGCTAAATGCACCCCCGACGTCAGTGCGCAGACATTTGCACACACCACAAATGTGCACTGGCATAACAGCATGCACCCCAATAGCGCGCTCCGACATTGAATACAACCTTCCAAGGGATCTGCACTGGTACATATCTGGTATATTGTACAGCACATAGATAGAAGGGTATGTGGGATAATATATTCACTGTACCAATAAACTGCCATTGGCACCTTGGCACACAGAGGGCATTCACCCCCTTATGATCTCCAACACCCCCAGGGCCACCCCCCTCTCATCTCTACCCTTTCTCCCTCTCTACCCCCTCTTGCTCAGTCTTTCCCTCTCTTCCCCCCATGCCTGTCCCCCTCCCCAGCTGTCTCTCTCCCCTTTCTGTCTCTCTCCCGATGACTGTCACTGTAATGCCGGTGTGTAGATGGTTTGCTCTGCACTTCCACCACTAGATGCCATTGTGCATAATCGGGTCAGGCGAGCAATATCAGGGCGCGCACACCAGCGGCGTAAGGATTCTACACAAGATCCAATTCAATTCTTTAAGTGACATATATAGAACCAAAAATACCAAAAGCACCTGCATAAATGAGCGATGAAACAAAATTATCTTAAATATTTAAAATATTTTGTTTAGGATTTTTAAAGAAGCAGATTCAATTCTTTAAGTGACCTATATAGAACCAATTTTTTTAAAAGTATCTGCATAAATGAGTGATGAAACAAAATTATCTTAAATATTTAAAATATTTTGTTCAGGATTTAAGAAAAATGAAATGTTCATATTTTACAGAAGTATTGGGAGTTCCTATTCTGGCAGGAAAGTTACATCTTGGTAAAAAAAAAAAAATAGGCATGTATAATATAAATGTAAAAAACAATATATAAATAAATTGATTATTTGGATAAAAAAAAGAATATATGTACTTGATCTATACATACCAACCTATGCAATGACACATAGTATTTAACCAAATATGTCAGTGGTTGAAATCACACAAAAGACAAAAAAAATAAAAAAAGTATATTTTATTTAATTTCCACAACAAACATTCATTTAACAAACATATTTTATTATTTAAAAAAAAAGAGGGGTGAATTTTCAAGTGGTTGCCTTGGTTCTTTTAAGAATAAGATAATGCCCAACTCCATCAAGTCAGAGGGAACATTTCTGGAGCTGAAGGCGGGTACCACTCTCCAAGATTGCAAAGAAGACTGTACAATTATCAAATAATAACTTAAATTACATAATTGATTGTCCCATTATTAGAAAGCGCCAACTTCGTCTTTGCAGACCAAATATATATTTTTACCTGTTTTATTTTTCTTACATTTGCCAGTAAAAATTATTTTAGTTTCCTAACATTTACTTAAATGATTGTTAGTTTTTATTTATTTTCCTCTTTCTGTCCCAATTTTATTTTCACTATCTAATGAACAACATTGGTTGAAGGAGTTGTTAATTAACAATTGTCTGCTTTTGGTTCAAGGAGTTGTGAATTAACAATTGTTTGCTTATATTGCACAGTCCAATATTTCACAAAACAGAATTTAAAAAACACAATGTAAATTTTTTTTTTTACAATTTAAGCCAAAATAAAAAGACATATGATGAATTAGGGTTATTTAATAAACAAGGGAAGGGGATAGTTAAAACTTTAACACAGAAGCAAAAGTTACAAAATTGAACAAAACAACTATTTTCACAAATAGTGATACAGTGTCCAGTTTTTTTTGTGGGGGAGAAGATATAGTTAGAAGAAAACAATCTCAACATGGCTGATTATTTTTGGCAAATCGAACAAGTCATCAAACGTAAATATTTTTCCTGTTATGTTTCTTATAAAATAATTAAAACTGGATCCACAAATATCCCTTTTTTTTAATCATTTTTGTACAAAATAGTAGTCTATCTTAGAGTCTCAGTCTCACCCATGGTCAGTACTTACAAATACTTCTGGGGTCCTGGTTGCTTTACTTCTTGGAGAAGTCACCAGCCTGCCACTCTGGACCAAGGCTTTCAAGTATGTCCCAGGCCAGTATGTACTGACCCTCAGACTGGCCTAAGCAAGGGTACTGATGTGACCGCAGCATGGGAATAGTACACTGGATAGGGGAAAGTCAGGAGGGGCTGGCTCCATTTAAACTGCTTTGCTTTTGCTCTATTTATTTGTGCTATGTACATATTCAAATGTAATTTCCTTCTAAATCTGAATCCTGATAACCCTTAGTTTCCTTCCACAAATCTCTCTATTTATCCAACAATCTCCACTTTCATCAATCAAGTTTTCCGTTAAAGAGAATCCCATCTCAATCTGTATCCAAGTCTGCACCTTGCTTCTTATTAATACACCTGTCCACTTGCTGCTTTATCCAGTGACTTAATTTCAGCTCCTCATAATTTAAGTGTCACTTTACTTTATCTATTCCTCACCTCGCCTTCCTCACCTTAAAGTCCCTGGAACATGATGATGTCTACCTTCAGTCCTTGTTGTATGGCCGGCACCCCGTCTTTCAGGCGGGTGCTAATTGCGCGCGTGCTAAATGGGTCGCGATATTGGGCTTGCGCACTTTTAATCCAGGGCGCATTTGAGGTGTCCGCAAATGTTGGCACGTTTACGTCGGGCGCATTTAGTTACACCTATGCAGAATCAATTACGAGTGCAGTAGCAGTACAGTAAATCCTACCTAGCTATGTTAATCCCCATCCCTAAAACATTGCGAGAGAACTGCTATAGCTCACTCCTACAAGTGAACTTCACAACAAAGTCGAAAAGCAAGTCATACATCTCCGTTGATGATTGCACTGACAATAAGTTACTCCCTTACAGTCTGACACCCAAACCATATGCTAATAAGACTTTATTGATCACTCCCAAATCAGGGCAGTCCCGTAACTGCAAAAAGCAAAAGAAAGATTTAAGGGTACCAAAAAACACTCGCAATTCAATTGACCCACTTAAACATGATTACAAGGTCAGTTTTACCATATGACCTCATCATAATCTTCACCAGTATTAGAATATTCCTGGCTCCTTTTAGTTGTTGTAAGATTTTTTATATAAATATATATATAAATATAATTATCTATCGTCCTTTGTATAATTTTTAATATTGAGTTAGGAACTATTTCAGGCATACTTCTTAATATATAGGTTATCTTTGGTAATATAACCATTTTAACTAGTGCAATCCTACCCTTCCAAGATATTTTAATAGTTTTCCAATCGGACAAGAGAATTCTAATTTCTTTACCCGCTCTAGATTTCCTCTAAGTACATTTCGCAAATCAAAAGAGAATTCTATGTCCAGATGTTTTATAGATCTTTCATTCCAATTGTTATTATAATTCTGTTTCAAATTAGTTGATATGTCGGGTCTCATTCCTCTCATGATAACATCTGATTTTTTGTCGGGTTTATTTTGAAATAAGAGACTCTTCCATACACATCTAAGATAGTATGTAGATGAGCTAAGGAGGACTCTGGATTGGTTAGTAGCAATATTATTATTATAGTTAATTTATAACGTGCCAACATATTCCGTAGCGCTGTACATAAATTAAGTTCATACAAAGATAAAAACAGATTAACATTTAGCAAAGGAAGGAAGGCCCTGTCTTTGAGCACTACATCGTCCGCAACCATTAACGTTTTATGTATCAATTTCCTTATCTCAATTCCTTCAATATTTGAAGAAGATCTTATGAATTCTGCCAGGGGTTGCATCAGTGGAACAAAAATTAAAGGGGACAGGGGACACCCCTGTCTTGTACCATTTTTTACTTCAAATGTTACTGTATCGTAGCCTAGACCAGTAAATAACTTTATATAATATTGTTAATGGTGTTTTCATTAATATCGAATAGCTCTATATAATCGGATTATTGATGTTTTCTTTATGCTAGATGCAAATTATGCCTTGATATGACTTGTTTTACCACTGTAGTGAGATATACCGCACTGTATATTTACAGTAATAATGACTGTAAATGTAACTGCACTCACTTTATTCATTTTATATATTTTTTCCATTAAGCAGTTTTAAGGTTTTATATCAGCACTGCTCAGTTTTGATAAGTCTTTATTAGAGCTGGTAACTTGCTAGAAGCACCAATTCTCTCAGGTTACATAAAAAAGCTTATTTCATATTAGTGTGTTTAATGAGCTCAGTGTATGACTCTGGTGTGAATTCTAGCTCGCTCCCTGTGGCTGTTATCAAGATGTTTGAAAACTAGGAAGGATTTAATGTAGAAGGCTGGATTATAGAAAACTTGTTACAGAGTAAAGTAGATTACATTATTCTTCTGATGTAAGCAGGGAGGATGCTGCGGAAAAAGGACAGAAAATGGCTGTTGTATGAATAATAAAGAAGAAAATGAGGTAAGAAAAAAATACACATTCCTGGTTAATTCTATGATATGCAGAAAAATCATGTGATATGATAACTGTTATTTATGAATAAATACCATGTCCATCCATGTCATTTGTTATAAAAGGGGTTATTCAGTTCATAATAATGTTATTGTAAGGTTTAGTGTATCACTGAAAACATATAAGATAACTTACATGTTATGTGCCACAATACAGACTGCCCTCATTACTTTAGAAATATTTTTTTCATTTTTAATGTGAAGGTCTTTAACTTTGTATGGAGTGTCAAGTCACAGCTGATGCAGCCACGACAAAGCTGCTGGTTGGTTGACAGGTTTATGAGAAGGTTTGGAACATTCCTAATGTGGGTTCCACACTCATCATTAACTGTGTCCATAGCCATGTTACTTACGGTAACTTGTTTTTCCTTGTCCCTTCAATAAACATACAGCTATCAACCATTATGGTTTAATTACTATATATATATATATTTATATTTATAGTATCTCACAAAAGTGAGTACATATGTGTAATTAATACACATAGCAAAACTACATTGTCTAGGAACAAATGCTCTAATGCATTGTCTATAAATATATCATATTTCAACAAAAATATATCATATATCAAATTTTAACACAAAATAAACATCTTTATTTATTGAAGATATACATACAACTGAGACATCAAAATATATTAATAAATAAAAACAATTACTTTACATATATCTCTCTCATGTTTCCTTACTGTAGCTAGTTACGGCACTTCCCACTCATTATAAGATTTATGACATAAGATTTATAACATTTCCTATTGGTTTCTAGAGCTGTTTCTTGGCTCATAGAGCTGTTTCTTTTGGCTGCTCCCTGCACAGAAATGTGTTGAGTGCCCAAACCTGGGGGGATAAAAGATTTACATTATTGTAGAATTTAGGGGGAAAAAAGCTCCTGCAGCCAAATTACAGCAGTCCCCAAAATTACAACACTTGATTTACATGGAGGCCAAAGTCAGTTCTCTATGGTAATAAAGATGAACATAGCACGTTGCTGAGTGAGAATTAGCTAAGCTCAGCATCCAAGGTCTCCATCTTTTTGACAAGAGACATAAACTCAGAGATGGGGGTAATAGAAGACCACAGTGCAGATCTCCAGGTCTGCATACAATTGCATTAAGTAAGAAATGTTAACGTTTTATGGATGTTTTCCAGGTTTTACTAGCTATATACTATACCTGTGTATCCATTACTTTTATGTACTTTATGTATTTTATTGTACTTTTATGCACTTTATTTATGTACTATATTTAAGAAGTGCTTAAAAGATCTGTCTTACTGCCTAAATTCAAACAAATATTACCTGCTTGGGTCTGCCCTCTGCAGACCATGAAGCCACATACTCTGTAGTACTGACTGTGCAGTGTCTCATACTTGCCAATCAGAGGCAAAGTCTCAGCAACATGCTACTGAGACACGGTCACTGACTGGTTAGTATGAGACTAAGAGTCTGCTTATTGTGAGTTGCAGGGGGCATACCCATACAGGAACTATTTATTTGGCTTTAGGAAGTAAAATAGAGTTTATAAAACTTAAACTTCTTAAATTAAAGTACATAAAAGTAAATAGGTACATAGATATATTATATACCGAGTAAAATCTAGAAACCTAGTGAATTCTAAAATAAAAATACAAAAAATAGACATCTCTTTAATAAGAACTCCATGTATTTGTAGCTGTGCTGTAATTTTACTCTGTCTGATCTCTATATTTTATTTTGTTCAATAGATGATATCTTCAGTACTGTTTGACCCATCTGAGTTCAAACCTTTGGACCCTACACAGGAGCCCATATTTCCCCCGGAGTTACTGGTAAATGCTGCACAGGGACACAGAATAATGTATATTATCGGCTTGTATACATGCAATTAAGACTAAATTATTAGCAATTTTGTTGTTTGTTTTATTTGTTACAACTTTTGTATGTTATTGTATTATCTACGTATTTTTTGTTATTTTTTCTTTCCATAAGTTTAATAAAAATCTTTCCAATGTGGTTCATTCCAAAGATCTCTAATGGTTCACCCATGAAGCAACTTCAGTTTAAAGGGCATGGAGTAACCTGGATCCAGCCGTCCAGTCTAGGAGAACTCCTGAGTCTGAAAGCTCAATATCCAGATGCAAAACTTGTGGTGGGCAACACTGAAGTGGGTGAGTCTTACTTTACTTATAGTGCATCTGTCATATTTTATTGACCACAAGACACATAATTACCATTGGAAAGTCTGAAAAATAATTAATCTGTTTTTATAAAAACTGTATTGTTTAAATTAATCGTGGATACACGTTATTTCGAAAAAATTATTAAGACAATATTTAACCAGTCTATAATATTCTTTATAAATTATGAAACCCCCAAACATGCCATTTTATTTTCAGCCCCAGATGTCTCTAACAAAATATGCACATATTGTGTTCAAACAAAACTTTTTAAGACATCCCAAAACATTTGGGGCCTCATTCAATTGTGATTTGGCCAAATGAATAGGGCTCTATATAAGCACAGAGCATATTTTTTTTACAGACGTTTTTAGTTAGTGAAGACCTTGATTTTGGATAGAAGTTCACCAACTAAAAACTTCTGTAAAAAAAATATGCTATGTGCTTATATAGAGGCCTATTCAATTGGCCAAACCGCAATTGAATGAGGCCCTTGGTCTGTAAAAGGCCATTTTCTATTCTCTGTTTAAGCCAGACCAATGGCGTTCTACACTGAAGTTCAATATTTAAAGTACGCTGCATTGAAGAACTAAAATTTACAAACAAATAGACATTAAACAAATAGACTTTAATGTATTTCCTCTTATATACATATCTTGCGTGCTCCATTTTGACCTATTAAAATGTCATCCGCTTCTGTACGTATGAGTCTTGTTATATGGGTCGTAGTAGATTGGTTCTCCCATTTCTTGCTACTCCCCAAAATACAATCTGCTGCTGATCTTGCGAAACTGGTGGATCACTTTCTTTGCAAAGTCTATCGACTACATTAAGTTCCCTCAGAAATCCTCTTGGACCAGGAGGCCAGTTTCTCTCCCGCTTCTTGAGATCCTTTAAGGAGAGACAATAAATACAACAAATATGTTCTACAGCACACCACCAACCAACCAATAGACTAACTGAGAGAACCAATCAAGGACTGGAACAACATAGCAGATGCTTCGCTTCTGCAGGACAGAATGACTGGGTTTATCTCCTACCCTTGGCTGAACATCCCCATAATAACCAGTGACATGATTTACATACTATGCCATTGTATGTAGCTTTGGGCTACAACCCACCTTGTTTGCATTTATCTGCTCTTCCTTCTGAGAATCCTGCAGCTGACCTAAGTGCAGAAGACATTCATCGAGTATGGGTTTCTGCTCAAAGTATACTTATTGAAGCCACCATTGGTCTTACACATTATGCTGACCTTAAAAGAAAAGAATTCCCGGTTCTCTAAGAATGAGATTTAGTTTGGCTTTCTACACAAACATTACTATGCTGTTTTCCTGACCGGAATCAGTTACATAAGTTGTTGGACAGCAAGATCTCTGGTTGGGTTGCAACAACTTTCTCAGTGATTTACCCTAGAAATGAAAGATTTGAGAAAAGACTGTAGTTAGTAATGCAATCTGGGTCCAGACAAGGGTTTTTGTAGCAGACGTCTGAGTACTGCTTCCTTTAGTGGAGCTGGAAAAATCCATGAGCAACATTCAATTGCAAACCTGAAACTCGATTGCAGACGGACGTATGTCTGCGTGTGTGTTGCGGGCTCCCGTTCGTCTCCGATTATGATGCTATTCAATTGCTCAAGCACGCAAGTTACTGGCCCAAAGCTCTCATTCACTGGTTCATAGCAGTTCAGGGCGGGAGCGTGATAAATTAAGCAAGCCTGTAACCTCCCATTTAGAATCAGCCAATAGAAAATGAGACCGTCATTATGGCAGTAAAACGTGGAGGTACATGTAAATCACTTAGGTTCGGGGTCCGATATGCGATCAGACTTGCAAAGGCCAATACTGTTCTTGTCCATATGGGTGGCCTGATATGTATTAACTGATTGATACTCAAGATCAATTTAACCCCGAAATGAAACATAAAAATAAATGTTATATACTACCTATTTGTGAGCTTGAGACTGTTGTGCAATTAATTCTAATGTCCGTCATCACTTTCCCTGTTATTTACGGTGCAGTAGTGATTTTTTTATTTGCATTTACAGTGCTACGAATATGTGTTTAACCCCCTTGTGGGTCCTCTCTAGCACTCCTAGGATTTTTTCCTTCTTTTGCCATCTACGGGTGAGAAAACATTTGCGGGCTTGGGGAAATTGAGCAATTGAATAGCAATTTGCTATTTTAGCCATCGTAACTCTTGCGAAAGTGAAAGATCGAAAGTCTTCGCGAGGCTGTAAGTTACAGATTTAACCATCACAATTTTTTCTAGGCCATAAGTTATAACCCATTTGGAGCCCGCCAATTGAATAGCAAATTAACTTGCGACCTCACTTACAGGATCGCCCAAAACCTCAATTGAGTGGGGCTCAATGTCTGCAAGAAACATTGTATTTTTCCTAGAAGGTGTGTGGGACCTGGATCCTGATTGCAAGTCATGGCTGATTTGTAAAATGTCTTTACTAACCTTGTCAAAGCTTGTCCAGGAGGGCATAGAGCTATTGCTCAGGTGCCTAAAGTTTTCTTATGTTATTGCAGCAATTTTGGAGGACACTTTATAAGCAAAGTAGATCCATTGATTGGGAGAAGCGAACTGATTTGTATAGCCTACAGTATGAAGGAGCTGATATGGTCTGTTGCTTGTTGCTACAATTTCTCTTGACAATCACTCTACCTTCTTTTGATTGCTAGCAAACTGATATTCCAAGATACGGCTTTGTACTTTAAGGCTGTGCTCCATTGTGCAGGACTTTCTCGAACTTCTTTTGAAGCCTGCAAGCTATCTCCCTGGTGATTCTATGAAACCAGGAAGCTTGGTAGTGACGTTTGAGGGGTTGTGTATGAGAAGAAGCAATCTAGTCCGGTGATGTTGTCCTGTTATAATGAAAGACTAAACAGTCCCCCAACACATATGAAGTATCCAAGACATAACGGTCCCCCTAACAGATGGCATGATGACGTCCCCACAGGAGAAGCTATATTTGCGCAATAATTTGATTGTAGAGTGGTCTGACCATACAGCTGGGACTATCGTAAGATCAGAAATATTTTTATACTTGAAAAACAAGAAGCAATACATACAGCAAAATCACTCCCAACTATGATTAGCATTATTAGTCCTTTAACCCTTTACTGTAATCACAACATGTCAAGACAACCGGGAAACACTCATATAGCAATGAAGATTTCAATCCTTCTGTAAGGGCCTTATTCAATTGAGCCATTGTTGGTTACCGGAGCCCGTAATTTAGCTTGTAAACTAGTTTGCTATTCAATTGGCGTCTTTTAGCTACCTGCAAAGGATTGTGGGTTATGGGCTGAAAACTCCCAAAAGTTGTCAAAATCGTAACTTACACACCATCTA
Organism: Discoglossus pictus; assembly: GCA_027410445.1. Classification (NCBI taxonomy): domain Eukaryota; kingdom Metazoa; phylum Chordata; class Amphibia; order Anura; family Alytidae; genus Discoglossus; species Discoglossus pictus. The sequence continues at coordinate 23,078,225 of CM050165.1, read as the reverse complement.
AGCCTTTGATCTTTCAAGACCTTAAATGTTACAATCGCAAATCGCTATTCAATTGCAACAATTCCTCAAGCCTGCAAATGTTTTCACACCCATAAATGGCAAATATAGAAGAAAATCCTATGGGTACCTGATAGGAATCACAAGGGGGTTAAACACCTGTTCGTAACACTGTAAGTGCAAATAAAAAATCAATACTGCATTTTAAAAGACGGGGAAAGTGATGACAGACATTCGAATTTCACAACAGTCTCAAGCTTGCAAATCTGCGATCAGAAATTATTTTTTTCACTGTTCATTTCTGTGATATATCATTCTTGGGAATCAAGGAGTTAATACATACCAGGTCACCCACATGGACTAGAACAGTATAGTAATTCTTTTTTATTATTTTGTACATTGCCAGATTGCTAGTCCGATCGCATATAAGACGTCTAAACGCTAATTGATTGACGTTTAACCTCCATGTTTTACTTACGTAATGATGACGGTCTCACTTATTGGCTGTTTCTAAATTGTAGTTACGTTCTTGCTTAATTGATCATGATCACGCTCTAAAATGCTACTTACGAGTGTATGGTTTACAGTTTAGACTTTCGGTCAGGTAGTTGCGGGCTTGTTCAATTGAATCGCTCTTTAACTGTTGCAAATTGAATAAGGCCCTAAGTCATTCAATGTTTAGCTCTTGTATATTCTCCAGACCTCTACAGAAATTATTCAACAAGGATCCGAAAATAATAATAATACAGCAGAAAAGATAAAAATAAAAAACTGAAGCTGAAATTCATTGTAGAAATAGCGGGTATAGTATTTCTGTGCAATTCGTAGCAAATGTTTGTAGCTTCAAATAATTTGGGGTTGAAACAGAAACGATCAACCAACAGTATCCTAACAAAATCTCCTTACAAGACACAAGGGATAGGGTAAAGAATGACTACTAAAACTTGTTTTTTTTTTTTTAATAAAGACTAGAATGATAAAATAAATGATGTTTTAGTGATCTCATACTGTTGTCCTTTTTTAGGTATTGAAACCAAGTTAAAAAATATGCACTATCCAGTGATAATCGCACCCGGCTGGATTTCAGAGTTAAATGCAATTAAGCACACCGAGGAAGGTGAGATTCCTGCTGACGATCGTTAGTTTTGCAGCATTGTCATCATTATCAAACATGTGCATGCAACATTTGGAGTAGAGTTTAGGAATGACATAGGTGCCCCCTTACATATAACCATTGATGACATTTTGTGGTGTTGTTGATGAAAAAGAAACTAATGCTGTGTCTCAATTTTCCTATTTTCAATGCATGTAAATAAATATTGGTCAATAAAAGGCATTAGCAGCAAAAATATGATCAACCGTGCCATTACTGTATCGCCTTATGTCTTGTTGATGGACATATATAGTGCAGATGGTTCATAAACCATTTGGGAATCAACTGCTAAATTTAATGGACAGCTTATAGATAAAAAATGATAAAATTACACTGTTGATGGAATCAGATTTGTTTACATTATATATCACATATTATAATTGTTAAACTACAATTTGTCGTCATGCTTTGCGACAAACCGCATTTTGACAATGATCCGATCTCAAAAGCGATAGGATCAAGCTCATTTGCAGAGCGCGGCCTTAGCTGCACATTGCGCAAGCGCAGCACCTAAGGGGTGGGAAGAGACACAGAGGGAGAGGGGGGAGAGACACAGAGGGAGAGGGGGGAGAGACACAGAGGGAGAGGGTAGGAAAGAGGCACAGAGGGAGAGGGGGAATGAGACACAGAGGGAGAGGGGGAAGAGACACAGAGGGAGAGGGAGGAAGAGACACAGAGGGAGAGGGGGGAGAGATACAGAGAGAGAGGGGGGAGAGACACAGAGAGAGAGGGGGGGAAATAGGCACAGAGGGAGAGGGGGAATGAGACACAGAGGGAGAGGGGGAAGAGACACAGAGGGAGAGGGGGGAAGAGACACAGAGGGAGAGGGGGAAGAGACACAGAGGGGGAGGGGGAAGAGACACAGAGAGAGAGGGGGAAAGAGACACAGAGGGAGAGGGGGGAGAGACACAGAGGGAGAGGGGGGAGAGACACAGAGAGAGAGGGGGGGAAAGAGGCACAGAGGGAGAGGGGGAATGAGACACAGAGGGAGAGGGGGAAGAGACACAGAGGGAGAGGGGGGAAGAGACACAGAGGGAGAGGGGGAAGAGACACAGAGGGGGAGGGGGAAGAGACACAGAGAGAGAGGGGGAAAGAGACACAGAGGGAGAGGGGGGAAGACACACAGAGGGAGAGGGGGGATGAGACACAGAGGGAGAGGGGGGATGAGACACAGAGGGAGAGGGGGAAAGAGACACAGAGGGAGAGGGGGGAAGACACACAGAGGGAGAGGAGGAAAGTGACACAGAGGGAAAGGAGGGAAGAGACATGGGGGGGGGAGACACAGAGGGAGAGGGGGGAGAGACACAGAGGGAGAGGGGGGAAAGAGGCACAGAGGGAGAGGGGGAATGATACACAGAGGGAGAGGGGGAATGAGACACAGAGGGAGAGGGGGGAAGAGACACAGAGGGAGAGGGGGGAAGAGACACAGAGGGAGAGGGGGGAAGAGACACAGAGGGGGAGGGGGAAGAGACACAGAGAGAGAGGGGGAAAGAGACACAGAGGGAGAGGGGGGAAGACACACAGAGGGAGAGGGGGGATGAGACACAGAGGGAGAGGGGGGAAGAGACACAGAGGGAGAGGGGGGAAGAGACACAGAGGGAGAGGGGGGAAGAGACACAGAGGGGGAGGGGGAAGAGACACAGAGAGAGAGGGGGAAAGAGACACAGAGGGAGAGGGGGGAAGACACACAGAGGGAGAGGGGGGGTGAGACACAGAGGGAGAGGGGGGAAGACACACAGAGGGAGAGGAGGAAAGTGACACAGAGGGAAAGGGGGGAAGAGACACAGAGGGAGAGGGGGCGAAGAGATACAGAGGGAGAGGGTGGGAAGAGATACAGAGGGAGAGGGGGGAAGGGACACAGAGGGAAAGAGACATGGGGGAAGAGACACAGGGGTGGGAGAGGGGGAGGGGAGACACAGGGGTGGGAGAGGGGGGGAAAGAGACATAGGGGGAGAGGGGGGGAAAGAGACATAGGGGGAGAGGGGGGAAAGAGACACGGGGTAAAGAGACACCGGGGGAGGTGTAAAGAGACACGAGAGGGAGAGGGGGGGGGAAAGAGACACAGATGGAGAGGGGGAAAGAGTCACAGAGGGAGAGGTGGGACATAGACACAGAGGGAGAGGGGGGAAAGAGACACAGAAGGAGAGGGAAGGGGCTCATTGCAAGGCCTGTGATGAACGCCAAAGGTGCTCATTGCGGGGCCATTAAAGTAAAAGGGAGAGGCTCCCATTGTGTGGCAAACAGTATTGCCAGGCTTCTCTTTTTATTGCCGTCATTTTCGAAGGGCAAGTCGCTAATATTATATAAAACATAATTCAATCCATCAGACGTTCTCTTTCTTTTTCTAGGCATCTGCTTTGGAGCCTCTTGCAGTCTGAGCACCCTTGGGGAAGTCCTAAAGAAAGCAGTGGTTGACCTTCCATCCTACCAAACACAAGTTTTCCAAGGAGTCTTGGAGCAGCTGAGATGGTTTGCAGGACAGCAGATCAGGAATGTTGCTGTAAGGGCCAAATAACAGCTTTTCTGTGTTCATTTAAGATTTGTGAGGTCTATAAGGAGACAATTCTGTTTTGTACAGACAGTAATCCCACAATGAAAATTACCAGTGTGATAAACCTGTAATGGTAGCTAAACCAGTGACTATCATCAGAGATTGCACCGAACCCAAGTATTCCCCGAACTTCAGAAAGTCTTAATTGCTAATCTGTAGTGAGGGTTCCCTGGTGGTCCAGTGGTTAGGATTCGGTGCTTTTTCCATTGCTACCTGGGTTTGATTCCAGTCAGGGAACCAAGAGGTTATACCACCCTGAAGCCATGCAGGGTTGGGCCTAGTCAGTACTTGGATGGGAAACCACCTAGGAATACAGGAGCTGTATGCTGTGGCCCCCTGGAGAAGGAACTGGCAACCTGCTCCAGTATCTCTGCGATGAAGACCAAGTGGATCAGCATGGTGTGTTGCGGTCCATGAGGTCACGGAGAGTCAGACCCGACTGCACAATGCAAACACACACATGCTCTAATAATGCATGGTGTCAGTAATGTTGACATCATCTATTCTGGCAGATAAATATTTTAAATTGGTAAATTTATTGAAATCAAAAATGTTTTGTTTCCATACTACTCTTTATATGTGTGTACCTTGATAAAGCTGTGAGCTATACCAAGTATGGTCACCCAAGATGGGCAGGTCATAGCAGAGAGGTAAGACAAATCATGGCCTACTGGAGAAGGAACTGGCAAACTACTCCAGTATTTTTGCCAAGAAAACCTTATGGATAAGCACAACTAAAGACATAATGATAGATGTGCCTGGTTTGCTGCGGTCCATAGGGTCATGGAGAGTCCATCATGACTGAACAACAACATAATTTTTTTTTTTTTTTGCAGGCTATTGGAGGAAATATTATGACAGCAAGTCCCATATCTGATCTGAATCCTGTCTTCATGGCCTGTGGAAGTAAACTGCACGTGATCTCTGAAGGTAAATGTCCAGCCTTGTTGTTAGTGACGCGGCCATGCAAACAGCACATTCCCTGAGAGTGTATAATTAATAGAGGAGCTTCTGTCACGGATAACCTCACTTAGTTTAGATCTGCTGTTGTAAAATCTCTAAATATTGTATAATTCACAAATAAGTAAAAGCAACTTCCCAAAAGTGTTGATTGCTATGTCTATAGCGCTCCACAAGTGATATCAAGAGGACGGTGCAATTAAATATATAAAGTTGGCTCGTGCAGTGATGGGTATAGATAGAGAAAAGCAAAGTGGATATTAATCTGAGGTTATTCAATCGTCACACCAAATAAATCCACTATGCGGTAAAGTGATGGAAATGAAATGCAAATCGTCTCACTCTGGAATGATATAGTTCTCCAAATAGTGTCCTTTCTTCTTCCCGGTTGTGTCCAGAATAGTCCCAAATGTAATTAAAGTGTGTCCTCCAATAAATTCAATCCTGGTTGCGATGCCGCTTCCTCCAGACAAGTACTGTCCACAAAGTACTCCAAAAGCCAAAAAAACAAGAAGAGGGGTGGGAGGGACAAGCGCAAATCCAAACCAATCGTGAAGTATGTACATCAAGGTTTATTATAGCAAATAGTTAAAACCATTACACTCACATTCAATATGATCTCAATTCACGTTATATATAAGTTGTCACAGATATTGTCTTGTTGTCCTTATATTGCTTGGTGTTTTTAATCCAGACGGCACGATGTTTAGCGTCTCAATAGTCCAATATCCAATATATCAATTCTTAGTGCTTCAGTGTCCACACACAGATCCAGACCTCACTCCCCAGACTGAGACATCTATTGCTGAGGTTAGCAAGCCTCACATAAGATGCTCCAATAGCAGTGAGTTTAGGGTGAGCTCAAATGACAATTCATATAATGTTTGCTCTAATCTTATAATGGGGATCTAATTGAGACCCATCTATGGAGCCTCTCACATCAGGAAAAAGTAGGACCAATATGGTGAAAATAGGTAAAATAGCAGCAACAATAACATAAATAGATAATGTAATTATAATAAAAGATACAAAGATCAAATTGGATCCTTCCCGACGCGTTTCATCCAAGTCTTGGCCTTTCTTAATGGTGATGTTAAAAAAAATTGTATAATTCACAGATAGCAAAAGAACCATAAGGATGGACGAAACATTTTTTACCGGATACAGAAAAACAGTGTTACGACCACAAGAAATACTGCTGTCCATTGAGATTCCTTACACTAAAAAGGTGAGTATTTACTTGGTCTATTGTTTAACTGTGAACTGAATGGGACTATTTTATTTTATTGCAGCGTAAACTGTTTTAGTGCTTTTACCGTGTGGAAAACTTGGCGGGTGCTGTTTTATGAGCAGGGGGAAACATGGCAGCCTGCATCACAACTTAAAGAAACAAGCGGGCTGTCCCGGACAGGCATGTTGTGGAAGAGGAAATGTAAGATAACTAAATTAATGTTATACTGGGGCCTCATTTAATTGCGGGACGTAACTTGATCGCAAATTGCTGATTTGCTGCAATCAGGTTACGTCCTCGCATTGCCCTACGTTACGATGCTATTCAGTTAGCCTGGCGCGCAAGTTAGCCCTCCTTCCGGCTAATCTCAAACTATGCTATTGGCAGTAAGCTGCAAGGGCGTAACTCGTGTTTCAAGCCCGCAAACTTGAGCACTGTAAATGCAAACATAAATTCAATCCAGCACTGTAAATGATGGGGAACACAATGGGTGACTTTAGGATTAAAAGCACAACATTCTCCAGCTCGCACATAGCCAAAATCAAATACTTTATTTCATGTTTAATTTTCGTCCAAATTCCTACGGGCTTGAATAACCTCCGAGCCCATAACTCATTATTCAAGCCCGTAGGACTTCAATGAAATATGGAGGTTGGATTCCAAAGTCCTACGGGCTTGGAGGTTGAAGCGTGTAGGACATCTAATGGAAAATATACATGAAATAAAGTATTAAATTTTGGCGATGTGCGAGCTTGAGAATGTTGCGCTTTTAATTCTGATGTCCCCCATTGTGTTCCCCATCATTTACAGGGCTGGATTGATTTTATATTTGCATTTCAAGTGCTATGATTTGTAAGTAAGCCCTTTTGTGACACCTCCTTGGTACAAGTAAGCTGTGGTTCGCGTTTAGCCATTTACGGGCTTGACGGAAGGGTAATCGGAGCAAATGGATAGCGATTAGCGATATTTTGCGGCCGCATCACTTGCAGCCAGGAAAGATCAAAGGCTTTGAGGGAAGTAAGCTGCGATTGACGAAATTTCAAGGAATCGTAGCTTGCAGCACGTAACTCGATCGCAACACGCAAACAGAAGGGAATTGAATAGCAACATAGCTTGCGATCAGCATTTGCGAGCCCGGATCTCAATTTTTTTTTATGTGGTGTTAAATTATCTGCTGTGTATTTAAAAATTGGGAAACAAATCTTCATTTAAAAAACTAGCAATATTAGCAGGTGTGTAAGACAAGAGCATAAAAGTATTTCATAGAAAATTGAGCAGATTCTGCTTCTTTATAAGAGCTTCCATGTTGTGTGTCTTTTAGAACGTATTACTGGCTTGGAGCCTGAGGGGATGTGCTCTACTGATTGTATTATATGCAGCAGTGGGTGGCGCGGGTTAGTTAATCTTTTAGTATCTGGGATACATGGGTGGAAGTTGTGTGTGTGAGAGGGAAGTTTACATTTCAGAAGAGCTATTGTTGCAGTGAATGATGCAAGGGGCCTGCTTCTGGGTCAGTGACAGGGAATGTTGTGTCTATTTCAGTCTTATCCATTTATCTTTACAATGGTTCTCTGTTCCCTCTTTACTCCACCCATCTCTTGACCAAAACAAACACCCTCATGATTTAGCTCTTAGGATGGGATGTAACAAACACAAAATGGATTCCTGTACTTGCAGAGCCTTCAAAAATTCTGATTTCCCCCCCCCCAAAAAAAATGATGCCCATCTGCTTGTTTGGTACATAGTTGACACACAAGTGTTTATTTTCTTGAACTGCAGTGGGCCTTCAAGCTTCTCTGTTGTGCTTTAATGTGTCCACTTTTATTATAGTGGGAGTACTTCTCGGCCTTCAAACAAGCTTCCAGGCGAGAGGATGATATCGCTATTGTTACCTGTGGGATGAAGGTTCAGTTCAAGCCGCAGACCAGTCAGATAGTGGACATTCAGCTGAGCTATGGAGGGATGGCTCCAGTCACTGTCCTGGCAAAGAACACTACCAAGGAGCTGATTGGGAGGTAAGATATCCAAGGGGACTTCAGTAAGGATGCCATAGTACAGTAATCAGGTCGCATTGGCTAAAGTTGACCCCCAAAGGACCACTGTAATGACCCAAACAAAAGGAGCTAATTGTTTAATTATGCATTAATTAATTTCATATTTAATGATGTGTAATATTCAAAATTTAGATTTGATGTGACTTGAGTTTATTGTCTCCACCCTGATAAGGTCAATAGGGAGGTGGTGGGGTCTGGACGAAGAGGTCTAAAGGGTATTAAGAATAATCTGGTTAGGTAAGGGGCCACATAATCATTAAAGGGATTTGGAAGATTTCTGGACTTTACTATATTATATATATATATATATATATATATATATATATATATATATATATATATATATATATATATATATATTTACTTTTATGTACTACATTTTTTAAGAAGTGCTTATAAGCTCTGTTTTTACTGCCTAAAATCAAACACATAGTCCTTGATGTACCTGCCCACTGCAGCATATGCAGACACAGACTCTGTAGTACTTCCTGTGCTGTGTTTCATACTAACCAATCAGTGGCCATGTCTGAACAACATTCTGCAACATGCTGCTGAGACGTGGCCCCAGATAGGCTACGGCACTACACTGCACATCCAGCCCTACAGAGTCTATGTGTGCATATGCTGCAGATAACAGACTCATACACTAATGTTTATATGATTTTAGGCAGTAAAAACAGAGCTTATATTACTGCCTCAGACATTTAGTGCCTCACCTAACAGCAGTCTAATCCAGAAATCCAGGACTGACGTCATCTACACTTACTCAAGGTAATAAGAAGTATTTTATCAATTCAATGTTATTAAAATTGCATTTTTTGCAGTAAATTTGCTGATCCACACACAAAGGACACTCTTGCTAATTAAAAATCATAATCAATAATTGCTGATTGAATGATTATCATTGGCTCCTTCATGCAGAGACTGGAATGAGCGGGTGTTACAGGACGCTTGCCAACTGCTTTCCAAGGAGATGATGCTGTCTCCAAGTGCCCCAGGAGGAATGGTGGAATACAGACAGACGCTAACACTCAGCTTCTTCTTTAAATTTTACCTCACTGTGCTTAAGAAACTAGCATGTGACCTGAATGGGAATGTAAGTACACCTGATGAAATAATTACGTGTCTCCTTGTATCCAGTGCTTTGGATAATATATACTGGACCAGTGGTGGTCAACCGGTGGCCCAGATGCCGCATACAGCCTGTGGGCATTTCCAATGCGGCCCCGGCCTGTTTCCTGGACCGGAAGAGCATGACCCTCTTCAACAAACATACAAGTCTTGAGGGATTACTCTTAACAAATGGCTTGAGAGTATAAGAGACACACGGGAGAGGATTGCTTGTTGGTAGTGTGGCAGCCGGATCCATGCTCAGGAGGTGTTCACTATCGTGTATTACAAACAACTGCTATTACAAACAACTTTGTAAGCTTCCCTGAACAGATGAGTTCCCATAGAGTGTTTGGATATATACATTTAATTATTGTAGTTCTGACCCTGGTGCTGGAAGTAGTTGAACAGTATCCATATCCCATTCACTTCACTTGGATGCTTCTCGTTGTCATCCCTTCAGGTTCTTTTATCTTCCTCTGGCTGTGTGTGACCTCCTTATCATGACTGTATGTCTCTCCCTGCTCCTGATCTTCTCCCTTGTCTTGGGTCTCCACCTGTAACAATATTTATCTTTGGGTTTTGCAGAGAACCCAGAATAGTCTCTGTATTGTAGCCAGTGGATCTGCAACCAATTCTTAAATGTGAGATAGTTATTATAACACTAGCGACTTGCCCGTCAAAAAATGACGGCAATAAGATTGTAAGGCAGGTAATGTTGTTTGTGTGCGAAATTCATTTTGTTGGTGTTTTAAGATCCTTCGGCGCTCCTTGCGAGGCTCTTGGTTGTTTGTGTGCTATGAGCAGTGTTGGTGTTTTTTTTTGGTATGGCAATGTATAATTAATAAAATAAGAAATTAATATACTTTACCTATTGTGAAGTAATATATGCAGGAAGCATTGTGTTGAAGAGCTGGCAATCTGTTTTCATGTTGCTGCAGCATCGGTGCTGTGGAGCTGCTGTGTAAGCGTCATGAATGTGTGCAGTGTGTAGTGTAATAGTGTGCGTGCGCGAGGCAAAACCGTTAGCGTAGCTGTGTACTTCCGCATTGTATAAGTTAGTGTTCTAAAATGGCGCCTAATGTGTGGTATGCGGCTGTGGCTGATTTAGCGTCCTTGTTTTCGGATGTCGTGTGACTTTTTCGGAAAATCCGTAGATGTTTGGTGGTGTTTTGCGTGTTTAGGGTCCTTTAGCCTCGTTTTCGTTTTGTTCGGCGGCCATTTTTTCTCTTGCTTAGGTGATTTTCGGGTGTCTAAACCCTTTAATTTGGACTTAAATCGAGGTGTAACTTCACTTTCAGAGGTCCTGGGTGCCCCCCTTGCTGTGGGTAAGCTTTTTATGTGTTTGTTGCGTGTACTTATTGTGTTTCTAATGTTTTTTGGGTCGCGCGGTTGCGTCCTTGTTTTCGGATCTCGTACGTCTTTTTCGGAAAATCCGTAGGTGTTTGGTGGTGTTTTGCGTCTTTAGAGTGCTGTAGCCTCGTTTTTGTTTTTTCAGCAGCCATTTTTTCTCTTGCTTAGGGGATTTTCAGAGGTCTAAACTGTTTTATTTCAAGTTAAATTGAGGTGTAACTTCAGTTTTCGAGGTCCTGGTGCCCCCCTTGCTGTAGGTAAGCTTTTTATGTATTTGTTGTGTGTATTTATTGTGTTTTTCATGTTTTCATGTGCGCGGGTTTCGGGTGTTTTTTTCGAGGTCGTAATGGGTCGTAACGCATCTCGTATTTTTTTTTCGTAACTCTGTAAATTTTGTGAGGGCCGCAGGCTCGTTATGCGTGCCTGCAGGCTCATTACGCGAGCCCGCAGCTCTAAGAAGGCAAATGTAAATGTTAATAATTAACACATCGCAAGTTCTTTCACTATAATGCACGGCCTGAAACACATGGCAAGAGTAGTCTGCATTAAATACAACCAGATTGTGAACTCCTTCACCACACTGTGATAGAGTAGATTTCTTAAGCCAATTCTTATTATTCAATATGTTCCAAGGGTATAGTGTCTAACTGTCAGAATGCTCTTTTTTCGTAAATAGCCATTTTTTACGCATTCAGCTAGTCACTCAATTTCCATGAGAAAAACTTAGAGTATTAATTTACCTGTGGATTACTCATTACATTATTACATTAGAGTGATAATAAAATTTAGTTAGACTAATTTGTCAAACCTTCATCAGGTATTGGATACCACTTGAAGACTATCAATATATTTTTTCTGATAATGCAGGCCTGAAACACATGGCAAGAGTAATCTGCAATAAATAAAACCAGATTGTGAACTCTTTACCACTGTGCTAGAGTGGATTTCTTTTTGGCAGGGGGTAGAACTGTCTTGCCATCACTGAGGAGAGATCTACTGAGCAATATCTGGAAAATGAAACCTGAAGATCCCAAATGTAGTTTATATGGTGATTTTCGATTGGCCAACAAAGACAGTGAAGGATGTGTATATGTATATATACAGTTGTGATGTTTAGCTCTCCTTCCAATGTATTCATTGTTGTTTTTCTTATTGCTTATTATATAAAAGGATATGATTTTCTTGTTTTAGAATAATATGGGTGAGACAATACCTCCTAAATATGAAAGTGCGACCGAACTGTTTCACCGACAACAACCAGCCAGTGTGCAGCTCTATCAGGTAAAATCTTCTAGACACAATGTCTTGACCAGTGTCCAGAACTGCAGCTTAGATGTCTAGTTTTGCACTATCCATAAGGTGATCATTTATCATTAATAATATCAGAATAAGTTGTGCTACACAAGGTTACTCCATATTAATCCAATTAATGACCACTGTAAAGCATATCATTAATACATAATGCTAGTGTAGTACCTCAGGAAAAAGTGACCACAAATGAAGAATGATGTTCCAAATGTTCTGTAGGTCTAAAAAAAAGCATCTTAGACACAATGCAACATTTTTGAGGAGGAGGTAGTGGGATAGATGGGCTCGGTAGCTTGCCAATAAATGGTTAGAATGAGGACTTTCACTTGTAAACTTTCATCTGAGTGTATACTGGGACAAAGTATGTTTGTGGATACCATTAGTATATTATACTGTGAATTTTACCAGAACAAGTTATTTATTTTGTTGACAAACGCTTGTGAAGGACTCTGATGATCCCAGAAAGGTTGTGACCGGAAGTGGAGGGTACTCCTGGTTTTGTACATGAATGTGTTGTGCGATATTGTGTAATTACACCGGATAAAGTGTTAATGTCTACAGAAACATTGCATTGTGTCTATGAAGCAATAAATAAGACCTTAATAAATCCTGCACTCTTGGTGGTCACTGTTTTACTCAAGGCACTAGACTGAACCACCAGATGGTCAGCAGAGAGACAAGTGAGGAGCAAATATATAAAATAAAAAGGTATTAAACTGGGACAGCTTTCCAAAAGTTTAAATAATGCTAGTGTATTCCAAATTTTATATAAAATACTTTGCGATATAAAATGTAACAACCAAAATGAAGAGGTTGATGTGTGTATTTCCCCAGCAAGGCATGCTGGCCAAATAAAATGTGGATGTGTGGCTATCTTTACCAGGTGCGTAGGAACTGGGGGGGGGGGGGGGGGGGGGGGGGGATGGGCGGGCCAAATCCCCTCAGATTATAATAACTGGGGACATAAAAATATAGCAAAATTAAACTTAATCAACTTAATCAGTAATACATTTATATACTTATTTTTTTAGACATTCAAATAGAATCACTAATGTACTATTCATTATATATACATATATATATATATAGATATATATATATATAGATATATATATATATATAGATAGACAAATATGTTTGAAATGGTTTATGGATTGAAGAGCGAGGCATTTTTGGGCACATTTGCATGTTCCAGCTCAGCTTCCCAGAATGCAGTGTAATAACTGTTTTTCTTGGAATTCTGAGCTGGAAGCAGTTTTTTCTAACTAGTTTTAGACATTCAAATGTGAACGCAGATGTACTATTTATTTAGTGTACAGTGGAGGCTTTCTATCGCTTTTTTGCCCACCATATTATAAATGATTGTTGTGGTAAACTACCTACTCATAAAGGTCCACAACACAAGCTGGGATCCCGCTCCATGCTGATGACAGCCAGTAAGCTTGAAACAGCTGTACATGGATAGGATTCTCAGCTTGTGTATAATTTCAACCTTAGCTTTGCATCGAAGCTGTGTAATGAAGCGGGCAAAAGCTTAAAGGAAGCCATGTTTGAATTGGTTTATGGAAAAAAGAGCGAGGCAGTTGTGGGCACATTTGCATGTCCCTGCCCAGCTTCCCAGAATGTAGTGTAATAACTGTTTTTCATAAAATTCTGAGCTGCAAGCTGTTTTTTTAACTTCTTTGAGACATTTAAATGTGAACACAGATGTACTATCTATTTACTATATCTATCTATATATATATATTGTTGTAATGTGGCCTTTGGCTACTGGTTTCTTCTGTGCCTTCATATACACAACCAAGCCCCAAAGCGCTTTTTATCTGTTTTTAATAAAAAGCTTCCAAACATAAACAAAAATAGCTTATTTTCAGCATGAAATAAACATCTACTTAAACACACTGGCTTAACATCAGGAACACACTCGCTAGCCCTGAAGTCACTTCTCGGCCTTCAGGTAAAAACATACAGTCTTTGAATAGTCAATAGTTTAAAGCGTCCTTTCTCTGCAGACAGTTGTCTTTCAATTTCATACCATAGGGTGGGGTTCTGGCTCGCCCTACTCTCCAGATACCCCAACCTCCAGGGACCCTTGACACCCTCTTTTGGTGAAGGCTAAAAATCTGTTAACTTCACAGACTTCTCCCTGGGGTGTATTATCAGACTCTCTAATGGTACGTTGACATCCAGTCTCTCTCTCAGCTGTAATGGATCCTCTGCTCCAATCGCTGGGATAGCACCAATCAATCTCCTCTGTAGAAAGTGCTGTGTCAAAATACTTGCAGCAGCTCCTCTGCAAATCCATTTTTTCCTCTGCAGCAAACAGTCTCCTCTGTAAACTTTCGGGTCTCAATGTCTGTCCTCAGCAGACAAAAACACTGCCTTCACTCTCACTGGCAGATGCATACAAGTGTCCTTCTTAGCTTGTAGTGAGGCTCTGGCCTTACTCTGCTAGGCCAAACAGAGCCCATTTTTCTGTGTGTGCCTTTAACAGGCTTACAACACCTGCAGGTTCAATTAGTCGCTTAGCACTGCTCCAGGAAGTTAACTCTCCCTTTCCTGGGGTGAACTCTTAATATCGTGTTTTACTCTCACCTCTGGGGGGCACTATGTTACAATATATATATATATGTCTGCCTTTCCAATGCCCATGATCATTGGTAATGATTTATAATCAGTGTTTCACATAAACATATTTGAGTAGCTGCTACAATCCTTGAGATCATTTCTTGCAGCCTAAGACACATGCACTATGTGAAAACAGAACAATATGAAAACAAAATATTTCAGGTTCTTCTTCAGTGAATCAATGTACCATGATTCTAAATCTATGAGTCCTTTTTTCAACAAACACATATTCAAACCATAACATCTCACCAGGATATCAATGAACCAAACCTGAAACTTGGAGGCTCAATCACACTAACTGGACAATAGGTGAACTCAAGCAGTGGTGTCCTCAAATCCAGTTGTTGTGCCTTGCGGAGTAGATTGAGACAATAATATATAAACACCACAGTATACAATGAAAAGGGAATATGTTCACTTGATAAGAACTTTGATAAATAATCCCTTAAACATCATCTTTCTATAGGAGGTGCCAGTAGGACAAGCAGCAGAAGACTTTGTGGGGCGTCCTCTGATGCATCTTTCAGCTGCAAAGCAAGCGACGGGCGAGGCTGTGTACTGCGATGATATCCCCCATTATGAGAATGAGATGTATCTAGCTCTGATAACCAGCACCAAGGCTCATGCTAGAATATTGTAAGCTTCTTGGTATTATACACATATTACAGCCATAGACATAGTAGCAGTAGTAAGTGCGTAAAGGAATATGTTAGAACTAAAACAGAATAATACAGTGTCAGATTGATTACTTTTTATATCCAATTATGCTGCAGTGGAATCTACCGGTTTTGGTTTCTGTAGATCATCTTCCTTAGGTGGGAGTTCGCTTTACGGAAGGAGTTTCTATCCTATATTACAAAGCTGCCAGTGCTTCAACAGGAAAAATATGAAACTCATTAGTTTACAAGAACACGCCATCCAGTAGACAGAATAAGTCCAGAACTAAAAAGAGAAACCCAAAAGTAAAGAATAATTGCATATAAGAACTAAAGAAATTGTAAATACCAGGACATTGACCTGAAAAGTTAATTAATCCTATCAGTAAATTAGAATTCATATTTAACCATTTATTTCTTTGCAGATCAATTGATACAACAAAAGCTCAGCTCACCCCTGGGATTGTGTGTTTTGTGTTCGCTAAAGATATTCCAGGAAGTAATTTAACTGGAATAGGGAACGATGAGACAATCTTTGCTGATGATCTGGTATGTTTATTTGAAGAAAGCACATGAGCTCAATATAATACAATATAATACTATAAAACAGTGCTATGAGGGAATGGAGAATTTCCCCTGAATATAGTGACTGTCACTCCAAAACTGGACAGGTATGGCTTATTTATGAGATTATATTGCCCTACTTTTTCTTATTGTTACTATAATCCCTAAAGTTCATACATAAATCAGTTTTTGATGGATTAGGTGTTCCTATATTTCATTTGGGTTCCCTGGTGGCCCAGTGGTTAGGATTTGATGCTTTCACCACTGCGACCTGGGATTCGATTCCAGTCATGGAACCAAGAGGTCACACAACCCTGAACCTATGCAGGCTTGGGCCTGGTCAATACTTGGATGGGATACCACCTATAAATACCAGGAGCTGTATGCTGTGGCCCTCTAGAGAAGGAACAATCAACCCACTCCAGTATCTCTACCATGAATACCAAGTGGATAAGCATACCCATGGATATAAAGATGTGCCTGGTGTGTTACAGTCCATGAGGTCATGGGATGTAGGAAATAATGAACGACGCAAAAAAAAAAATATATATATATAATGTAGAAACATTTAAACAGAGAAAATGTATAAAGTTTAGAGCATTCTTAATTGTCACTTGTCTTTGTTAAATAAATAAAAAACACCAGTATTGAACTTACTCTCCAATCCACACACTGTGATCTTATTTATTGCATGTATTGCATCAAAAGAACTCCAAGTAATTATAATAAATTGCTATTCTTGATTGCAATGAAACCTGCCCTAAAGTAACAGGTCTGTATTGAGGCACTGTATTATAAACATGTGCTGTCTCAAGGGAAGTCTCCCCACCTGTTATTTCTATATAACACCAGTAGTAACAATAATTTAGGATCTATATAGAAAATGGCGCATAAAGTAACAATGGTATTATACAGTTTATTTACCTTAAACCCCAAACTACTTAGCTTAGATCCCAGCTGACTCAGCATATGTTGAGGGGGGCTGGGGTGATTGTGCTTTCCATAATTTAATATCTCCATGCCTCCCAGCGAGAACTTATTTTTTTTTAGCTTCAAATATAATGTAATGGCTGTTCTAAAATTAAAATTATCTGGTTAAAAATTAAAATCCCTCAAAATGCTCACAAAAAATGCCTAACATGTTTCTCCAACATAGGCTCCATCAGAGTTCATGGAACCTACATTTAACCCTGTATATTTAATAGAGCGTATATTTTAACAAATAAACTATTGGTTTAAATTGGTAATTTTTTTCACTACAAATTCAAGTGACAATTAGGAGTCCTCTAAACCATATACTTTCTTGATGCTACCTGTCATATGTCATTGTTTTTTCATGGTATTTTACTCTTGTCTATACTTACATTGTGCAGGTGACCTGTGTCGGACACATTATTGGTGGAGTAGTTGCGGATACACAAGAACACGCACAAAAAGCAGCCAAAGCTGTGACGATCTTGTATGAAGAACTAACACCCATCATTACTATTCAGGTAAGAAATCCAATGTGACTTGTAGGACAACTGAGTACACATATAGTATGTACTTTTGAAGAATTTAACTTGATAATCGACAAATACCTTATAGAAAGTAAAAGAAGACTACGATCTTATATACTTAAATATTATATACAATTATTCTTTATTGGGGCCAACCATTATTTGTTAACCTGACTTGTTATTTGAAAGAGATGCAGATTTCCATTCAATTCTGTTGACTACAGATTCTGTATTGTGTGTGTATATATATATATATATTTTTATTTTATTTTATTTTATATATTTATATATATATATATATATATATATATATATATACACCGTAGATACTCGAATATTGCACCACCAGGGTTACCTTAGGTCTCTGTGCTGCCTCTCTGATTAATGCCCTCCTTGCCCGGTCCATGAATTTTGGTGGGTGGCCATCTATTGGCAGGTTTGCTGTTGTGCCATGTTCTTTCCATTTGGTTATGATAGATTTGATGGTTTTCCTGGGGATCATCAAAGATTTGGATATTTTATTATAACCTAACCCTGACTTGTACTTCTCAAAAACATTGTCCCTTACTTGTTTGGCGAGTTCCTTGCTCTTCATTGCAGTGTTTGGTTAGTGGTGCCTTTTGCTTAGGTGTTGCAGCCTCTAGGGTGCCTCTAGATCATGTGACACTTAGACTGCACACAGGTGGACATCATTTCACTAATTATGTGACTTCTGAAGGTAATTGGTTGCACCAGAGCTTTTTATGGGCTATTGTGTTAGACTATTGTGTTCTGATCCATCACATAAAATTTAGATTAACAAAACATTGAACTTAAGGCTGTAATGTAACAAAATAGGTAAAAATTCAAGGGGGGTAAATACTTTTGCAAGGCACTGTATATTCTGTATGCTTGAGACCTCCACTCCCATTTCCATCTGCTCCCACCCCCGCAGGACTCACAACACAATGGTCGCAGCCTGTGGTAAATTCAGCACTCAGTGCACTGGCTGCAGCAGCAGGATGCACTCTAATAAAGACATGACAGCGAGGAGCCGTTTGTTCCTGCATCGGTGGGAAGACTATAAACTTTATTCAATGTAAAAAACTAGCAGTATACGCGAGTATCTACAGTGTATGTGTATATATATATTTACATGAATATTTAGAGATGTGTATAGATAATTATTAATGTTCTTTTAAGAAGGAAAACTTTTTGTTGGTGTGACTGAGATCGAAGAGAAATGTTGTCAATAAGTATATCTGTATTTCTCAGTAGATATTTATTCCATGTTTTATTTTGTATCCCTTAGGAAGCAATAGAAAATCAGTCATTTTATCAACCAATCAGGAAGCTTGAGGATGGAAATATCGAACAAGGTTTCAAAGAAGCCGATCACATCATAGAAGGTGAAAATTGGCCACACTTGAAATTCTACCTAAGCAAACTTAATTTCCAAAAAGCAGCTTTAATTTGGTCTTTTCACAGAAAGTATTTTTGTTTGTTTATTTATTATGTGATAAAATATGAAACGTGAGGTGAGTTTAATTGCAGTTAACAAGGACTACCATACTCTTACTACTTTTGAATATGAAAACTGGTAAATACATGATTTAGCATTAATGGTTAAAGGGCCAATATAGTTGTCGCACAACATGGTTTAATTTGTTAATTTAGTTAGTGATAAAATCTGAAAATCTATATTTGAACAAAATCAGTTTTTTTAGTTTTTTAGTTTTTAAAAGTTACACTCCTCCTCGGAGTCTAGGAGAGATTTTGACTTTCAAACACTATTGCTAATCACTGTGGCGGTCCTCTAACCCCTTGGATGCAAAGAAAGAACGATTTCTAATGGTTAGATGATCATCATAAAAATGATCACTAGATCACCAAGGAAATAGAGGAGAAGAAAAATATTTGTCCACATATTTATTAATAAGGGAGTGTTCTTTTCCCAGAATATCCTTGGAACTGGTAAAATTAAATGGGCTGGAATGCGACATTTCACATCAGACAACCACCAGATCTTCTAATGTGGTCAAGAATCCTGCAGAAGAAATGGAGTAGTCCTCCTAAGCAATTAAAGAGTGGCCAAAGCAGTCCTGAGCGCAAAAAAAAATGTAATTCTTTCGATTTGAATTCAAGGCAAGCCATTTAACATCAAAGTAATCAAAGTCCATCCCTCAACCTTGGTTGCTGAAGAAACTGAAATTGTCCAATTTTATGAGGGTATTCAACACCTCCAAGATATAACGCCAAGAAAAGATGTTACTCTCATCATAGGAGATTGGAATGCTATAGTAGGGAAATTAAGAGAAAAAAAGAGTACACAATTAGCTAAGCACAGGGCTGGAAAGGGCTCTGCAGCTAAAGGGCTTAATATTTTAGTGTAACTACTTTTCTATTTGTGTGGTTAATTTCTTGGTCTGTTTTAGTACACTATATGTTTATCGTGAGATGAATCCTTAGACTGCAGCTGACTGAATGGTCGTCCAAATTACCGGCCAAGCTCAAATATACTCTTTTCGACACACTTTGTCCGAAGTGGGCAACTCAGTCCAAGGGCCACCAGCAGTCCAGGATTTCAATCTCGCCCTGAATAAGGTGTGCTGAAACAGAGAGAAATGGGATTCAGACATAGAATCAAATCCTGGACTATTGTCAGCCCAGGTGTACTGAATGGCCAACTATTGCTCTATGCACTCCTAATTATTATAGTCCCATTCACACCTACACCACATTTCACTTCCATTGTTTATCTTTACTTACTGTGGTTATGTATCAGACCTTGTCTCTGCCAATACCCCACGCCTTCCTGAATACAAATGTGCGCCCACTGTGAAAGTATTGTTACCAATGACCACTCAATTTATGCCACTTTTATTACAATGATATCATATCTGCAACTCGCCCAAATCTAATTTTATGCTTTGGCATTTCAACAAGAATTACTGAACTATAAATGTTTTGCTTTTGTAACACTGGAAAGTACTATGGGCAAAAGTTTCCCCTTCTGGATCCCTACCTTTTCATGGTGAAGGGGCTTGTATACATCAGTTAAACTATACCATGTAGGGTCGCCCAAGATGGGTAGGTCATAGCAGAGATGTCAGACAAATCACAGTCCACTGGAGAAGGAAATGGCAACCCACTCCAGTATATTTGCCATGAAACCCTTATGGATTAGCAAAACCACACACAAGATGTGCCTCGCATGATGCAGTCCCTCTAGTCACGAAGAGTCGGAACGACAACAATGGGCAAAAGTTTGCTTTAAATTTAAATAAATAAAGTTACCTACACATGCCTAAGATACTACCTAATTAATATGGAATTTATTCTTATGTTAATTACACAGGAGAGATCCATCTAGGTGGCCAAGAGCATTTTTACCTTGAGACTAACTGTGCCATAGCAGTGCCAACGGGAGAAGATGGAGAGATGGAGATATTTGTGTCAACACAGAATACAACTAAGACACAAGTATGAGACAATTATTTGTTCACATTATTTTAATGTTAGGAAACTTACAGCAAACAAATCAGCCATGATACTAAATAATCATGATTAAAGTTAAAAGTAAATTGGTAGAACTACTGATATACATCCATATGACCTTTGTAAAAAAAAAAAAATTCTTGGTCAAATAAATAAAAAATATTTCTTCAAATTTGCTAAATACAAAATAATAGATACATTCTTGCACCATTACCTTAATTATAATTAAAACAACATAATCACTAGTTGTCGTGTACTCGAACAAAACAAGCTAACTGCTTTTTGTCCCAAGCCCTTCTGTATAAGTAGGTGGGTCCTGATGGCCATGTCCTTACCCTCCTCATAAAAGAGAATGTAATTCTGCTACCTGGATTACGGCTTAAATCACACTAATTAAGGCTAGTAAACTTTATTAGGTATGTGCATATTGATATTTATTTTGGCAAACCTGTTTTATGTGTACCCAAAGCAATGTGATCTAAGTCTAAGCCCATATGCTCCTTAACCCCCCACCATTTCTCTTTCCTCCTTCCTTTGGCAGTAAAGATGGATGGTTTACATGCTCTTCTTTTCACAATATTGTTTCCCCCTAAAATGATCCCTTCTCTCTTCACCACTGCTGAGTTTTCCCCCCTGAAACCATATTGTTCCTCAAGCACCATTAATGAGTTAGGGGCTGACTTTTGTTTTTATTAATCAATATTAACTTAAAAATCCCTTACGTTACAATTAAAGTAGTAAGAAGCGTTTGTGTTGGTGATACTTGTTATTGATACTTATGCCATCTTTCTCTTTCCCAGATCTTTGCCGCCAGTGCTCTGGGTATCCCTTCAAACAGAGTTGTGGTCCGAGTAAAGAGACTAGGAGGGGGGTTTGGAGGAAAGGAGTCGAGAAGCACCATTCTATCTACCGCTGTGGCTTTGGCTGCACATAAGTAAGTTGGGGTATTCGTTCCCCATATTAAAGGAATACTGTAGTCTGATATTGTATTAAACTATTTTACAGAGCTAGTATGTATTATTGGCAGAAATTATTACTGATGTTGAAAAACTAGCCTTTAAATGTATTTAAATGGTGGGTGGGCAGGGAGGCTGAGTGGCCCAGGAGGGGGCCCTACACAATAGAAATAAAAAATAAATGTAATATAAGAAAAAAATCAACTGCACTGGGACTTCCAGAGGAGGGCCCCGGTGCATTGCTTCACCGGCACCGGCGGTAGCCCTGCCCATGCATCTGCCCATTCACTCAAAACAGAATAATCTGTGCTGTCCTCTATGTGTAACATTCAATCTAAGTGTGCGTCTAACATATGGGCCCCAAAGATTCATGTTAGTCCTATTTTTAAACCATTTTCTTATGAAGAACTAAAATTGTAAATAGGGGAAATTATTTATACAGTAAAAAAAATAGGACAGCCACTAATTTAAAATCTTTTAAATACAAAAATGTTGTTCCACTTCCTAATATTTGTTCAGGACACCATATACTGAGAAATTTGCAGAGGTGGCTCAGAAAGGAAAGTGGAACCCTGTAGGAAAGAATGGCAGCTAGCAAGTCTTGTTACTAAAAGAACATTTAGAAAAAATTCCATTAATACCTATCAAATTGTAGACACATTTATTGCTGAGGAAATTTCCCAATAGGACTCAATACCTTTCATTACTTCAGGACAGACCAGTTTATAAGAACAATTAATATGGGGTGTTCTTCTTCATGTACTCCATCCTTGTTACACCTTCATTTAAACTACTATAGTTTTGTTTATATTTGTAATTGTTTTATGCAGAACTGGGCGCCCAGTGCGTTGCATGCTGGATCGGGATGAAGACATGCTTTTAACTGGTGGAAGACACCCATATCTGGGTCGCTATAAGGTAGAAATCTATATCGCAATCTGATGATGTATATTAGGGGTGTCAAACGCCAGTCTTCAAGGATCACAAACAGCCCAGGCTTCAAGGATCTCATTTTGATTGTGCTAGCTAGACCTGATCAGAGATATTGTTAAATCCTGGTCTGTTTGGACCTGATCAGAAGTATTGTTAAATCCTGATCAGTTTGTGAACATTGAGCATTGGAAGTTTACAACCCTGTTGTATATGGGTAACAATACATCCAAAGTTATTGTATTCTGTGAGGTGTACAAGAGTACAAAATAACCCAGTTATCCCACATTTGTGAAAATATACCAGGGATATTGTATATTATATATCATATGTTCTCTTTTTATGACTGTAGGTTGGATTCACCAGGAGTGGAAGAATAACTGCTGTGGATGTTTCCTATTATGCAAATGCTGGGAACTCAAAAGATCTCTCTTTTGGGGTAAGCAGGGAAGAGAAACCCACCAAGGTTTATAATATTGCTCTAGAGACATTGCTCCGTCCTATACTATGGAGAGATTGACCATTGTTATCAATGCTTGAGCTTGGAAGGGTAACCATTAGTATAGATTATATTAAAAGAATAGCACACAATTACAAAAAGCAGAATTTATGGCTTACAGACTAGTATTACTGTATATTCAGTTTCTTACTTAATGGATTTTTTGTGGATGGCTGTTAAAAACTGAAAATGTATAGTTCTTCTATTCCACCAAAACGCCCTTCCACCAAATCTCCTCCTTCATCAAGTTTCCAAGACCACTATTGCATAGGGGTATATTTGTATCCTCTTTTTCTTAATTTTTCACTTTCAGTCATACCCATGTTATTGACATTTTTATCCCTGGAACATCTTCAGGGTCAGTCATCTACTGGCTAGATTACCAAGACTCTAAATTCACTTTTTTTATCACATGCCCCTTAGACAATAGACACTCCTTTCCTCTTTGGTGATACCATTACCTGAATTATGTCCTTAGTTGAATCCATCGATCACACCTCAGTCACCACAATCTTATTCACCGCTCATTCTCATCTGTTGCCCCAATGTGTTTTCTTAAGCTACATTGACCTCAAGATTTACATTGCACCTTCTTATGTCTATGCTTTGGTCTCTTCATTACTCATCTGCTTTATCCACAACCTGCACCTAGATCAACCAAGGTGCTAGTTGATGGCGAGGCTATAAATCCCAGAGAATAGAGCCATTCACCTAGTTTTTTTTTAGGGTTATTATCAGGTTAATCTTCCATAGCAAGCCCCCTTGTAGGATTCACTAAGCTGACAGTTGACAGGAAACCTTATATAGGTACCTCCACATTTTATATTGGTTCTATTTCTAGAAGCCAACAACTGACAACTAACTAATGTAATACTTCAGTATTAGCTACTTGGACAGAAATATTATTCAGTTCAAAGCTCTCCACTCTTATCTCTTATAGACAGTACCTTATACTTTAGTGAATCTGGCCATTACCTACCCCCAATCATTCATGTAATTTCCATACAGAACCTATTATATATATTAGTTTCCAAGGTTTTAGACATTATTATAGTGTTGAGACTAAAACTTAAACCCAAGTCACCATCTCCTTCTATCCCAATGGATCAGTCTTATGACTGGACATTTTTCCACAAAGTTACCACTTCACCTTACTAATTTATTTCATATGAGCAGGTCCTAGACTCCCATGATATTGGTGAGCGGTGATGTGTCGATGCATAGGTCAACTAGGCCCAGGCGTAGAGAGGCTTATTTCAAGAAGCTGTAGGAAATCGTTAGGTCTGATTCTAATAAAGAGGAATCTGAGAAAGAAAAGAAAATTAGTAAGAAGTATATATGTAATATTTGCCATTTTTTCTGGAAATTACCCTATGATTGTGTGTTGTTGACAGATTATCGACAGGACATTGTTGCATATGGACAATGCTTACAAGATGCCCAACATTAGAGGTATTGGGTACCTGTGTAAAACTAACTTGCCATCCAACACTGCATTCCGTGGCTTTGGTGGTCCTCAGGGAATGATGGTCACAGAGGCTTGGATGTCTGAGGTGGCTCTAACATGCAGACTGCCACAAGAACATGTAAGTATTATAATGCACCACCCACCGATTGATGTACTGTGATTGTTTGTTTTATCACTCTGTATATATGTGTGTGTATGGTTATTTTATAGGTCATGAGTAGGCAAGTTCAGTCCTGGAGAGCCAAATACAGACACACATAGGCCTGAATTTGAGGATTTTAGTCAGGATGACTGAAGAAGTTATAGTCTTGACGGTGTGCATCAGGGATATCCTAAATCATGGCCTGTATATGGCTCTCTAGCACCAAACTTGCCTACTCCTGGTATAATATTTACATGTAATTTTCATAGCAGCTAATATGAAGAGGGTTGACAGTCATGTGGGAAAGTTTTACATTTTTTAAAGAACCACCGTAGTTCAAGAAAATAAACACACGTTTATCAAGTATATAACAAGTTAACAATATTATTAGCTATGTAAGCTAGGGACGTAAAACATTTTTTTGAGAAGTTTTAGAACACTCTGTTTATGAGCACAGCAATCCATTTTGTGTTTGTTACATCACATCCTGAGAGCTGGATGGCGGGGTGTGTATTTGTAGTTATCAGAGGATAGAGGGGTGAGAGGAAGAAAGAAACCGCCAGAAGTCCAGAGCCATTGTTTGATCACTGGATAAAACAGAAATTGAAAGCCGGACATTTCATCAAATGATGGAATCATAGCTCTCCAGAAATGTAAATGCCCCTCTCACACACACAACTTCTATCAGTGTATAATGGATCTCTCTAGTGTTCTCCAAACTTTTTTCCTGCTTAATAATTCTTTTAGTGAGACACAACGTTTTCATGTATATATATTTGTTTTTTCTTTATGGTCCTTTAAATTCATTAACAAACACTGGGTTTTCTTCTTTAAAATTCTGAATTCCAATGCTAAAATATTAGGCCAGTGCCCACCTCCTTTATCAGATCTTTATAATAATGCCAAAGAATTTATCTTGACACCCAAACCTCAAGGGTAATAGATGCTTTTAAATTCTAGTATGGTGACATTTAACTTCTTGGGCTCCAATTACTAACTTTTTACTTAGCATAATGCAGCTATGTAATACCTGCAAAATGTAAGGACATTGTTTTATTTTGTGTTTAGCTGAACATGATATTTGATGGAAATTATAGTAGTTGTATATAGTCCAAAAATGGGTTGGCAACTAGGGAAAGATTCTACAACATGTAATAGATTGTTGCTGGTGTATCTCGCCTTGAGCAGAGCCCTCACCGCCTCATGTACCAGCTTGTTTGTAGAATCTTCTGTCTTGTCTTGCTTCAAATGTACTGTATGTATATGTTTTTTTTATCAACAAATTAAAGAATTATACAGGACTAGCTCTCATCAGACTGTGGCAGTTTCTAACTATCAGACCATACATTCAGCTAAACCAGGATGGAGCAAAACAAAAATAAAAAGTTAAATACGTTTGTATTCAACTACTGGCCTTTCACAGTATGTCTATCTTTCTCCAGCTTCAGACACCAGTATGGACATTCCTCTCTGGTGTCCCTCTTTACACTTCCAATGCCTGTCTCAATTAGCCTCTCACTGCCACACTGCAGTGCATAATTGGGGCTCCACCCATTTCTCAGCTCCAGTGTCTATACACAGCTGATCTAATCAAATTCTTTCACCTTCTGGGAGAAAGAGAGCTTTGTATTATCTGAGGCTAATACACATCCCTGGTCTCACTCTGTTACGATATATATATGTATATATATATATATATATATATATATATATATATATATATATATACACAGTATATATAGCAATATTCTATTTAGCTCTCCATATAAATTCCTCAGGAAGGAATGCTATGTGAAAAGAGAGCTAAAGTGGCATTTTATCGCCATATCGGTGTCTGAGCATTATGGCAAATTGGAGAGCGCTGAGTGGGGATTTAAAGGGCTAAACAGGGTTTGGTGCTTAAATACCATGCTATCTCAAGGTTTAGCGCTAAGTGGGGAATTACAGGGAAAAAGAGTGCTATAGCAAAGCAGTGCTTAAAGGGGTAGCGTTAAGCAGGGTATATATATATATATATATATATATATATATAGTTACACACTATGTGAACATTACTACAGTTGTCAGTGGTGAGATGTTCAGACAGTTACAATATATAAAACATATTTAACAATATACAGGAAGAAAGTACTAAATGAATGAGGAATATGAGAACAAGGTTACATGTTGTGAAGAAACTGAACGGCTGTCACCACTCATGCACAGAAGCAGGAAATTAATTGCTGGAGAATGAAGCTAACAGCCTGCCAGTCTATCAGCTTCTTCTAATTTAGATTTTGATGCAGTCCTTTTTTAAAAATAAAGATGAATAGTAAAATAAATTTGAAATATTAAAATATGAATCTGCTTTAAAAAATAATCCAAAGACTTTTGTTAAACCAATATATTGGGCCAGATTAACTATGCAGCTAGGCATTAAAGCCCATTGGTTTAAATTATGTTTTAATTCAAGAAATATATTGATTATCTATTTTCTTCTGAAGGTTCGAAAATTGAACATGTATAATGAAGGAGATTTCACCCACTTCAACCAGAAGCTGGAGGGGTTCACCGTGCATCGCTGCTGGGAGGAATGTCTTGTAAACTCAAAATATCATGAACGCCGGATCGCAATACAAGACTTCAACAGGTAGCAACACATATTAATAAATAGAGACCTAATAACACGGAGCCTCATTAAATTCCACAAATTGTAGTTACTGAAGCCCGTAAAGGAGCCCCCAAAAGTTACTGCTATTAAAATAGCCCCTTTTAGCTACCCGCAAAATATTTGCGGGATACAGGATGAAAAGCCTCTGCGGTTGCCAAAATGGTAACTCCGACTCAGCCTTGGATCTTTCAAGCCTGTAAATGTTAAATCGCTAAAATCGCAAATCGCTATTAAATACATATCATTGAACTCGCATGGACTAGCATAGTAGATTTATTGATTTTTTTAATATCGCAAGTTTTATGGATTGCGAGTCCCTTTGCGAATCGGACAACGTCAAAACTGTAACTGATTGTGGTTTAAATGCCATGTCTTACTGACGTCATGATGACGGTCTCATTTATTATCGGCTGCTTCTACATCAGTAGTTACTCGATGCGAATCTGATCACGATCTTGCCCTGAAATGCTACATATGGAAGCATGGTTTACGTTTTTTCATTTCACCATGTAGTTGCAGGCTTTTCTAATTTAATCGACCTGTAACTGCGGCAAATTTTAAGCCCACAGACTTACGGGCTGTATGAAGGTAACTGCGGGCTTGGAATGTAATGAGGCCCAATGTCTGTACATCAATATTGGCAAAAACGGAAAGTATGCGATTTAAAAGTATTCTTTGAAAATAAATACAATTCTAAAAATATCGCAAGAAGCTGAAATTTTAATTTTCTTGCATGTTAAATGGACCAGAAGATCATTAAAGGACAACTGTAATGCTATAACAAGAAAAGCTTTTTGGTTTTATTACTCTTTAATAAAATTCCCTCTTAATGATTTGTTATAGCAATATTCAATATTAAATTCAATTTCAAAGGATAAGGTTTCAGCCTTGCGTACAGCCGATTGCTTTAACTCTAATTTGGCCACCAAGGGGGGAAAAGAAGGTTAAAGGACTACTGTCCTTTTAGAACAAAGACACTTGTTTGGGAAGTTTGGAACAAACTAACAAATACCTGGAGCTGTATGAACCATGAACATAAAAACATGTTTTAAAGACTATGTTTATGAGTAAAGGAATTTATGTTTGTTACACGATTTACTCAGAATTTCTCTACCTTAATCATTTCTTCCCACCCCCCAAGTCCAGACCAAACATGGACCCACTGCATCATGATTGTATATAACAGGACCAGGGGGTATTTAGGTTTTATGCTGCCCTAGGCCCATTCAGGTTTCCCAGGTTACTGCTCCTCCTTTCCCCTTGTTACATCTGAAGTTAGAGGTCTATTTACAGTATATACTTAAGGGCCTACACTGAAACACACCACTCACATACATTAATGGCCAAGAAGAGATACATATGCTTGAAAAACAATGCACTATTCTACATTGCCATACTGTATAATGTGTTAATTAAGATTTAGATAATATATATACACAGTGCTCCATACAGACGTATATGATGCAGAACTGACAATTCAGGTTTCTAGCTTTCTCCTAGACTTTGAGGGAAAACAGAACAAATTAGGGAAAATGGACATAATAATAGGTGGGAAACAAGGTTTTAACCTTAAATGTGCGATTTACAGTAAAACTCCCGTTATCTGGCACCTATGGGGACTCCCTATTGCTGGATAAGTGTTGTTTCCGGTTAATCTGAAGTCCCCGGGAAAAAAAGGGTCTAAACGACCCTTCACCAATGCCAAAACCCCTCAAAATGCATTAAAAAGGCATTAGCACCTTAACTGGGCCATTTAAGCCCAGAAAAAACAATAAGAAAAAAAGTTAGGTTTTTTTTTTTCCAGTCTCGAACTCCGGATAGTGCCGGTTTTGACGGTTTAGCAGGAGTTTCTTCAAAATGGGGAAATGATGCAGTTGCCGGTTGCATGAGAGTCCCGGTTAGTTAGGTGCCGGATAACCGGGATTCTACTGTAAGAGAGACATGGGAAAGAGGGACTTTTCCCCCAAAAGACTGTCACTTGGGAGTCGTGCCATTATCAAGAGTACTTTTCCTAAAGAACATATTGTAAATATGGGAATACAGTGGCCCTTTCCTACATTGTTATGTTGTGTATAGGCAGTTTAACTGCAGCTGAATTACATAGAAAAGGAAATAAATGGAAAACTGTATATTTCCACAATATAGATGCATTTATATGGGAAATATAGAACTTATTTAGGATATGTAGAAATTATATATGTTAATTGTTGGTAGCTGAATTGTATTTCATTTACACATATACACCTTGTGTTATTTCAGGCAGCACCGATGGAAGAAGAGAGGAATTGCCATTACCCCAACAAAGTTTGGAATCAGTTTTACTCTCACTTTCCTAAATCAGGTTTATGTTATATGCATTTTTTATCAGAAATATTTAATTAATATAATAAATTAAAGACAGAAAATGTTTTGTTTCGGTACATCTGGGGCTGTGTGTGCATGCAAAGGCAACAACTCATATACTAGCTACTACTACAGGGTACATGAATGTGTTTGCTATAAGGACCCATAACTCAGCTGGTGCCCTTCTTGATTGGCTGTGCTGAAAACACCTCCAAACCATAGAATATTGGGTGGGTGGGCTTGGGTGCATTATGTTTACAGTAGTCATTATTTAAATTCTTCAACATGCATGTTGCTTCTACCCACACACACATCAGACTTAATTTTAATCTTTAAATGTGTTTTTCTCTTTCTTGCCTTACAGGCAGGAGCCTTGATCCATATATACACGGATGGGTCTGTGCTACTAACACATGGAGGAATGGAAATGGGTCAAGGCCTTCACACCAAGATGGTGCAGGTGAAAGATCTAAACATAACTAAGATAGTGTGTGGTTTACAATGTTGAGTAGTTTATTAAATTATCAGTGTTCACTAACTGAAAATAAAATATATATGAAACAAAAAAACACATAACATAAAATAACTAAATAAGAGTATCACAATAAATGTGTTTAAATAAATGGTCTTAAAAATACCAACTTCAATGTTTACAATAACTTCAATGTTAAAAATATCAATGTTAAAAACAATAATTACATTTTAGTCATTATTATTTTCCATGACACACTGTGATTGGAGAACCAGTCAACAAAGTCCATCAGCTGACCACCACGTAAAAGATTAAAACTTAACTTTTATTGAATAAGAGTTTAGTTGGAGATTTTTACATGGTGGTCAGCTGCTGGGCTTCTTCCTTATTAGATCTTTTGTATTGCTCTATGCAGAGGGGACCAATCAGCATAGTTGACCCATTTAGCATTAATTTGGCCACAAATGTAAGTTGTACAACAATTTTGACACTTTACTCTTTGAATGTAGACCATGCCATATTTTCATGAACATGTATTTAGTTGTTGTCTAAATGTACCCCTCTACTTTATCAGGCATAATCCAGTTTAAGTAATATACCATTGTGTAATATATAATTATTTCTAAGTAATATACCATTGTGTAATATATAATTATTTCTAAGTAATATACCATTGTGTAATATATAATTATTCCTAAATAATATACTATTGTGTAATATATCATTATTCCTAAGTAATATACCATTGTGTAATATCCCATGTTGTCATTAAGTCTGCATATCATTCAATCACCATCAAGAGTTGACATATATTGTTTAGACTCACTTTTTGCCTCCCCTGAATAATCAGACTTTACCCCCTATTTGGAAACTCTTGTTTCATTAAATGACGTCAGTACTCCAAAATTGTATTATATTCATTTAAAAGATAATATTTTAAACATTCCAACAAGTTTTGTGCATGAGAAATTAGGGAACAAAAATGACATTAAATATAGACAGTGTGGGATTGTTTTCTCCTCCTCTTTCTTGATATGTTACAGGAAACAAAGGCGCAGTGAGCCTTATAGATGCCTGCACTGTAACATATTGTGTTTTGTTCCCTATGGCGTTCAGTCAAAAAAGAAAGCACAAATCTGCATAAGTCCTTGTTTACACATCCTCTTAATTCACTAGTAAGATAAAGGCGGATAAAACATATTGTTATTTTAGTGTTAATATTAATAATTAGTGTTAATATTCATCAATTGATGTAATTCATTTTGCGTTTAGAGTGGGCTCTTTTAAATGTATGATAGAAAGTTTTTCCATGTAATATAGAAAGCATAAATAATCTTTTCACTAGTCTAAGGGCCATATTAAATTCCAAGCCTGTAGCGGCAACGGTACACCCGCAAAGCCTGCGGACGTAAAATTCTGCATAGGTACAGAGCTATTACATTCATACATGCTGCGACCAACGGGCCGGAGACGCGATCCCGTAAACCGTTCTTGCGCACGTTGCATGTGCAGCCGTGAACATGACAAATTAGTCAGTTACGGACTTAGACGGAGCCAATGGTAAGAGATCGTCATCATAACGTCACTGAAAAATGGAGGTTAGATTTCAATCCCTTACGGGTTTCAATTACGAGTTACGATCGGACCCACATTCCATCAATAATGCAATATTAATAAATTATAAATATTATATTTTAGTCCATGCGAGTTCCATTATATGTATTAACACATTGATTGCCGGGATCGATATAACTTGCGAATGTTGTGCTATTTTTAAAAATACCTTACATCACTTTCCCTTTCATTTCAAGAACAGTAGTGTGTTTATATTTGCATTTACAGTGCTACGGATAGGACTTTAACCCCCTTGCGGGTCCTCTCTAGTACCCGTAGGCTTTTTGGCTCCATTTGCAGGTTACGGGTTTGAACGCCATTTGCGAATTTGCGAACATAACATTTACGAGATTGACAGATCAAAGGCTTTGCGGCAACGGAGTTCAGATTTCAACAGCCCATAGGGTTTTTCCACCTGAAACCCGTAGATCGTTAGCGGGTTGCTTTACAAGGCCAATTTAATAGCCGTAAGTGTAGCAGGCTCCGTTACGGGCTACAGGTTTTCACGTTGGGGGAATTTAATAGGGCTGTAAGTCAGTATATATCCCACACTTTAAAAATGTATTAACTTAATTTGAAATGCTGTTAATAATCACACCCATTTTGTATGTTGAAGTAGAATATAATGCACACATTTAACCAACTTCATACGAACATCTTTATGTTTATCTCGTAGGTGGCCAGCAAAACGTTAGGAATTCCAACCTCCAAAATACATATTAGTGAGTCATCAACGAATACTGTCCCAAACACGTCTCCAACAGCAGCATCGGCCAGCTCAGATCTCAATGGAATGGCAATTTATGTAAGAATATTAAGTTATTGTTTTATGTTTGTTTGGTACCTCAATCATCAAGTGTTTAAATGGATTGTAGGATAAGTATGAATAGAGATAAATAGATGATTATAACATATTTAGAAATGAATGTAAGTAACAACCCCCCTTTCTGGATCGCTACCTTGTCGTGATGAAGTGGCTTGTGTACTTCAATGAAGCTGTGAGCTATAGCATGTAGTGTCATCTAAGATGGGCAGGTCATTGCAAAGAGGTCAGAGATCCACTGGAGAAGAATGGCAACCCATTCCAGTATCTTAGCCAAGATAGCCTAACCTTATGGATAAGCACAACCAAAGCATGCTGCAGTCCATAGAGTCACGTAATCTTCAATCCTTTACATTGTGGAGACCTATTATATTAAAATATTTGTATGCCATACAATGTACCATAGACAAAATGGATTCCAGACCTTGAGTTCACAAATAGATTTGTGGTGACCTTGGCGAAGTTTGAATAAAATAATTGACTACTTTTGCCCTAGTATATGAGAACTTCAGTGGTCCTTTAATATGAAATTAATAATTATGATACAAGTCTAAGACCAAACTGGGTGCAACATTTTAGGGTCAAAGTGTATCAATGCCATATTCACTAAATAGGTGAAAAACCTCTACAGCTGCCAATAACCACACTAAATGTAAAGATACATATTGACAAGTGATACCTGACAAATCATGTTTTCTACAAACATCATCTGACAATGCATTTGGGAGGAAATTATGGCGTTCTCTTTATCTCTCTAGAATGCTTGTCAGAAAATACTAAAAAGGTTGGAGCCATATAAAGCCGCTAACCCAAAAGGAACATGGGAAAACTGGGTAAGTGTCCACATTTTGTTTTTTCTCTGCTGAATAAATAAGTAAATTGTAATAATAAGAATTTAGTTATTTTCCTCTCTTCTAGGTAATGGCGGCTTACGTAGACAGAGTGAGTCTGTCAGCCACAGGATTTTACAAGTAGGTGACGCAAAACAAAATCTGTCCGATCATAGCATGTTTGTTGATAACGCCGTGATGCTCTTTGTATTTTTTTTTACTCTTGTGCCTTATCAAATTACATCCTTCAAGAATATATTTTTTAAATATGATGCCTTTCTTTAAATGGACACGTTCATATTAAAGGACCCCAAAATTCACTGTATGTGCTCTGCACCATCAGTTAGATAGTGGAAAATCGAGTGGAAAATGTGTTTACATTTTTATAATTGATGAAGGATTGACTTAGATATTGTCATTGTAGTTTAGCCTTGAAGCCGTCCCACAAAAAAAAGGCTGGAGTCTGTAACTGTTATACATTGAATTATGGATTTATGCTCACTTTATAAGCAGATTAAGGTGGCACAGTGGTAAGCAATCAGTTTTAAACATAGGTTTATTATTGGTAAGCCACAGGTTCAATTCCCCTGCCTTCCGCTTGTTTTTTTTTAATTCAATGTGTTTATTTAAAATATACTATTTATATATATATATATATATATATATTTATATATATATATATATATATATATATATATATATATATATATATACATATATAAGTATGTTAATAAATACATTAGTTTATTAAAAAAAACAAGTGGAAATCTTTGATTTAGAACCAATGACTTACTAAAACATTTCATGAAACACACTAACCACACACCAACTATTACATACACTTTTTAAAGCAAGCTAATTCATTATTTGAATTATATATATTGAAGAATGATGTGAACTAGTTATTTAAATATAATATATATATATATATATATATATATATATATATATGTATATATATATATATATGTATATATATATATATATATATATATATATATATATAAATAAGTAGTTCACATAATTATTCACATTTTTAAAAATAAACAAAAATAAGACAGTTACGTCATATTGACATATACGGCTTTATGATATTTTTTTTATATAAGCTAAAGAACATATTTCTACTTTGTTAAAGAAAAAAAACACTCTTGGTAGGAATTGGCAGAAACACTAGCTGTGTGCCACAGGCTCAGCTGTTATATTAGCTGCTGTACAATAATGAAGTAGTTACAATGATTCAGTCACTGCTTCATTCAGACATTCTACACCTGATTCTAATCAGTTACTCATTGTTCCATGTGGTGCAGAGCTCATTACTCATTCAGGCAGAGGCAATACAGTGAAATAGCCTGACTTCTATTGATCATAACTTCATGAATTCAGCATCAATTTTCTAAATTAAAACACTTATTCCACATGCTTTTATACCCATTGTCAAATAATGCAGAGCACATATAGGGGACTTTTGTAATTCTTTTAAACACAAGTTTATTTTATATTCAGGGGCATACCTGGAGAAGATTAACAATAGTTATGGAACATGCCTAGCTAGCCAGTTACTACTTCATGTTTGAACAAAGTGGGAGGCGCTATTAGAAATAAAAACTGTGTTCAATTTCCTGTAGCAACACTTAGAATTCTGAGCTGTGTGATGTGATTGGGTCAAAACTTCAAGAGCCAATCAAGCTACAGCTGCAATTCTAAACAGTGAAAGTTACACTCATTTCCCCATGTTCTTGCACTAAGTAGCTTTTACACAAATATTTGAAAATCTGTAACTGTATATATGAGAACAAAGTGTGTTTAGAAGGAAATTTTATTGTAATATATACTTATTAAATAGATTACATTTTTTTCCCCTTATTTGAGCTATGGGTAACCAAGCTCTGTTAACAGAAGAACTAAGCATCCTGTCTTCAGAGCTCTCTATTGCTACTCATGCCATTCCCACAAGCATAGCTGACAATGCCGCATTCCCAATGAAATTCCTTGTTGGCTATGGCCTTGATTACATGGTTTCCGTCTGCTCTCCCGGAATACTGACTCATCCCTATGGGAGTTCTTTCGAGAGAATTTAAGGAGCTATTACATTGTTCACACAGGCTAATTCACATAGGAACTCACTTACATAGCCAGGGGATTTTTCTTGTAAGTGAGATTAGTGTTACGTAGCAGCTCTACGAGTATGAAGGAGCGAATCAGAGCCAATAAACTAAAATGAACCCTTGGTACTATTGTTACATTGAGTGTATAAAGGTACATATTGCCCACACAAACATTGACTGTGCCATATTGCAAAAGCTACCACAGAATTATTCTAGAATGGACTGTAAAAGTATTTGCAGGACAGGTGGGTAAGCGTTAACCCCTGGGGCTCTATATTAACCAAGTGTGACTTAGCATTAGTTATGTGTCAGTGTTTAATTGTCTTAGCAGGTATTTGCAATTTACATTGTGATTTAGTTGATTGTGCTTTAGTATTACTTGTTGAAGATGGATGGATAAACCATTAGAAAGGTTACTTTTGTGCCTCAAGATGTGTAGGTCTGCTTTTTATTCTATTAGAGTCTTGTAAGATGCTTCTTTAGACTGTTCTCTGTTACTTCCTAATGTGTCTTGTAAGTGTTCTCGTAAAGGGTTTAGCTGCTCTTGCGGAAGGTCAAAGATTTAGCTCACTACGAGCAATATAGAGGGTTTCGATAACATATAGCATCTGCCATAAGTCGTTGCGGGAGCCATGTAATAGAAATTTAGGTAAAACCACACATAGGGCATGGAACATTTCTCATGTAGTGATCACTCAGACTTTTATATGTAATGATTTGATACAGGCAGCATGTAATAGCTTTGTCAGGGTTTACAATAAGCTTTCACTAGCAAGATTTCCTTCGGGGGGGTTGAGGAGGAGGAGGAGGGGGGTTGAGGAGTAGGAGGAGGAGGAGGAGGGGGTTGAGGAGGAGGAGTAATTGAGCCATTAATCATTTGCAATTTATCCTGAATAACCCTTTGAGGATTTTGTTTAAGGCTTAGGTATTCAATTTTATTAAATATGTTCCTGGTCTCCCTGCAGGTCTCCTGGTCTTAGTTATGACCCTGACAACTTCAAGGGTAATGCCCACAGCTACTTCTGTTATGGGGTGGCCTGCTCTGAGGTTGAGATTGACTGTTTAACAGGAGATCACAAGGTATGAATAATAACTTCACTATTATTATTATTAATATTATCCTTTATTTGTAACAAAAGTTTTAGAATGAAAGAGAAATAATAATAATTTTACCGGTAAACACAATTTTTTGCATTTAGGACTTGCATTTATAATGAAATGTATGACCAATATATAGGATAAAAAAGAAATAGCAATTGTAAAATAGTAAAACTGTAAAAATACACCATAAGATATATAGAGGGAAACATAGAGATGGGTAAGAACAATAAATACTAATACTACAAAAATAATTTCTGATAATGGAAAATAAAACAATAAATATATAAAAGAATAATAGCAGTGCAACTAAATCTATTTATCCTCTCCTTACTAACGCGTTTCGTAAACTAACTTCTTCAGGGTAAAAGATTTTATGGAGACTGAAACATAAATATCTTAAAAAGATATCCACCCATTTTTCATAAACATATCATATGTTGAGCAAACGTATTATAGACTGAATGTAGTGCACCTCAAAGAGAGTAATAATGTTCATTAGGATCATACCTTCATGTGAAAAAGAGAGTACCTGTATGTTAATTCCTGGGCACGCCACACTCACGTGATGACTTTATATATGTGTCCTGTCGAGCAGGAGCTTTTAACCTAAATAGTAACAGATTTGGATCTATTAATTTAAAGAAAGTTGAAATCGAGAACAGCTTCACAAAATATTGAAGCAGTTGTTGACTGGTTATAGTGGCAGGTGGGCCAGAACAGTTATAAGCCTCTTCCAGTCTAAAATCATGGGCAGAGCCACTGGACCAGGTTCCTGCAGGATGTTCCTATTTCCCAGCTGGAAACATAGATTTGGAAGCAGATAAAACCAAGCAGAAAAAAAATTAGTCTGCCTATACATTTTGCTTAGCTAAGCCTTAGAAAAGCTTTATGCTTATCCCAGGCATGCTTAATTTAGGCGCTGTGTTTTTTTTAATAATCTAAAACCCCTAGATAAGTCTTATTCTTCAAAAGAAGATATTTTAAATTTATGGCCAACGTGGTTCATTTATATCCTTTGATCTCGATAAATGGACACTGTATATTAGGCAGGTTTGAAGTTAATCCACACTTATTTTTTTCTCCTTTGAATTCCTATACTAATACATTCAAGCATCCTACTGGCTTTTCCTGTGACTTTGTTGCATTGCTTTGCTACTTGCAACACCCAAATGATTATTAAAATACATGAATATACAATATTAAACCTAAATATTTTAGTTGGCTTCTCTGCAGGTTATTATTATTTCTCCAAATATCAATTCAGTATGTGGATGACATGGCATTATAATAAGGGAGTTCTTGGTTTTCAATAATGTGTTTAATTCTCCTTTATCTGCCTTTCAGAATCTTCGGACAGACATAGTGATGGACGTGGGCACCAGCCTTAATCCTGCTATTGATATAGGACAGGTAAGTGCAATATAATAGTTTTATGGATTAAACAAAAATAACAATATTATATGGAAGGGGCAAATTACAACACTGAACATTAATGTATAAAAAAGTGTCTATCTATATAAGAATGATTTTGAAGCCTGCTTTTGTGCTAATTGCTAGAACCCCCATCCACCCAGTGGTCATGCAATAAAATTGTAATATATATCTGTACTGCTGTGTGGTTTAGTTATAGTCTTGGTTAAGTTTGTATTTTTTAAAGGCTCTCCCTCACTACAAATTAAGTATTATTTGAAGTAACACAACAAAAAGTTGTAAAAATGGCATAATTAAAAATGATATGACTGTAGTACTTCATTGATTGAATAACATTAATAACATTGCATTTCCTACAGTAAACTAACACTGAAGTGTGCAATATTTAGCTGTCAGTTCGCCTTTCTCATCCACCCAAAAACCAAGAATGGAATCTTTTGTTAATGACATATTATTGTATTAATTATTTGGCATTTCCTCTATTGACCCTAAAGAATATGTTGGTGCATTACAAATAAAGGTTTATAATAAAAAATAATAAAAGTAGATTAACCATTAGTCATCTGGTTTAAAGCATGCCCAGTCTTTCTGTGTGCAGCCAACTGCATTGAAGACAATAGAAGCCATGGGTCAGGGGATAGTCATAACTATAGAACAAATCTACTCAACACCTCAGACCTGGTTTTAGCGGAGACAAACTTATAACCTGTTTTAATGCTTTTTGGAACAAACCAAATATTTTTTGCAGTTATGGAGTCTCTTTAAAAAAAAATATGGAAAGTTAAAAATATCACTTTGTGAGAAGTAACTGTTCTAGAAAAAACATAGATTGAGATATTTCACATTTAAACCATTAAATATAGGAGAATAGATATCAACCAGCAGATCCTGACTAAGCATAATTAGGCAGTGAAAAGTTATGAAGCTAGTTTGTAATTAGAAAAAAAAATGACTTTGTTGGATACTGGAGGCGTCCATTATACTTTGCTATGGTTGTGATTGGGTTGTTTTCATTTCTTTAGAGCAGGGCTTTCAGGAACATGGACCTTGACTCCTACTGTATCGACATGTGTTATTGTTCTGTTATATATCTTATATCCTCTGTATACATTGTATTGTTGCCAAGAATAATAATAATAATAATAATAATAATAATAAATCCTCCTGACGTCTAATTCTTACCTGCATCTAATGATAACTATAAAACACACCCCTCATGTTTCAGCTCTCAGAAAGTGAGACAAAATACATTAATCTATACATAAACAGAGTCTTCAAAATACTGATTTTCTCTCAAATTTATGTTCTCAGACAAGTGTAATTTTTCTTGAACTACAATGGTCATTTAATAGGATAGCCTTATGCATATCCCAGCCATTTCAGAAGTCCGTACTATTCTTGCTTCTTCTTCCAGAATACTTTTCATTTATCCACCATCCTTTTTGTATAGTCAAAACAACACGAGAGATACAAGAGAACAGATAAAACTTAACTTTTCATAAAACAATATATTTCTCAATTACAAACCAAAAAGTACAAGTAGGCGCTCAGACAGAAAGTGGTTAAACTCTACTTGGTAGCAAGACGCTTACCTGTCTAGATGCCAGTAAATCAGAGTCCCAAGATTTTTATGATCTTCTTGTAGGATCTTCAATATTCCTGAAGAAGTTCTGTCTGGGTGAAACTTTTGGGAGTCTGTTTTGTTTTGCTGATGCCTATAATTTTTGCTGAAGCCCAGAGTTTTTACTTTGGGCATCAGCAATAATAAATATACTAGTTGGATGTTTTGCTCTCTTCCCCTTCCTTTCTATATTTCTACATTGCATCTGAATTCGCTCTCCTCCTCCAAATTAAATGCTATAATATATTTGATAATGTGTCATATCCTTTTTGTGCAGATTGAAGGTGCATTTGTACAAGGCCTCGGCTATTTCACTCTAGAGGAGTTGAAGTATTCTCCTGATGGATATCTGTACACCCGAGGGCCTGGAATGTACAAAATCCCAGCATTTGGGGACATCCCCACGGAAATGAATGTGTCCCTTCTACGTGACTGTCCAAACAATAAAGCCATCTATTCCTCCAAGGTATCAGGGGTCTCTCATTGCAATATAAATATATATATATATATAAATAAACTAGTCACTTGCCCATGACTATGTCATGGTCTGGGCCTGCATGAGTGCTGCCGACACTGGGGAGCTACAGTTCATTGAGGGAACCATGAATGCCAACATGTACTGTGACATACTGAAGCAGAGCATGATCCCCTCCCTTCAGAGACCGGGCCGCAGGGCAGTATTCCAACATGATAATGACCCCAAACACACCTCCAAGACGACCACTGCCTTGCTAAAGAAGCTGAAGGTAAAGGTGATGGATTGGCCAAGCATTTCACCAGACCTAAACCCTATTGAGCATCTGTGGGGAATCCTCAGACAGAAGATGGGGAAGTGATATGTCTCTAACATCCACCAGCTCCGTGATGTCATCATGGAGGAGTGGAAGAGGACTCCAGTGGCAACCTGTGAAAATCCATGCCCATGAGGGTTAAGGCAGTGCTGGAAAATAATGGTGGCCACACAAAATATTGACACTTTGGTCCCAATTTGGACATTTCCACTTAGGGGTGTATTCACTTTTGTTGCCACAGTTTAGACATTAATGGCTGTGTGTTGAGTTATTTTGAGGGGACAGCAAATTTACACTGTAATACAGGCCGTACACTTACTACTAGAGTGTCATGTCTTCACTGTTGTCACATGAAAAGATATAATAAAATATTTATAAAAATAAAAATGTAAAGGGGTGTACTCACTTTTGTGAGCTACTGTGTGTATATATATATATATATATATATATATATATATATATATATATTAATAATGAGTGTTGCAGTATATTGTGATACCTTTTATATTGGACAAACACCTTATTTATAATGACGAACTGTCGAGAGGTCCAACCTTTTTTTTTCAAGCAATAGCGACCTGAGATGGAACCCTCAGTTTAAATATAAGTACACAGTGATATCCTCCATCTCATGTCACTATTGCTTTAGACTTGTTAAAGACAGGCTGAACCTCTCGACAGCTCGTCATTATAAATAAGGCGTTTGTCCAATAGAAAAGGTATCACAATATACTGCAATACTCATTATTAATCTATATATATATATATTAATTACTAAATTACTAAATGTATTTACATATATATCTGTGTGCCTGTAGATCGTGATTCCGATTTAAAACCAAATTGGGTTTAATATCAAAAAGGATGTTAATCTTCATTTTTGTTCCAAATTGTATATACACTAACACCAGTACTTCTTGAAATTTGCTTCTAAAGTTAATATTTATAATTATTAATATTTTTTTTTTTATTAGGCTGTAGGAGAACCTCCATTTTTTCTGTCTGCCTCCATTTTCTATGCCATAAAGGATGCAATTACATCAGCTAGGGCAGAAAGTGGCCATACCGGGTCATTTAGACTGGACAGTCCGGCAACTCCAGAGAGGATTCGAAATGCATGTATTGATGACTTCACCAAACTGGTATGTGATATTTGCACATTGACTTGAGTCGTTAGGAGCTTTCCTTTGCTTTAAATATATCTGAACATGATATTTTCATATTGATAGTTTGATTAAACCAAAAGGCTGCCAGTCTGTCAGCTCCATATACCACCTTTATTTTATT
The DNA here is from genome assembly GCA_027410445.1 of Discoglossus pictus. Lineage (NCBI taxonomy): Eukaryota > Metazoa > Chordata > Amphibia > Anura > Alytidae > Discoglossus > Discoglossus pictus. The sequence goes on along the minus strand of CM050165.1, from coordinate 23,036,618 downwards.
TCAAGAGTTGGCAACAGGTCAGATTTACTTATATTTTCCCTGCCACAGAAATCTAGTTGACTGACAAGAAAATAAAGGTAAACAGATTATGTTTCTTGAAGCCAACAGACTGTCAGTCTGTCAGCTTCAGGTAACCACCTCACTTTTTAAAGGAAAATGTGCTAAAAATAACAAGGCTACAAATGATTAAATAGCATAAAAGGTCAGAATATAATCAAAATAATTTAAGGCAAAAGCCAATATGACCCCATAACTAACTTTAAAGTGACATGGGAAAAATGATTATCATAAATAGGTGTTTGCTAATTAAATAAAGATGTCAGCGCAAAAAAAAATGTATACAGAAGAAATTTTTCTTATATAATTCTATTTTTCTATGTTTTTTCTGCAGAGTCCCGTTGCAGAACCAGGAACATTTAAGCCGTGGTCAGTGAAAGTATAGGAACTGTATACAAGGATTTATCTATTTCATTGGAAATCAACCCAAGTACTTCCATATCACCTATACATAATATTCATCTAGTGAATTACTTCACATTTATTGATGGGATACGATGATAATTCTTGCGTTTCCAAGAATGAGGTATTAATGAGATTAGTCATAATTTGTACAATTTTCCATTTATTATATATTGTTAATTTAATTATAATCTTGATGAAGAAGGGGTTATATATTTGGATAATGGAAAAGTCTGCACTGAAAATAATATTTATTGTCCATAGAACATGGACATAGAAAAATATCAATGACATTAATAAAAAGTATTATTAAAATATTAGTTACATTGCTGCATGTGTCCTTATTTTATTTACAGAGATATGTCTCATTAATTATATTTACTACAGCACAGTATATATATATATATATATATATATATATATATATATATACACACTACACACACATATATATATAAATATATACATATATACAGCTTCCCAGAATGCAGTGTAATAACTGTTTTTCTCGGAACTCTGAGCTGGAAAAAGGTTTTTTAATTTATTTTAGACATTCAAATGTGAACACAGATGTACTATTTATTTACTGTACGGTGGAGGCTTCTATCGCTCTTTTGCCCACCATATTATAAATGATTGTTGTGGTGAACTACCTACTCATAAAGTCCACAACACAAGCTGGGATCCCGCTCCATGCTGATGATAGCCAGCAAGCTTGAAACGGCTGTCCGTGGGTAGGATTTCTGTCTTGTGTATAATCCAACCTTGGCTCTGCATAAAATCTGTGTAATGCAGCAGTCATAAGCTTAAAGGAAGCCATGTTTGAAATGGGCTATGGATTGAAGGGCAAGGCATTTGTGGGCACATCCGCATGCCCCTGCTCAGCTTCCCAGAATGCAGTGTACGCAAATGTTTTTCTCAGAATTCTGAGATGGAAGCAGGTTTTTTAAACTTGTTTTAGACATCCAAATGTGAACACAGATGTATTATTTATATACACTATATATATATATATATATATATATATATATATATATATATATATATATCACTATAATAGTTGTCAGTTTTTATAACATTTGCAATGTTGGTAATGCAGGCTCGCCAGCGGCGCAGTCGAACAAAGCGAGACTCGCCAGCGGCACAGTACTTAGGCTGCAATGAGCGCGCAACGCAGTACTTAGGCTGCAATAAGCGCCAAAGGCGGCACAGTATTTAGGCAAGCCTTGCAAAGCGAGGCTCAACAGCGGCGCAGCACTTGCCATCATACCTGGTTCCTGCCTGGCCTCGCATCACCCTGCACTACCTGGTTCCTGTCAGTGGGCTCGCAACACCCTTGGCCCAACCATGTACCTGGATGCCACCCTGCCAGCAGCCTGGCACTCACCTCCTTTGTGGCTCCCGTCCTCCGGCCGGAACTACTTTCTGGAGCAAGCCGCGCATCACAAATGCGCAATGCGCAGCTTGATCCAGAAAGTAGTTCCGACAGTAGGACAGGAGACAGAGGAGGTGAGTCCGGAGCTACTGGCAGGATTCCATCCAGGTACAAGACAGATTGGGGGGACAAGGGAGAGAGGAGACAAGGGAGGGAGAGGAGGTGGAAGAAGGAAACACAGGGGAGGGAGAGGGGGAAAAGGAGACACAAGGGGGAAAAGGGAGAGTGGGAAATGAGACACAGGGGAAAGGGATAGGGGGAAAGGAGGAACAGGAAAGGGAGAGGGGAAAGGAGACACAGGAAAGGGAGAGGGGTGAAAGGGAGAGGGGGGAAGGAGGCACAGATGAGGGGGAAAGGAGACAGAGTGGAGGGAGAGGGGGAAAGGAGATATAGGGAAGGGAGAGGGGGGAAAGGGAGAGGGGGAAAGGAGGTACAGGAGAGGGAGAGGGGGGAAAGGAGACAGAGTGGAGGGAGAGGGGCAAAGGAGATACAGGGAAGGGTGAGGGGGAAAGGAGACACAGGGGGGAAGGAGGAGCAGGAGAGGGGGAAAGGAGACACAGGACAGGGAGATGGGGGAAAGGACACACAGGGGAGGAAGATGTGGGAAAGGAGACACAGGGGAGGGAGAGGGGGGAAGGGAGAGGAGTAAAGGAGGCACAGGTGAGGGACAGGGGAAAAGGAGGCACAGGGGGGAAGGAGGAGCAGGAGAGGGGGAAAGGAGACACAGGACAGGGAGATGGGGGAAAGGACACACAGGGGAGGGAGATGTGGGAAAGGAGACACAGGGGAGGGAGAGGGGGGGAAGGGAGAGGAGTAAAGGAGGCACAGGTGAGGGACAGGGGAAAAGGAGGCACAGGGGAGAGAGGTGGGAGGAGTCACAGGGGAGGGGGGAAGGAGACGCAGGGGATAGAGAGGTGGGGGGAAATTATTGCCATCATTTTTGACGGGCAATGTGTGGCAAACAGCATTGGCTGCCTTACAATTTGACTCCCATCATTTTTGAAAGGGTAAGTAGCTAGTATATATATATATACCGTATATACCCGAGTATAAGCCGACCCGAGTATAAGCAGAGGCACCTATTTTACCACAAAATACTGGGAAAACTTAGTGACTCGAGTATAAGCCAAGGGTGGGAAATGTGTTGACCCCTGTGTCCCTCTTGTGCCCTCTGTGTACCCCACGTGTTCCCCTTTCTTGTGTCTCTTCCCCCCTCTCCCTCCCGTGTCTCTTCCCCCCCTCTCCCTTCCTGTGTCTCTTCCCCCCTCTCCCTCCCCTGTGTCTCTTTCCCTCCCCCTGCCTTCCCTGTGTCTCTTTCCCTCCCCCTCACTTATTACCCTCCTCAACCTCCCTCCTCAACCCCCCCTCCTCATCCTCAACCCCCCTCCTCAACCCCTCTCCTCAACCCCCCTCCTCAACCCCCCTCCTCAACCTCTCTTCTCAACCCCCCTCCTCATCCTCAACTCCCCTCCTCATCCTCAACCTCCCTCCTCAACCCCCCTCCTCATCCTCAACCTCTCCCCTCAACCCCCATCCTCATCCTCAACCCCCCATCCTCAACCCCCCATCCTCATCCTCAACCCCCCCCATCCTCAACCCCCCATCCTCATTCTCAACCCCCCCATCCTCAACCCCCCCCTCAACCTCAACCCCCATCCTCATCCTCAACCCCCATCCTCATCCTCAACCCCCCCATCCTCAACCCCCCCATCCTCATCCTCAACCCCCCCATCCTCAACCCCCCCATCCTCATTCTCAACCCCCCATCCTCAACCCCCCCCTCCTCAACCTCAACCCCCATCCTCATCCTCAACCCCCATCCTCATCCTCAACCCCCCATCCTCATCCTCAACCCCCCCATCCTCATCCTAACCCCCCCATTCTCATCCTAAACCCCCCTCCTCACTTTACCCCTCTAAGTACCTCCCCCTCTCCCTTTCCCCTCACTTAACTCCCATCTGCAGCAGCTGCTCCTCCGCGCTCCTTCCGGCTGCGTCTTGACCCGGCCAATGATATGACGCGCATGTGACGTCACGTCATTAGCTTGCTTGTGCGCGCATGCACACCTGCATCAGTGGGGCATGGGGGAGGTAAGTGGAGTGCCGGCATAGCGAAGGGGAAAGAGGGAGCATCAGGGGGGAAGTAAGGGGAACACCTATTCACCGCTGTAGTGTGGTGCGGGCCTCGCAATGAGCGGCGCTCATTGCAGCCCCACAACTTCGAGTTGCACCTGCAAAGCGTGACGATAACTCGCAGTTTGACAACTATTATAGTTGATACTTATTTATATTCAGTAACATAATAAAAGGCAGTTTATAAATTACTTTTTTTTGCTTAATTATATTGAAGCAAAATGGTGCTTCATAACATTGAGCGGTGTTCGTTAGACTAAATGATTCTATGTGTGTAAGAACATATCTATTTGTCTGACTTTGCGTTTGTATGTTTTTTTGCCAGTGACAGTATGTGTATCTGATAGTGATTATATGTCACAAGAAGGATGTGAATGAATTAAATAATTATACTATAACGTAAAATATTGCCAACAAGGAAAAATGGTAAGAAAATGCAATATAACACCCGTAAATGAAGTATAAAATAATAAATATGCAAAAAGCAATTAAAGGTGAGGTTTGTGATGTCAATGTTTTTGCTTTAATAAACAAAAAAGACATATACAGCTTCAGCTGTAAAACTGGGGAAGGGGATTTGAGTAGAGGGATTGCATGAGCTGGGCAGGGCCTGGGGTACAGAAATCCTGGAAACACCACAATCAAAGGCTTGCAGTGTTGTCGATGGTGAATTCTTATTTCTGATGTGGGGAAACAATTGATATACAGGGATGAATCACATTATTATGACCACTGCCTACTTTTGACATCAGCACCATGTAGCAAATTAAATACGACACATGTCATGAGCTGGCTTGGTTGGTATATAGGTGACATGTAGGCATTCTGCAAACATACTCACCATCGCTGTCATTTGTAAAATGTGTGATTTATCTGAATTTGAAAAGGGGATGATCATTGGCTTTCAGGCCAAGGGTGGCAGTATTTCTAAAACACTGCAGTTTGTGACCTGTTCTCATGCTGCTGTGGTTAAAGTGTCCCGTGACTGGACAAATGGCACCATTGCGAATAAACAGCATGGAAACTGCGGAGCACCACGTTCAATTGATGTCAGAGGTGAATGTCGGCTGTGAAGGTGTGTGTGGGCCAACTGACACTCTACAGTTGAGCAACTCACGGCCCAAACGAACCAGGTGGCTACCAGACATGTATCTAAAATGACAGTACAATAAACCCTTTTGCGTATGGGTCTCCAAAGCAAATGGATGGTCACTGCACCCATGGTGACGAGGGTTCATCGTCAGAAAAGGCTTTAATATGCACGACAGTACCGAAATTGGACCTCTTCCGAATAGCAAAGGGGAGCCTTCTATGATGGGTCACGTTTTCTGCTCCATGAACTAGATGGACATTGGCGTGTCAGACATGAAACCTTTGAGAACAAATACTCAGCAACCATTGTAGGAAGAACACAAACTGGTGGCGGCAGCGTTATGGTCTGGACTCATACCTCTGGAAGGCACTCTCAACCGATTGGGTTATCTGTCCATCCTTGCAGATCTAGTACATCCATACATGGTGACTGTCTTCCCTGGAGTGGATAAGATCTTCCAGCAGGACAATGCAACATGTCAGATGGCCAGAATTGTCCGGGAGTGGTTGGAAGAGCACTACAAAGACTTCCAAGTACTTCCCTGACCTCCAAATTCCCCAAGCGTGAAACCCATTTAGCATCTGTGGGACCACCTTGATCGTCATGTTCGCCATATGGATCCTCCACTACTCACTCTTCAGCAGCTGTAGGATGCACTGCAGTCTGCATGGCCCCAGATACCCTTGTTAACCTTCCGGCATCTTATTGACTCACTACCACGCCATCTAGCTTCTGTCTGTGGTGCACACAGGGGTTATTGAGGATGTTAGCTGGTGGTCAAAATAATGTGACTGGGCCATGTAATAACTGGCAAACTTGTTAGAAAGTAAAAAGATAAAAAACTTTTAAAGAACACTGACACCCCAACAGGAAGTTTTTAAAGAGTTTTAAAAAACCTCTAGCAGCTTCTCTCTGTAGTAAATCATTTCTAAGATGTGGAATAGATATTTTCAGCTCTGCAAGGCTAATGTGCCGCTCAGAGCCCTTGGTAAGGGTTGGAGAGGAGTCTAAGTGCCATATAACATTGGGGGTCTTTATTTTGGCCACTACAGAGAGACAAGCTGAGTGTAATCCTAATTAGCACATTAAAACAGTGAATCAATATATGTGAGCTACTAATTTGCATATACATGCATCAATAGTAACCTGGAATTTTCCAGGACTGATAAACCCAGCGAGGACCTGGGTTTAGGGCACTGAGCTGCCCCTCAGTCATGGGTTATGATGCCTCTAGCAAGAGCTATTATTATGCCTGAGTACCCTACACTAAAAGACTATATGCTTTGACGTTGTGTTATGCTTATACGTAACATGTTATTCCTACTAGAGTTCAGCGCCCTTAAGTCTGCTAAGGTCCGACTGAGACCAAACTATAATGGTTGCCCCATGTGCACGTCCCTTTTGTGTAAGAGGTATAACCATGTTAACCGGCACCAGTCAGTCTGGCTGCTGGGACAGTTCAAATTCCCCCGGATTCTCACTGCTCCCTGATTGGCTGTTAATGCTACCAGTCAGCTAATCGGATAACGGCTATTGTAGGCCACCTCCCCATAGGCCCACCTGCTAGGGAAACAATTTAAACCCCATGTTGCCCATTGCCTCCTATTTGGCTCCTCGTGGACCAATCAGCAACACACCTAGGTAGGCGCCTTTCCTACTGTTTGTTCCCCAGGCAGAGAATTTGAAGTTGCTTAATCCCTGGTTATGTTTAATGAAGCCATTTCGGGCAAAACAGGCCATTTCTCACCGGTGGCTTACCCAAGCGACCGATCAACATGCCCCAAAAACCATGGGACACCAGAGGAAGGTTTGCTCCGAGCAGCTCAAGATAGACAATTGGCAGAGGGTCCAAGTCAAAACCAACTAACCTTACCCAGAACAAAAGTTAACTTCTCCACCAGTCTTCAACGAAGGGGTGAGGAAGAAGGGAAAGTAGAGTGTGTAGGCTCCAGAGGCTTAGACAGACATTTTGCTGCATATTTCTAAACACCTAAAATGTTGCCAGCTGCCATGCTCAATGCTACTTTAATCCTATAGATCCCATATCAACAAGGAACCCTAGCAGCCCTAAACATCTAATAATAAAACATCCTCAATGTATATATTTACAACAAAGTTATTATTGCCTTTTCCCTACAACTCCACATTTTCACCAATACCATACAGAGGCAAAGCTACAAAGCATTTTCACTAACCTCTCTTAACCTGATCAAGATGTCTGGACATTTAATTCAAGAAGCACTGAAGGCTACCTAAAAGCTCTACACCAGGGGTGGAGAATGTCAGGCCCGGGGGCCGTTCAAGACCCTCGAAATCATTTGATCTTGCCCTTTCACCCCTGTACAGGTGTCAGACATTGTTAAGTGATGTGGGCATGCGCTCTTCACCACAGCATCGGGAAAGAGAGAGAGACATAACTTCGGGAGAGAGAGAGAGAGGCAGCAGAGAGAGAGAGACACACACACACAGGAGAGAAAGAGACACACACAGGAGAGAGAGAGAGAGACAGGACAGAGAGAGACACAGGGGAGAGAGAAAGAGAGAGACAGAACAGAGAGAGAGACAGAGAGGGAGAGACAAGAGAGGCAGACACAGAACAGAGAGAGAGATAGAGAGAGAGCAAGGGAGACAGGAGAGAGAGAGACACAGGACAGAGATAGACACAGAAAAAGGGAAAGAGGGAGAGAGAGACAAGGGGGGAGGTAATTAAATGTTTGTACAAATATACCAGGCACATTTTTAAGTTTATAAGTTTGTATGGCCTGCAAATTATGTTATAAACATCCAAATGGCCCTTGGCAGAAAAAATGTTCCCCACCCCTGCTACTATTAAAGCCTTCGATACCAATCCTCCAGTGCCACCTACTGACCATCGTAAGAAATTCTATCTCATTAAATACACTTGACAAAGCCTTGTGTTGACCCTAGATATATTTATATTAATCATATCCCCTCTTAGATGCCTTTTTTCTAGAGAAAATAAGTTTAATTTGGTTAGTCTTTCTTCATAACTAAGCCACTCCATTCCCCTTATTAGTTTTGATGCCCTGCTCTGTACTTTTTCCAGCTCTAAAATGTCCTTTTTATGTAGTGATGCCCATAATTGTACTCCATATTCCAAATGAGGGCGTACTAGGGACTTGTATAGTGGCAGAATTATATTTGCTTCCCTGGCTTCTATACCCTTCTTAATACATGCTAAAAATGTATTTGCCTTTGCAGCTGCTGCTTGGCATTGAGTACTGTTACCTAGGTGGTTGTCCCCAAGTACTCCCAAATCCCTTTCAATATCTGATACCCCTAGATTTGCTCAATTAAGATTATAAATTACACTAACTATTTTTCTTTCCCAGATGCATAACTTTTATTCGTATTACATCTCATCTGCCACTTAGATGCCTATCCCTCTAATTTATGCAAATCCATTTGGAGGGAAAGTACATAATTTTCTGATTTAATTACCTTGCACAACTTTGTGTCATCAGCAAAAATGGAGACACCACACTCCAATCCCACTTACAACTCATTAATACATATGTTAAAAAGGAGGGGACCTAATACTGAACCCTGTGGAACCCCACTTACCACATTAGTCCAATCGGAGTATGTTCCATTTACCACAACGCTTTGCTTCCTGTCTTTTAGCCAAATATTAGCAAATATTAGCAAATATTTATGGCAATTCATGTATCCTTTAGTTTGCTCAATAGTCTCCCATGTGGCACTGTATCAAAAGCCTTTGCAAAATCCAAATAGACTAATCCACTGAGTTGCCTTGATCCAAGTTCCTACTAACCTCCTTATAGAAACTAATTAGGTTTGTTTGACATGACCTTACCTTCATATATCCATGTTGGCTCCTACTTATAATCCTGTTTGAATAGACATATTCTTGTATATTATCCCCTATTAATCCTTCTAAAAGCTTTCCCACTACCGAAGTGAGACTCACTGGTCTATAATTCCCCGCATTTGCTCTTGCTCCCTTCTTAAATATAGGTATCACCTCTGCTTTTCTCCAGTCATCTGGTAGAGACCCTGTGTTAAGTGAATCCTGAATAATTAAATATAATGGTTTGGCTATTACAGAGCTCAGTTCCCTCAGTACCCTTGGATGTATTCCATCAGGACCTGGGGCTTTATTAACATTCATTTTTTCCAACCACTTTTGGATTTCTTCCTGCGTTAACCAGTTATTTGATGAAGGTAGTGTAGCCCCATTATGTTGCAGTGACCCAACCACTGGTACCTCCCTTGTGTATACCGAAAAGACCCTATTTAGCTCATCTGCCTTTTCCTGGTCACTAATTATCAGATGGCCTGTGTCACATTGTAATGTTCCTATTTCCTTGTACTCACGTAAAGCAGTCTCTTATGCCATTACTTCTAAAAATGTTAAGTTTTATTTTTACCTGCGCTTATATTTTATTTTTATGCGCATATTGCTCCATCAGGCAAACCGCCTCTGTATCCAATTTTAGGATATAATCCGGTTCACCATAAAAAAAAAAAAAAAAGAGGATAGCGATTGCTCAACTGATGTTATTATTTCAACATTTTCGAACTATGTTAAAGTAAAGTATGTTCAATAACTCTCGCAAAATACAAATATTATTAAGCTGTAAATCTGGTTATAAACAGAAGTAGTTAAGAAAAAGGAGAAATAAAAAAAGGTTTATGAGTAATATGTTATTTACTTACTATATAAAATGTTTACAATTTTAGACTTAATATTTCATTTTCCTCTGTAAAATATCTGACATAAAAAGCAGAAGAAAAAGATAAACACGGTTCTGAGAAATAATATTAATTTACTATATAAAATGTTTATAATCATAGATTTAGTATTGTAAGAATTAAGAAAAGGTGAAAAACAAAGCAAGGAAAAAAGAATTACAGTAAAAATATATAATAATAGGAAAATATGTTATGAAAATGTAATTGTGTTTTTGTTACTGTTATCATTTATACTGAAGTGCATTTACAACACTGGTGTTGTTTATTTGTATTCTCTGATTTCACAATAAAATATATTTAAAAACATTATTCATTGGGCACGTCAAGACCACATTCCTACATGTCTACTAGCTTTAGACATAGAACCGGCTTTTGATTCTCTTGAATGGTCATATCTTAAAGCTGCCCTAACAAATTTGCCTTTTAGGCCCTTTCTTAAATCTGATTGAAATTTTCGATCAATCACCTAAAGCAACTTTAAAACTGCCTGAGGAATCGAAAGTCTCCATCAACATACAACAAGGCAAGGATGCCCGCTTTAGCCGATATTGTTTGCCCAAGTAATAGAACCCTTGGCTCAATATATAAGATCAAATCAAAAAAACAAAAAAACATCCAAGGAGTCAAAATTGGTCATCATTATCTTTAATGTTGCATTTTTGCAGATGACTTATTGCTCACCCTTTCAGAATCTGTTGTCTCGGTCCACACCCTACTAGATACTTTGGAAAATGTTGGTAAATTTTCGTGGTTAAAAATCAATGTAGAAAAAACTGAAGCATTAAATATTTCATTGACCACCTCTGACCTAGATTTTCTACCCCAAAACTTCAATTTTCCCTAGCCTGATTCCCACATAAAGTACTTAGGGATAAATCTTACCAGTAAGCCATTGGACCTTTATTGGGCCAACTATACAGCACTTTACAATACCCTAAAGCATAGCATAATGACATGGTCCACTCAGTTAAGATGAACCTTCTCTGTCATCTATTGTACCTATTTCACTCTCCTCCAATTGCCCTGAACTATAAAGACTTGGAGAATTTCCAATGACAGGTCTTCAAATTTATCTGGCAAAACAAGGCTCTCAGAATCTCCAAATCAATAATATTCAAACATAAATCTAAGGGAGGTCTATCATGCCCAAATTTCAAGCTATACTACAAAACTGCACAAATGTATTTTCTCCCCATTGCCCACTCCACAACCCATCAACCTCTATGGGCTCTTATTAAAAACCATATGACAAATCCATATTCATGGGACTCTAACATTTGGCTCCCAAGGCCATCTTTTACTTTAGGGAAAATTAACAACCCACACGTGAAACAATCCCTTACCTTATGGGACTGGGCCAACCAAAAACACAGCCTAGTGCCCAAATACTCTAAGCTTATTTCAATTATTCCACTCCCACAATTCTTAACAAATACCTCAATAAATTCCAAAGCCTGGTAGAAATCCCAAGGATTGTTAAGAGTAGGATCATAGTATTAAGATAACATTATTCTACTGTTTAATTATTTGAGGAACCAGCACAATATACCGCTTCAAAAACACTTCACAGTTCGCAAAACTAAACATTTTATTCATACTACTGAACAATCACTGGGTAAACCAGACTCAGGTTGGTTTACAAGGATTTGCAGCAAAGCCCCACTTGCATTCTAGGTCTTCTCTATAATTCATTCAATGCAGACTTTACTTCACAAAACCCGAAATATGTCAACCACTGGGAGAGAGATCTAAAGTAAAATTGGGATCAAGATACCTTGCTAGACTCTTGGCAGAACCTCAAGATTTGTTCTGTAAAAGGCACTACTTTAGAGACTTCCACAAAAGTCCTACATAAGAATTACATCACTCCCGACAAACTCCACAAGTGGAAAATAACCCCAAATCCTAAATGCTTTAGGGACTGCCAAGAGGTAGGAACCTTTATTCATACATGGTTAGTCTTCTATGGAGAGAGGTTTTCTCCCTGGCCTCGGGTATCTTTAACACTCCACTACGTGCTGAGGCTGAAAACTGTCTCTTAGGACATTACCGCACCTCTTTATCAACCTCGCAAAATAATTTCCCAACTTAATTACCTACTCATAAATGAGAGGCTCACCCACATAATAGAAGACTCAATCCCCATATTCATGCAAATTTGGAGTCCTTGGCTAAACTCCTCCCATAATATATCCTTGACATAAATCTTGGTTCCTCTTAAATAGACTAATAATCCTCTATCTCACTTAATAATAATAAAAAAAAAGTAATCAGGAAGTAAAGGAGGCACTGGCCCGGGGGCGGCTGATGGAGGTAAGTTACAGCCACTATGTACCAATATGGCATATAAATATTAAGACTGGAGATAGCCCGGTTATATTCCCAACCCACCCTACCTACCTTATCTGTTATTAAGATATTGTTTGACGGTTTAAAATTTTGGAATTTTGATATTGGCTAATTTAATATAATCTATAAGATCAAGAGGTATTGATCGCAATTCTTAACAAAATCTCACTGTATATTGGAACCTGAAGCAATCATCAAACAATTTGTTATGTATCATTTTATGCTTCGGATACAGCTATATGGAAACCAAATGATTATATGATAAGATGTTAACATGCCTATGCCTAATAAAACTTATTGATAGAAAAAAAATCAATGGGAGCAACATCTCAATATTGTTGCAGGTCAGGCTCACTGCCCCTCTGTTTACTGTACCATGTCAGGTACAATTATTTCTCCCACAAAAAAGCTTTAATTTCCAGCCCATTACCTTTATTTGTACACCATCAATATAAAGTGCAAGCACAGGAACTATCACTAATTAAAGCTATGACTATTATATTCTGGCAACTTTTGCCCTCTAGTGGTAAATCTGAGTTATAGCATCTGAGTTTTTATTATCAGTTCTCATTTCTAATATCGCTATAACATACTCAAAATTAAAAAGAGAAGAGCCGCCATATCAAAAACAATGCATTAGATACTAAAAAATATTGCACTTACAAGATTGTATAAGCCACCAAGGTATGCTATAAAAAATAGTGAGCAATAATTGGATAATAAAAAATATTAGGGGAAAACAGAATAAAAAAGAGAAGGGTTTATAAATAAATAATGAATTAAATGTGCCCTTATAAGAGCAATAATTCTCTAATAAAATGATAAAAATGTAAAAATATACGTAATAGCAGCCCTGCTAAATCAAGGATAAAATAGTGATCCTCTTCGCCAACGCGTTTAGTAAAACTACTTCATCATGGTAAAGAATCTTATGGAGAAAACACAGATTCTGTTCTTGAAACCAGTAAAAACAACTATTATGTATGGCCTTAGTTAGAATTTCTTAGAAATAACATTGAGTTGAGTCACAAAGACTTATCAGAGATGTACTGCAGAAGTACTAAGGCACTAAGTCCCCCATAATCATTAAAGGGAATCCTGTCACTCCAAAATCTTTTTTTTAGGTTATTCTTAAAAAGCATGAAAAACTATAAAAAAAAATATATATATATATTGAATTAGTCTTTATTTTATTGGACCATTCCTAAGAAATTAATTATTATTTTGTTGTATTTTTATGCAAATGCTGTATTTCTCATGAATGATTTATTATAGAGGAAAATAGGCTAATACAATGTATGCCCGAATACAAATAACAAATTGTATAAAATTAAAATGATAATTTTAAGAAGATTAAATGGAATAATAATGATAAACCTTATATTCGGACACAAAGCCTCTAGTCTCAGAGCTGTCTCTGGTCTCAGCGAGGAAGTAGACCCCATTGCTCCTTTAATACATATGAATAGTTTATTATTCAGAGTTTAAATGCAAGTTATAATATAAAACATCATGGGGAGATTCACTAATCTGTTGCATGTTTGAAGAAGGATGCAATGTCGATTTCCTATAGGGATCCTCAGTGAAGCACATTGCAGCCTCTGTGATGTTTAGTAAATCTCCCATATATTTGAAAACAAATATAAAGCTCATGAGGTCATTGAAGCAATGAACATGAACTTGACAGATATCAGTGGGGCAGTAGCTGACAGATGTGCCTAGGCGTGCTGCAGTCCATAGAGTCACGGAGAATCGACACTACTGAACGACTAAACAACAACAACTTCATTATAAAGTGGGAACCATACCATATTAAATGGTACAGAGTCTTAGCTGATATCTCCAGAATGGTTATCCCAAAGAAAGCTGCTGTAGAATGTGAAGGCCTCATAGTCGGAGGAGTAGGCCTCCACAAGCTCTTTCCTTTGTTGTGTTTCCAATTGTCTGAATAGATTTTCTGTTAACCATCTACGAGTCTGTTTGGACTGAGTGTCAGAAGATCTTATCAGTGATGCACTATCATGGACACCCATCCTATTTATGAGGTGTTGTATCTCATCCCTTAAGTAATCATGCATCACTATATAGTCATACCTGATAAAACAAGGGTGGCATAGATCTATAACTGGCCTATACCAGTCATCTGACTTTCCCAAAGCAAGAACATTGTCGACAAACTCACTAAAGGGGATTTCTCCAGAAAAGCCCTCCATGTAGGCTGAGATGAGTCTTTCAAGAGGATCCCTGATGAAGATAACTTTGGTGTAAGATCGTAGGATTATTTCTAGCCTTGGTAAATTGTAATCTCTCAGCTGGATGGGACTCGATGTTGTGTTTTGTTGGCCAACAACGGGAGTCTCTATGGTTATATCTGCCCTTTTTTCTATTTCTTGTAGAAGCTGTTCCCACAAAGAATGTCCTTCACCTTTAGTTCTACAATAGACCATCTGAAGTTTATTACTGGCGGTCATGCTGGAGAGTAGACCATCAGCGCTGCTTTTTTTGTCCAAACTGTTGAGCTCGGGGTGCCGGAGACAAAAATGTTGGAGCTTCTTTTTCCTCAATTGTTGGACATGAAGGAAAGTGTCAGATGGAATTGAAGAAGGCTTCGGCTCTTCCTTAGGTCCTGTTGAAAACATAAAAATGCATCAAAGTCACATAAAGATCTAAAATATTATTTTATCGTGTCAATTATATTTATTTTTGATCACTCCCTTAAAGGGACAGATAATTCAGTACAACATGGAGCACTCCACTGTAAACATGTTGAAATACTTTTTGAATTTTTAAAATGGGCGCTTTTTTCACAGAAAAAATCATAAATGAAGTGTCTGTTTACATGAGACTCTGGCAAGTCCCCCAAGTAGACTGACAGCAAGAGCTCTGTGCAGAGAGCAGAAAGAGGGTTAAACCTTCCCGAATTCATCTGTGCAGGGAAATGACTGATGGAAAATGTTATTTGTGGGTTAACTGATGGTTGATGACATTCCTGAAAGCAGAGAAAAAACATAAATCTTGTGTTCACTGAGCTTGCCAGCCGGTGTCAGCATATGTTGCTAATCATGGAACAGTCAGGAGTGTGTTTGTAAACAGCCCTAAGAATGCAGATTTGTAGCTGTTATTACTGTAATAAAAAAAAAAGCAATAGATCATTTTAACATGGAATTGTTGTGCTCTTTCACACCATGAAGAGCACTTATAGTGAGGTAAATGGCGCTTTAATGATGTTTGGAGAGTGGGTTATCACGTCCATAAAGCTAACCTATTAAGGTTAGTTTGTTTTCTGATTGAGCTTTTCTGATTTTATTTTTGGTTTATTCAAATGACGTATGGGCTTAGTCTCCCTAGGGGTGAAAGGGGGCGCCAGATGTTTTTGTATGGATGCTAAATGTAGACAGTGCACAAGAAAGCGAAAAACCAACTGTTGGGATCCAAGCTGAATATTCAAAATGTACAGGAAAAAAAAAATGTAAGATACATTTTAATGATTTGTAGTGAAAGCAGATCCAATAACTAATTTGTAATAGTTTAACTTCTTATGCATTATAACGTTAGGTTACAATTGTAATCATCAATCTGCAATAAAAACATAAACAGCTTTCCAAAACATATCTGACTTTTGTAGATAGTTATGAATATTTGTGATACTTTATTTACTGGGACTGGAGTTGGTAATCATTCTAATGAACAAATGACGCTTGGGCGTAGTCTCCCTAAGGGTGATAGGAGGTCTCCAGATGCTTTTTTATGAATGCTAAACTCATTTGTAATAGTTTAACTTCTTATGCATTTCAGCTTAGGCCTAGGGCAATACATTTCCAGTAGGCAATAATTTGCTCCTGGAAATGTCCATATTCACAGAGAAGTATATATCAGTGGAGGCTGGTGACTTTTCCAACTTGGTGGGGCGGAAAACAGAGACCTGGCCCCTCCCCTTATATTGACTCCACCCAACAGTATAAACCCCTCCCCTTCACAACATGTTACCATAACATGTATAGACCCTGCCTAGTGACACAGTCTTCACCCACAAAAGTGATCCCATAGAGAAAGACAGGGATAGAGATAGAGAGGGAGGGGAAGGGATAGATTGAGAGAGAGAGGAAGGGATAGAGATAGAGGAAGGGATAGAGAGAGAGGAAGGGATAGATAGATAGAGAGAGAGAGAGAGAGGAAGGGATAGAGAGACAGGATGGGATAGAGAGAGAGAGAGAGAGAGAGAGAGAGAGGGAGATAGAACGTTAGAGAGATATATGCTATGCCTCTTTTTCTATTCCTCTCTCTCACTCTCTATCCATCTCTCCTTCTACCCCTCTCCTCCCTCCCTCAATACCCGCCCCCCAATCCCCATACCTTTCTATCACTCTGAGCCAAGGTCAGGTTTTTTACAACTGTGCCAATAATGATACAAGCAGATACTATGATAGCAGCAAATATACTGAGAATAAAACTGAGTAAAACTGCATAAATAAATAATTTGTTAAATTAGCAAATAGATTAATTAAACTAACAGAGACTAAACAGCACGTGGGAGGAACATCTTGCACCTACAGAACGACAGGGAGATAATTCACCAACAACCGACCAGGACAAGAATGGTGCAAGTTGGTTCTGCTTGACTCAGTACTGCTTTGTTTCTCCCTCCATTTTAAACATTATTATCTTTAAACAATACATTTGAATACCCTATTTCTCTGCATAATGATTGCATATTTTAATAAACATTTTTTGGGGGAAATAGTGGGGTGCAACCATTATGTGAAGCTATTTAAGCATTTTAAGCAATAAATTAAGGTTTTTAACCAGGTGCGACTATTATGCGGTGGCAACTATTATGCAGTGAAATATGGTAAATCTACGTGTTTGTAAAAAAAAAAAATTTGTATTCAGTTTATAGGCTGCCTCTAATTCTGCTCCTTCACATACACACACACATATATAAATATATATATATACAGGGAGTGCAGAATTATTAGGCAAGTTGTATTTTTGAGGATTAATTTTATTATTGAACAACAACCATGTTCTCAATGAACCCAAAAAACTCATTAATATCAAAGCTGAATATTTTTGGAAGTAGTTTTTAGTTTGTTTTTAGTTTTAGCTATTTTAGGGGGATATCTGTGTGTGCAGGTGACTATTACTGTGCATAATTATTAGGCAACTTAACAAAAAACAAATATATACCCATTTCAATTATTTATTTTTACCAGTGAAACCAATATAACATCTCAACATTCACAAATATACATTTCTGATATTCAAAAACAAAACAAAAACAAATCAGTGACCAATATAGCCACCTTTCTTTGCAAGGACACTCAAAAGCCTGCCATATATGGATTCTGTCAGTGTTTTGATCTGTTCACCATCAACATTGCGTGCAGCAGCAACCACAGCCTCGCCGGACACTGTTCAGAGAGGTGTACTGTTTTCCCTCCTTGTAAATCTCACATTTGATGATGGACCACAGGTTCTCAATGGGGTTCAGATCAGGTGAACAAGGAGGCCATGTCATTAGATTTTCTTTTTTTATACCCTTTCTTGCCAGCCACGCTGTGGAGTACTTGGACGCGTGTGATGGAGCATTGTCCTGCATGAAAATCATGTTTTTCTTGAAGGATGCAGACTTCTTCCTGTACCACTGCTTGAAGAAGGTGTCTTCCAGGAACTGGCAGTAGGACTGGGAGTTGAGCTTGACTCCATCCTCAACCCGAAAATGCCCCACAAGCTCATCTTTGATGATACCAGCCCAAACCAGTACTCCACCTCCACCTTGCTGGCGTCTGAGTCGGACTGGAGCTCTCTGCCCTTTACCAATCCAGCCACGGGCCCATCCATCTGGCCCATCAAGACTCACTCTCATTTCATCAGTCCATAAAACCTTAGAAAAATCAGTCTTGAGATATTTCTTGGCCCAGTCTTGACGTTTCAGCTTGTGTGTCTTGTTCAGTGGTGGTCGTCTTTCAGCCTTTCTTACCTTGGCCATGTCTCTGAGTATTGCACACCTTGTGCTTTTGGGCACTCCAGTGATGTTGCAGCTCTGAAATATGGCCAAACTGGTGGCAAGTGGCATCGTGGCAGCTGCACGCTTGACTTTTCTCAGTTCATGGGCAGTTATTTTGCGCCTTGGTTTTTCCACACGCTTCTTGCGACCCTGTTGACTATTTTGAATGAAACGCTTGATTGTTCGATGATCACGCTTCAGAAGCTTTGCAATTTTAAGAGTGCTGCATCCCTCTGCAAGATATCTCACTATTTTTGACTTTTCTGAGCCTGTCAAGTCCTTCTTTTGACCCATTTTGCCAAAGGAAAGGAAGTTGCCTAATAATTATGCACACCTGATATAGGGTGTTGATGTCATTAGACCACACCCCTTCTCATTACAGAGATGCACATCACCTAATATGCTTAATTGGTAGTAGGCTTTCGAGCCTATACAGCTTGGAGTAAGACAACATGCATAAAGAGGATGATGTGGTCAAAATACTCATTTGCCTAATAATTCTGCACTCCCTGTATATATATATTCACATATATACACACACACATTATATATATCTTACACATACAATAAGAGATCTCCCCCAAAAGTAAGTATACCCTCTCCTTATAAATACATATGGACATAGAGACAAAGACACAGGACCCCTTCTGGATCGCTACCTTGTCATGGTGAAGGGGCTTGTAACTTCAATGAAGCTGTGAGCTATATCGTGAAAGGTCACTCAAGATGGGCAGGTCATTTTAGAGAGGTCAGACAAAATGCAGTCCACTGGAAAAGGAACTGGCAACCCACTCCAGTATTTTTGCCATATGGTTATGCACAGCCAGAAACACAGACAGATGTACCTGGTGTGCTGCATGCATGTGGTCACTGAGAGTCAGACACGACTGAAGGACAGAATAACAACAGCAAGACACAGAGAGGGTTATTAACTCACCTGACCTCTGCAGCTGCTTCTGTCTGGTATAGGCCACGGTTGTGACAGATAGGTCACAAACTTGATGTCGGGAGCAGGGTAGTCAGAATCAATAAGACCACTAGTACTGAGAAAACTGAAGCCTTACACTCAGCTGCCTCTGTCTGCATGCACTGTGAGCTGGCTGTTGTTTTTTTTTCCATAAACTTTTTTTGAGATTGCACCAATGCATTCACTTCCCAGGGACTGTGAGAGGTGCAGTCCCTGTATGATACTGGACTTTTCCCTCCCGGCCATTCTGATTTGGTGATGCTGCGTTTGACAGACAGGCTCAGCTCTATCAGTTAGAGCACAGCTTGGGCATAGACAGCATTGTGACTGTTTTTTTTTATTTCTGACATGTACCCTGATCTGTATTACTAGACAAGTCCCCAGCAGGGGGGTAGATTTGATAAGTCAGTGTGTTTAACTGCAGCACAGAGGGTTTTGAAATTTAAAGTGACAGCAGCAGCTATTAAAAAAACAGAATATTGAACATGATAAAACATTTTTTTTTATGTTTTTATTATATAAATTATACAATTAAGTAAGTGATGGGGTGATTAAGTCAGTGTATGAATTTTGGGAGGGCGGTTGCCCATTTGCCCGTATGCACCAGCACTGTAAGTATTCCAGACACTTTTTCACATACTTATATGTACATACAATATATATATAAGTTATGATATTGATTGAGGAGGTAACAAGTGGAAAGGAGAAGTAGTAACTGGTGGCTAGAGGTTCACATATCTGTTGCATTTGTATTTATTCATATGGAACCACCAACTTTCAATCATCCATTAAGAATATGTTATAATAAAGTGTTTGTTTTTTTTGCATGGAAACTAAACAAGTACCACAAAAGGTTAATAAATATACAGTTTAATTCCTTCCTAGAGGCAGATTTTGTATCGTCAGGATCTCTCTGCCAAATCCAGACTCTTTGTTGTCCGGGTGCCAAGTTAATGAGCTCAATTGGCTGCATTTGACATTCACTACAAGGATTATAACATTTGCAAACTGTAACTTTGCCAGGAGATTATAATTTTTATTTTATTTTTTCAAACAAATTTACATTGCTTTTCATGCAAAACATCTAAAACATTTTCTTTTAGAGCCTGATAATAGATGCTGGAGTTCAATGTCCAATACTGCATTTATTACCGACTTTATACATTTATGCTGCAATGGCAGCCATCATTTTGGTTTCTGATGATTTCCTTCTACACTTGGGAGGAAACCTTGAATTCAGAGGGAGCTTTCTGCTGCTGCAGTGGAAATGAAGCAATTCAAAGTGCAACTGATTTCTAGAGTACTAGATTGCTCATTAGTTTACAACAGCATAACCTTTTGAGAAACCAGTTCAAACAAGCAGCTCAATAACGGTAAGCAATTCTCACAGTAAAGAATAATTAAATATAAAGTTTAATGGACCACTATCAACAAGAGCTAGATGTTTTAATTAGGCCTTGATCATTAATAAAATACATATTTAATTATTTAAAAAAGCAATATTTAGCATTAAAATCACTGTCAATGTTCAGACACAGCGGTTTCTGGTATCCACCCACTATAAGGTCAAAGAGGAGGTGACTTTATCTACCAGGAAGCTGCTATTTTTTTAGACATAATATTTACCATTAACACAATGACCTGTTGTGTTAGAGATTGCCCTTGGCAACAAACATTTCTTATTGATTCCATGACTGTTTATTCTCTTTTCATATCCAGTTGTTCTTAAAGCTCTCGACACGCATTTCTCCACCACTACCAAACTCCCCTTAATGAGTATTTTTGAGAAACTCCTCATAGCTATGTTATCTTATGGGGTAACTGTACTAGGATCTGACTCTTTAAGTTCACCTATGAGGACACATGTCCCCATCAAATTATCAGTTTTTGTGTGTGAATATATATATATATATATATATATATATATATATATATATACATATATAGTTCTCAGCAACGCGACCTTGGCAAAATCCGTTGGTAATGCAACACTAAAACTGCCGGTTCACAAAGCGAGCCCGCTGCGACTGCGGCCCTCGCAAGCCGCAACCACAGACCTCGCAAAGCAAGGCGAAGGCGCTCCTTGCTCTGGTGGAGATGAGCGCCATAGGCGCTCATCCCTAAGACCCCGTACGACTTAGGCAGGGAGCGCTGAGGGCTCTCACTGCACTGGTGGAAATGAGTGCCGTAGCCATTCATCTCTACAAACCCGTACGACTTGGCAGGGAGCACCGTAGGCGCTCACTGCGCAGTTGGAGATGAGCCCCGAAGACCCCGCATGCCTTGTGCCTCATACCTACAACATGCAGAACTACACATCAACACAAAACTCAAATACACAATTCAAAGTGTGAGACCCGTAGCGTTTTGAAAAAATCGCCTATAAAAATTAGGGCCATTAACACTTGGAAAAGAAAACCACCACTGAGGAAGAAAAATAATATGAGCCGCAAAAAATACTAAATTAACGGCCGCACCACGCACAGCGAAAAACACGAAAAACACACAAAATACAAACTAAAATTAAAAATTAAAAATACACACACACAGCAAGGGGGGACAGCCTGGACGTCAGGGAATAAGGTTACACGCCACAACAAAATACACACCACCAAAAAACTTACTTTGTGTACCAAATAGCATTACCTGCCTTACAATTCTATTGCCGTCATTTTTTGACGGGCAAGTCGCTAGTATATATATATGTTTAAGGAGTATCGCAGTATGTAATAGATTGTTAAAAGTGTATTTCAATAGGCACATTCGTGAGATGTGTCCTCTCTTTATTGAGCCCGAAGAAACCTCAATTTTTAATTCAAACAGCAAAGCACAGCCTGGAGAAATGACTAATCACAACATGAAAATGTAAAGGATGTGGAAATAATGCTTGCTATTACTTTAAAAGCTAAAGAAATAAAAAATATGACCTTATACAAGCTTTGATAATGTAAATTATTTGTGTATATACTGTATATGGGTACTTTTGAGGTGTGGCTGAAACTATGGTGCGTTGACCTACTGAAAGGGATACAGTATATACAGTGATGAAAATGAGGGAGAGGGGGTGCGGAGCTTGGGGATGTGTGCAGGTAGGGAGAGGGATCCTCCCACAATTCCAGATGCTCATCTGGTTTTATCTATCTACTGACTTACCTGTATATCTATCTATCTATCTATCTATCTATCTATCTATCTATCTATCTACTGTATCTATCCCGCTCCATGCTGATGATAGCCAGTAAGCTTGAAACAGCTGTACATGGATTGGATACTCAGCCTGTGTTTATTCCAACCTTGGCTTTGCATTAAAGCTGTGTAATACAGCATGCATAAGCTTAAAGGAAGCCATGTTTGATGATGGCTACGGAATGAAGAGCGAGGTATTTGTGGGCACATTTGGGTGTCCCAGCTCAACTTCCCAGAATGCAGTGTAATAACTGTTTTTCTCGGAACTCTGAGCTGGAAGCAGGTTTTTTAACTTGCTTTAGACATTCAAATGTGAACACAGATGTACTTTTTATTTACTATATATATATATATATATATATATATATATATAAAAGCAATGGAGTATAGAGTGGCGAATTTTCAAGGGGTTTCACCTCCCTTGATCAAGTGTAAAGCATTAAGAAACATTAATCACAGTGCTGAGCTTTCTTTATCAAGGTTATCTCTCAAAAGATTGTAATAATAATTATGAATATGTATTTATGTTTTTTAATCACAATATACTACAATACTCTGATTGTTCATCTAGATTACTGGATACTCACAGACACCTAAGTGGGACTTCTTAGGCTGCAATGAGCTCCGAAGGCGCTCATTGCACTGTGAGCCTCGTGAAGCGAGGCAAGCATTTGAGGCACGCAGGACTTAGGCTGCAATTAGTGCCAAAGGCGCTCATTGCACTGCGAGCCTCACAAAGCGAGGCGAGCAGTTGAGGCATGCGGGACTTAGGCTGCAATTAGTGCCAAAGGCGCTCATTGCACTGCGAGCCTCACAAAGCGAGGCGAGCAGTTGAGGCATGCGGGACTTAGGCTGCAATTAGTGCCAAAGGCGCTCATTGCACTGCGAGCCTCACAAAGCGAGGCGAGCAGTTGAGGCACGCGGGACTTAGGCTGCAATGAGCGCCAGAGGCGAAGCGAGGCAAGCAGTTGAAGCACGTGGGACGTAGGTTGCAATGAGCGCCAAAGGCGCTCATTGCAGGGGTGGACATGCGGGACTTAGCTGGCGCTCATCCCGGGACACGCAGGACTGCAATGAGGCCTCATAGCGAGGCCCCTGGACTTTGCAACTGAAGTAAAATTACGGCCGGTATGATAGACTGCGGGGCTTGCAAAAATACGACTTTAACGGCCGAACCACTGAACTGGAAAAGACGTCAAAAACACACAAATATGCCTCAAATAAATGTACACACTCACACACAGCACAGGAGGAGAGCCAGGGAGCCTGTATGTGAGGAAATTTGATGAGCGCAGAAGGTGCTCAGAGGGGGCAGAACATCGCATTGTGTGACAAACAGCATTGTCAGGCTTCAAATTTTATTGCCGTCATTTTTGACGTGCAAGTCGCTAGTATATATATATATATATATATATATATATATATACAGTACGGGCCAACTTGATGTCCCTGTATGTGCACACATCAGTACACGTTTATACTCAGTACATGCTTATACTGTATTTCCTTTGAGTCAGACAAGTGAAACTGCACATTTGTACATTCCAGAGTGTAAGTTCTTGTTTCCTACTGGACATCGGGGTGGGTGGTAATTCTTCAGATCACTTCCCTCTCTCACCCCAAACACACCCAGGTACAAGCGGCATCTGCAGTGCTCCATTTCCTTATACCCAGCAATATGTGAGTGATATCAGCACACACCAGTGAGGCTCCATCATCAGACAGCCCGCAGCACGTGCCTATCAGTGACTACATCACACAACATATACAGCGTGTGCTGACAGCACAACATGGGCCGTGTCCTAATACAATGACTCACACTATATGTGAGGCAGCAGCCAGCAATGTGTGTACAGTATGCTCACTGGTGGAATCATTCCTTATTTTATAAACATCCTCATTTATTGACTAGCATAAACATATGCATTAGATATAAAATTATACATTTTAGTAAAGTAAAAAAAAAGCATAAATATGAATAATGTAGTAGAATCAATAAACAATTCATTCATGAACATTTTTGCTATTTTCCGAAAAAAATTGGAATTTTATTTCAGCTGTTTTTTGGTGATTTTTTTCAAGGGAAGATATTAGTAGAATTTTTTTCCTCTGCCAGAATAATCGCATTATTAACAATTTAGACACATTTACGATTGAAAAAATAAACGTTGCTTTTGAAGTTTCCTTGTTTTTCGTTTTTTTCTCTAACACATTGCATTGATTCTATTCTCATACTGATTTATTTTTTTTAAAACAATTTGGTTTCCACCCGTGCCTACATAGGCGCATGGTACTAACCATTAGATATAATAACACTATACTAACCTTCCAGCCAGTAGCTGCACAGATCCAGAGCAGCAGGTAGGAGAGAGGCGTATGGAGAACAAAAGACTACAAATCCCATGATGCTACAGAGACTAAATCCCTGCACTTTTCAACAATGTTGTAGCTGCCTCTGATTGGCCACAACAAATTATGAATTTTATTCTAATTTAGCTTAGATTTTTAGGGGCATTCCATCTCAAAATCAACTGCCACAAAAGAAGCACACTTTTATCAAACTTTAGGGTAAGTTTATTACTGTTTAATTTGGTATTTTAGCATGCACAGAAATGTTTGCATACACTACTGATTCTCCTTTATTAGATGCATTCATAATCCAGGACATTTAAGCAAATTTGCCAATTTTGCTTTGCTGAAAGTAGATGAAAATAAGATGTATCACTCTAAATTGTTAATATTTTTTTTATTGTCGTTTATTTGCGACGCGCCAACATATTCCGTAGCGCTAAATAATAAAAGCAGTCACATCGTAGCAAAATCATTTCAGACACACAGTAAATATCATACAGATTTACCTAAGCTAAGTTATTGATTCTGTTAAGAACATTTTGAAAAATAAACACAAAACTTTAAGAATTTATATAATACAAATAAATGTGATAATATTATATAGAAAGCTGATCTGATACTCAATAATGATCTTAATACCTACATATATTTTGGCCTTTTTTATATACTCCTACAGGCATCTGGTCCAGTGGTTAGGATTTGGTGCTTTCACCTCTGTGACCTGGGTTCGATTCCAGTCAGGGAACCAAGAGGTCACACCACCTTGAAGCAGAGCAGGCTGGTCAGTACTTGAATGGGAGACCACCTAGGAATACCAAGAGCTGTATGCTGTGTCTCACTAGAGAAGGAACTGGTAACCCACTGAAGTATCTCTGCCTTGCATACCAAGTGGATCAGCGTCGTGTGTTATGGTCCATGAGGTCACGGAGAGTCGGACACGACCAAACAACACAAACACACAACATTGTATAGACATTGGCAAGCAGGGGGCCCACATTTTTGCACTTGGGCTCTCCATTGCTTTTTGACTTCTTTGGATGGGTAACTTAATAAAAAAAAAATATGTATATATATATATATATATATATATATATATATATAATATTATGATGCTGGTACTTATGTATGATTTGTAAGCTTAAGGAAAGCTGAATATTGTTGAATTTTATATATATATGGGAAACACATAATTAATCATTATAAGCATAAGAGGGTGTTTGTTTTTCAAAAATGATATTACCCATCAGCAGCAACCTTTGTAAAACAAAGGAGAATATTTCTATGTGATTTCAAAGTTTTAACTGTTTTTGGCAGGTCTGGGCTAGACATGCGCCAGCTGAGCTTGATATTAGGTATTACTGGTTGCTAAACATACAATTATAGAATCAAATATAAGATTTACTGGGAAGGTGATAATATGCAACTGAATAGCATAAATAGCCATTTTTTACATTCTCTGAAACTTTTTTCGGACCTTTCCTGTTGGCAACCGGTGCGCATTACCGACCATCGTCCACTAGGTGGCGCAGCCAACGGGTCCGTGAATTTCTTATGGTTTATTGCTAGGCTGAGCGGTGTTAGGGTGAGGGTTGTTAGGGTTAGGTGTTAGGCGTGTTATGGTGAGGGGTGTTAAGGTTAGGTGTTAGGGTAAGGTGTGTTAGGGTGAGGGGTGTTAGGGTTAGGTGTGTTAGGGTGAGGGGTGTTAGGGTTAGGTGTTAGAGTAAGGTGTGTTAGGTTGAGGGGTGTTAGGTGTTCGGGTGAGGGGTGTTAGGGTTAGGTATTAGGGTAAGGTGTGTTAGGGTGAGGGGTGTTATGGCTAATTGTTTGGGTGAGCGGTGTAAGGGTGAGGTCTGTTCGGGTTACAACGAAGAAATTCTGGAAAGAAATTCATAGACTCCTCGGCTGCACCACCTAGTGCTATTGCGCATGGGCAGCAAACAGGAAAGATCCCTTTTTTCTATAAAGGGACATGGAACACAAGTTGTTTTTTTCATGCATTTATAGATCACATCACAAAGGTTGTATTTGCATGAAAAAATATCATGAGGACCTTTAAAAAACCTATATTTCAACACTAATTACACTGGAATAACTGAAATATATGAGCACGATCACAACTATTTACCCAGATATGCAGTAAATATGTGAGCATGATTTGATGGACTGTCTGTTCTAGGGCGTGCACGTTAGATCAGGGCGGCCTCACGTGCCCAGAGCACTCCTACATACAGGTACAGTAAGTTGTGTCATCGGGATCTGGTTCTGTACAGTATACAGGAGGAAACAACTAAGATACGAGGTCAGGGATGAGTAATAGTGCAGGACGGAGGAAGCACCGACTAACCTAATGAGTAGAAAGTGATTGATGTGGTGACAATAGGGTGGATCATTTTAGCAAAACTTGAAAGGGACACAGCAAATAACCCAATTATGGTAAAAATGCATTTTATGGCCTATATATTTGGATATTTGCAATTGGTTGTTATTAAAATAACTAATTTTGGTTCAGATAATTAACCCTGAATGTTGTAATTTTAGTCAGAAATTACTATTCAAGATCCTGCTACCTGCTGGAGTGTTATCTGAGATGATTAATAAATGTTATATTTTATATTATTTTCTGGTAAATTCATAATTTTTAAGACCCATATTGCAAGGTCATTTTTCACTATTTTCATGTATGGGAATTTACCTGTCAACTGATTGTGCCTTTTTATCTACAAATATAATGTATTTATACAATCACGATCACAAGCACTGTATCAGATTACTTTACAGAATATATGTTGAGGATTGTCTCATGTATTACTATATTATGGGCCGTTGGAAATTCTATATAATGTCTGACTAATTAACTGTCACAGTGGGAGGGTATAAACAGGAAGAGCATGCCCAGCTGGTATAAAATAAGTATGACATGCCGAGGACAGATCAATTAATATTTATTGTAGGCAAATAGATATAAAATAATAATACACAGATAAATATAAGGGTAACAGGGTGACAGAGCTCTATAGTCATATATATATATATATATATATATATATATATATATATATATATATATATATACTAGCTACTTGCCAGGCAAAAATGCCCGTTTGCCACACATTGGCCGTCAAAAGTGACAGGAATAAGTTTCCTCCACCTCACCCTCCCCTGTGTGCCCCCCCCCCCGTGTCTTCTTCCGTCCCGTTTCTCCTTCCCCCTATCTCCCCTTTCCCCTGTGTCATTACACCCCCCCCCCCCGTCGTGGTGTCTCTTTCCCCCTCCTCCCTCCCCTGTGTCTCTTTCCCTTCCTCCCTCCACTGTGTCTCTTTCCCCTCCTCCCTCCATCCACTGTGTCTCTTTCCCCCCACCACCCTCCCTCCCTGTGTCTCTTTCCCCTCCTTACTCCGTCCGCCGTGTCTCTTTCCCCCTCCTCCCTCCATCCCCTGTGTCTCTTTCTCCCTCCTCCCTCCATCCCCTGTACCTCTTCCCCCTCCTCCCTCCATCCCCTGCGTCTCTTTCCCCTCCTCCCTCCATCCCCTGCGTCTCTTTCCCCTCCTCCCTCCATCCACTGTATCTCTTTCCCCCCACCACCCTCCCTCCCTGTGTCTATTTCCCCTCCTTACTCCATCCGCCGTGTCTCTTTCCCCCTCCTCCCTCCATCCCCTGTGTCTCTTTCTCCCTCCTCCCTCCATCCCCTGTGCCTCTTCCCCCTCCTCCCTCCATCCCCTGCGTCTCTTTCCCCTCCTCCCTCCATCCCCTGCGTCTCTTTCCCCTCCTCCCTAGCAACTCACATCGACGAGCGGTGCCCGTACGCAGCTGTTACTGCGCATTGTTGAATATAGTTTCCGTAGTTTATGTATATATATATATATACATATATATATAATGAGTTAGCCCTGGAGGTTGGCCACAGGGTCCCTCCATTCAGTAGCTCTGCCACTGATCTTATAGTAAAGAATAATTGCATGAAAAAGTTAAAACTGTAAAGGTGGTGATTATTTCTTTATTACTTTTTATAAACATTTTTTGCAATTATCAAGTTTAATTATTCTAAAACCTGAAAGTTTTGATTACCTGTGTTTTGGGATGAGAGCCCACTCAGTGTCCTCATCCACAAGCCAAGGAGTCCGACTGCAAGAAGAAGCACCAAGACTCTGAGTAAGAAGCGCATTGTGGGGTTAGTGCTTGGACTCCAGACAGGACAGTCCGGCCCCACGTGCTCCAAGAGGTTAAAGTTCTGTTTGTTCATGTTGGGGCGGCAGATTGCAGCGTCCGGTCAGCAGAGGGTAAACTGACCTGGTCATATTGTATAGTGACCTCACCAGAACATCTCACATCGTCATATTGTGAACGATGCTGCTGAATTTATTGTGACCTTACTTATATATGATCCCTGGGGTCTGAGCATGCCCATTCTTCTGTTTTGCACCTAAGACAACAAATTCAGAGCCCAAAGGATTAATTAGAAGTTATTGGCAATCATTTCACAATTAATAAGAGTCATGACTCCTTATTATTTGTGAGTGGATCAGAAAGGCTGAATAATAGGTAAAATTGAAAACGTTTGCACAAGCTTACAGTAGGAAAATAATATTCAAAAGTATTTGTCGTTTTAAATTATACCATATCTTGGAACCTCTGCTGTGTCACTTTAAATTAATAAATAACCAGTAAATTCCAAATGAAACAATAAAATATTCTAAAAATATGATAATATTACATTAAATAAAAAATAATATATATATATATATATATATATATATATATATATATATATATATATATAGCTCATTATTATTTTATGCATTACTGCAATTTTCACTATTATTGAATATTCTTTTTATATG
This sequence comes from Discoglossus pictus, assembly GCA_027410445.1. Lineage (NCBI taxonomy): Eukaryota > Metazoa > Chordata > Amphibia > Anura > Alytidae > Discoglossus > Discoglossus pictus. The sequence goes on along the minus strand of CM050165.1, from coordinate 23,007,063 downwards.
CATTTTCCTACTTTAAACTTATGTTAACATTTGCATTTTTTACCTTTTAGACTTTCTGATCCAAACACAAAAAACAGGGGCCATATCTATATTTATTTATATTTATATTGTTTATTATTATTTAATGTAAGTAAATAATGATACAAGTAATATATATATATATATAGTACATCTGTGTTCACATTTGAATGTCTAAAACAAGTTTTAAAACCTAGAATTCCAAGAAAAACAGTTATTACACTGCATTGTGGGAAGATAAGCAGGGACATGCAAATGTTCCCACAAATGCCTTGCTCTTCAATCCTTAGCAAATATCAAACATGGCTTCTTTTAAGCTTATGCATGCTGTATTACACAGCTTTAATGCAAAGCCAAGGTTGGAATAAACACAGGCGGAGTATCCAATCCATGTACAGCTGTTTCAAGCTTACTGGCTATCCTCAGCATGGAGCGGGATCTCAGCCTGTGTTGTGGATCTTATGAGTAGGTAGTTCACCACAACAATCATTTATAATATGGTGGACAAAAGAGCGATAGAAGCCTCCACCGTACAGTAAATGCTTGATAAAGGTGCATTTATTGCCCTGAAATGATGATTTGTAATGCATTTTTATTTTGAATGTTTAAACCACTTTAGGTTGTATATATATATATATATATATATATCGACATATACAGCTGTGAGCAATAAAGATAATATTAATAATAATGAGCAATACGGGTTGTTCCCGCATAGCGAGGGCTGCAGTTGCTGGCAAGGAGCGCAATAGGCGCTCATCCCTACGACCACGCATGCCTTGCGCCTCATACCTACAACTCGCGGAACTACACATCAACACCAAACTCAAATACACGACTCAAACTGCGAGACCAGTAGCACTTTGAAAAAAAACCCTTTTAAAAAATGACGTCCTGTAACACATACAAAAGGAAACTGCCACTTAGAAAAAACAAATATACGAGACCCAAAAAAATATGAACTTAACGGCCGCACCAAGCACAGCGAAAAACACTTAAAACACACAAAATAGAAACTAAAATAAAAAAAAATACACACACAGCAAGGGGGACAGCCAGGATGCCTGGGAATGAGGTTACATGCCAATTTAAATCCAATTTAAAGATTTTCGCCACTCGAAAATCCCCTAAGCGAGAGAAAAAAATGTCCGCCGAAGTTCTTGAAAAACTACATTTGAAATATAAGTTTTAAAATGTATATTTCATTTATTTTTCCAATACGGCTTTTATTGCTAATCAGTTACAAAATAATTAGATGCAACTGTATTGTATCCTTCCTTCCTTAGTACCACCATTTTCAAATATAGTGGACTCTAGGTTCTCAATCTTTTCAGAACTTGACGTTTTCGGGACTTGACGCGTCTCACTGCGAAACAATTGTCTCGGAACTCAATGCGCTTACTCCACCCCATCTCATGTCTTTCAGGAAGTGGAATACTGTGACATAGTGTAATTAATGCCTACAAGAGCCCAATAGCAGTCAAGTGATGCCTGTGCCTTTATGCATTAAAGTGTAGACTGTGCCTAAAAGAAACAAAGCGTAGACTGTGCCTATAAGGACCAAAGAGTAGACTGTGCCTATAAGAACAAAAGTGTAGCCTGTGCCTAGAAGAACCAAAGTGTAGCATGTGTCTATGAGAACCAAAGTGTAGCTTGTGCTTACAGGAACTAAAGTTCCAAGCAAAAAACGCTCTCCTCCTCTACATCGCCACCATCCCATTGGACTGTCAAGTCCTCTCCGTACAGTTAAAGTGAAGTTAAATTCTATGTTATTTGATGTAATTATTGTTCTTTATTCTGTTTAGTTTTACGGTTTTGTATCAAAAACAAGACCATCAGTTCAAACTAAAATATTACATTTTTGGGGCTTGGAATGCATTATTTCAATTTACATTGACCCCTATGGGAAATGATACCTTGGAACTCAACCTTTTTGAAACTCAACCTGCCGTCCAGACCAGATTAAGGACGAGGACCAAGTTACCAGTGTATATATTTGTGTGTTAGTAACACACACAAAGTGTGGACCTTGACTTTATTTTCACAAAGACATTTGGACCTTGGTAAGAATGTAATTAAATTCCCCTGAATGGGATGTTAATAAATAACCTTTAGTATGTGCATGTGATGTGTTACTAATTATGTCCTGTAGATGGAGCCAAAAAGTCATTATTATTCATACCAGAGACTTAATAGAGATTGTCCCTTTTGTATTGTTTTAAAGCAATATGGCAGGTTCTTGGATGTTACTAGGTATATATTATACCTGTGTATCTATTTACTTTTATGTACTCTTTTTTTATTAAGAAGTGCTTATAATCTTTGTTTTTACTGCCTCAAAATGTCTCTGCCCTCTTCAGCTAATAAAGACACAGACCCTGCTGTATTTGTTGTGCTGTGTCTCAGTGCCCATCTCTCAGCAACATACTGGTGAGATGTGATCCCTGATAGGCTAGGACACTACCCTGCACATCCAGCCCTACAGAGTCTGTGTCTGCATTCAATGCAGTGGGCAGACCCATACAGGGATTATTTGTTTGAGTTTATGAGCACTTATAAAATAAAATAAAATAAAGTGCATAATAGTAAATAGATACACAGGTATAATATATACAGAAACATTTCACATCCCTTTAATGTTCATTCTTGGGCTTGGCAAACACAGACATAGCTCTTGTGAGCAAAAAGAACACAACGTTCTATCTATCTATCTATCTATCTATCTATCTATCTATCTATCTATCTATGTGTCTGTCTATCTATCTATCTATCTATCTATCTATCTATCTATCTATCTATCTATCTATCTATCTATCTATCTATCTGTCTGTCTGTCTGTCTGTCTGTCTGTCTGTCTATCTATCTATCTATCTATCTATCTATATGTCTATCTATCTATCTATCTATCTATCTATCTATCTATCTATCTATCTATCTATATGTCTATCTATCTATCTATCTATCTATCTATCTATCTATCTATCTATCTATCTATCTATCTATCTTTCTATCTATCTATCTATCTATCTATCTATCTATCTATCTATCTATCTATATGTCTATCTATCTATCTATCTATCTATCTATCTATCTATCTATCTATCTATCTATCTTTCTATCTATCTATCTATCTATCTATCTATCTATATATCTGTCTATCTATCTATCTATCTATCTATCTATATGTCTGTCTATCTATCTATCTATCTATCTGTCTATCTATCTATATGTCTGTCTATCTATCTATCTATCTATCTATCTATCTATCTATCTATCTATCTTTCTATCTATCTATCTATCTATCTATCTATCTATCTATCTATATGTCTATCTATCTATCTATCTATCTATCTATCTATCTATCTATCTATCTATCTATCTATCTATCTTTCTATCTATCTATCTATCTATCTATCTATCTATATGTCTGTCTATCTATCTATCTATCTATCTATCTATATGTCTATCTATAGTGTAACATTTTTGTTTGGACAAACACCTCTTCACATCTTGTCAATCTAAATAAAATGTTAGTCCACGGCCGGCTCCTAATCCTGGCTACAGACATCCCCTGAGCCCCACCTACATTTGATATTCCTTAACTCTCTTTGCTTCCATAACCTGAAAATGTACAGTGGATATAGAAAGTCTACACACCCCTGTTAAAATGTCAGGTTTCTGTGCTGTAAAAAAACGAGACAAAGAAAAATAATTTCAGAAATTTTTCCACCTTTAATGTGACCTATAAATTGTACAACTCAATTGAAAAACATACTGAAATCTTTTAGGTGGAGGGAAGAAAAATAAAAAATAAAAATAATGTGGTTGCATAAGTCTGCACACCCTCTTATAACTGTAGATGTAGCTGTGTTCAGAATTAAGCAATCACATTCCAAATTGTGTTAAATAGGAGTCAGCATACACCTGCCATCATTTAAAGTGCCTCTGATTAACCCCAAATAAAGTTCAGCGGCTCTAGTTGGTCTTTCCTGAAATTTTCTTAGTTGCATCCTACAGCAAAAGCCATGGTCCACAGAGAGCTTCCAAAGCATCAGAGGGATCTCATTGTAAAAAGGTATCAGTCGGGAGAAGGGTACAAAAGAATTTCCAAGGCATTAGATAAACCATGGAACACAGTGAAGACAGTCATCATCAAGTGGAGAAAATATGGCACAACAGTGACATTACCAAGAACTGGAGCTCCCTCCAAAATTGATGAAAAGACAAGAAGAAAACTGGTCTGGGAGGCTACCAAGAGGCCTACAGCAACATTAAAGGAGCTGCAGGAATATCTGGCAAGTACTGGCTGTGTGGTACATGTGATAACAATCTCCCGTACTCTTCATATGTCTGGGCTATGGGGTAGAGTGGCAAGACGAAAGCCTTTTCTTACAAAGAAAAACATCCAAGCCAGGCTACATTTTGCAAAAACACATCTGAAGTCTCCCAAAAGCATGTGGGAAAAGGTGTTATGGTCTGATGAAACCAAGTAAATAGTAGAGGGACGGTGGCTCAGGTATATTTGATAAGTATCAAATTCAAATAGATGATAACAGGGTGCTCCTAAGGATAATAGGGATAAGTAGTACCAAAAGAGAGAAAAAGATCCTTTTTTAGGGCACACCTGGGAAATCCAATTCTCAGAAAAAGAGAATGAACTAAATGTTAAAACTTAACTTTTAATAGTAATAATAAAATCCACTTAAAATACATAAACGTAGGTAGCAGAGAGTAAAGTATATGAAGTTTACTGGGAAAAATGCCACTGTTGTGGAAAATGCCACTATGAGGCAGACCATATAAAGTGCAATGTGCTAGTATAGTCACTGATAAAGTGGCTAGTATATAAGAAATAAGGTGCTATAAAGTGCTATTAGTTATAAGGTGCCAAGTGCTATGACACAAATGAGAAATATATGAAAGTGAACCAAGTGTATAAGTTATATATGGTTGCCTATAAGGTGCAATATAAGTAAATATTAGCAGCTATATGCTGAACAGAAACCAGTAAACAAAATGATAAATGTGGCAAGGGGTAAAGGATAGGAGTAAAAGATATTGAGAAATAAATGCCCCCAGAGTACTGATATCCTGTTAGGTAATGTTCTCAATATCTGTGTATCTCAAATACCCAAGTACCCAAATAACAGCGTTGCCTTCAGGATATACCCATAACTAGTAGCTACTGCCCTCCAAATCCACTAAACTTTTGCTGAAATAGCCTAACTAATGCAGCTGTGAAGGGGCTTTATGCTATGGGCCTGAAACTGAAAACGCTGACTCTTTGCTAGTCACGCCGTGGTCTAGACGCAAGATAATGACGTCATAGACTCGCGACGGCGTTCCTACGTGCACCCGACGCACGTTTCTGGAATTTCATCAGGGGTTACGCCTGCCTTTCCTATGGGCCTTTTTAAAGGCAGGCGTTGTCATGGCAATGCAAAAAAACGGGATTAAAAACAAAACAGCGAACGAATATCACTGTGCACCATTAAAAACTAATAGATCATCTCTTAAAAGATGGAAATGAACTCCAAAGAATGTATAAAGCTGAATAATGCCATAATGGTACTGATCAAAGAAGTAAATTATTGATCTCAAATATATATAATATAGGTGAATATGACTGTGCTATATATTACACCTATAAGTGTACTAAGTTAATAGAGAGCCCATATGTGGTAGATCTAGTCGATGTCTACATTGAGAAATATGTTGAATATTCATTATAGGCATATATTATAAACATAAGTAGTATGTTGACTCTATATATCTTAGTAACAGCATATATTGAATAATATCAATATATGGGGCTTATCTATTATCAACATAAAAAATATAGGTTGAGTCCTCAATACTGAGCTATATTTGGAGTACAGATGGTGGTCTCATCATGGTAAGCTTGCCTGATAATGGGCCTAAATAAAAGGCCTCCTTGTAAGAATGCTACTGGAAAGTACGGAATGACATGATCTAAAGAAATAGATCAGATATAGGGAGTGAAGGTGAAGCCTTCATTAAGGCCATTAGGTTTTTTAGTGCCTAGTAGATAAATCCACTTGGCTTCTTTCTTTAATAACTCTGTGTCTATATCTCCTCTCCTTATGGTTTTCTCAACATGATCTATAGCAGTAAATGTGAGGACTTTAGTGTCGCCTTTATGTTTGTTATTAACATGCATGGCTATAGGGGTGTCAAATTCTTTCTTGACACTATAGATGTGCTCAAGAATCCGTCTTCTGAGTTCCCTACAGGTTTTACCTACGTATCTGGCTCCACATACACATGAGATTAGATATATAACACCCTCTGTTTTGCATGTAATAAGATGATTAATTTTATAAGTATGTTTTTCTGAAGAGAAGCTTTTAGTTGGTTTTACATATTGGCATGCTTTGCATGAATGACATTTAAAGCAGCCTTTTGTTTTGTGTAACCATGATTGGCTTTTGTCTGTGTCCAAATGACTTCTAGATAAGTAATCTCTTAAATTTCTAGATCTTCTACTAGTAATGGCTGCATTGGTGGGTAGAAATGGTTTAAGGTCTTTATCATCCAATAAAATACCCCAATGCTTATTAAAGATTTTTTTAACCTCATGCCATTTACTATTGAACGTGCCAATGCACCTAATAGTATTTTCCGATTCTCTTGTTCTATCTTTTAGAAGATCTTCCCTCTTAGTGTTTTTGGCTCTTTGGTAGGCCTTTTTTAAGCTGTTTTTAGAATAGCCTCTTTCCAAAAAGCGGGATTGTAAATCTTGAGATTCCCTCTCAAAATCTAAGTCATTGGAACAATTTCTTTTTATTCTTAAATATTGGCCAATTGGTATGCCTTCAATTAATGCTTTTGGGTGACTGCTTTTGGCGTGGAGTAAGCTATTAGTAGCTGTAGGTTTCCTGTAGGTCTTGGTGCCCACAATGCCATCTTGTGTTTTATATATCAGTAAGTCTAAGAATGTGATAGACTCATAACTGGATTCAGATGTTAAAAAAAGACCTAAATTATTAATATTCAGAGTCTTAATAAAGTCCTTTAACTGGGAGGTTGAGCCATTCCAAAGTATTAAAATATCATCGATAAAGCGGACCCAGAGATCTATATGTGAGGTGTATTTCTCCATTTCTTCACAGAAGACTATCTGCTCCTCCCACCAGCCTAAAAACAGGTTAGCGTAGGTAGGGGCACAAGCTGTGCCCATTGCTGTTCCCCGAATTTGTTTATAGAATTTATCCATAAAGATGAAATAATTATGATTTAGAACAAATTCTAATAGTGTTAAAAGGAATTTGTTATGAGTATCATATTGCTTGCCTTGTTTGTTAAGGAAGTATCTTACTGCATTTATACCTTTATCATGGTGTATGCTAGTATAAAGGGCTTCCATATCTAGTGACACCAAGATGGTGTGTTCCTTAGATTGTATGTCATCTAATTTAGTTAATACCTCCTTAGAGTCTTTAACATAAGATGAAAGGCTAAATACAAATTCTCTTAGAATTTGATCCAAATATTTACTGGAATTTTCCGTTAAATTACCAATCCCTGATACTATCGGTCTTCCAGGGGGTTTCTGGGGATTTTTGTGAATTTTAGGTATGGTGTAAAAGGTTGCTACCTTAGGATTTTTTTTGAGCATAAATTCAAATTCTTGTTTACTGATGGTTTTATTGACTAGGCCTTTGTGTAGTATCTCTGATAGTACTTCTATGAATCTTTCTGTGGGGTCACAGCTTAATTTACTGTAGCAATTCATATCATTAAGCAGTCTAAGACATTCTTCAATATAATCTTTTTTATCTAAGATAACAACATTGCCCCCTTTATCAGCATTTTTTATGATGATGTCTTTATTTCCTTTTAATTCTTGTAGGGCTTGTGTTTCTTGTTTAGTAAGATTTGAAGATCTAGTCTTAGATAGAGCTAATTGTTCAAGATCCTTTTCCATGTTTTTAACAAAAAGTTCAATGTTAGGGCTAATGTGCAGTGGCGGAGTAAATTTACTCTTATTTTTGAGTTGGGAAAAGGGTCCTTTAAGCTCTAATTCTTCATTTTCGGCTAATAGACATTCTAATGTTTTCAAAGTTTTCTGGTCCTCACTATTTAGGTACGTATTAGTACCTTTTCTTGAGAAATGTTTTTTCAAAGCAAGCTTCCTGGCAAATAAATGTACATCTTTAATCCACTCAGATAAGTTAAAATCATCTGAGGGAGAGAAGTTTAATCCTTTTTGTAATACAGATATATGATGGACTGAAAGTTCAAAATGTGAAAGGTTAAACACCTGTAGAGAATTTAGTTCTTTTTGCTTCTCTTGTGTGGTTTGAATATGCTTGGGGCCTTTCTTACCCCTCCTAGTCTTTGCTTTCCATCTAAAAAATTCATATTGGACCTAGTCTCCATTGTTGATGTTTCTTTGGGTCTAGTGTCTATGTCTGACCACTCTGATTCTGATGTATATGAATCATCATTTCTTTGTCTAGGTTCTCTGTATTTTTTAGGTCTTCTAAAGATGTTACCAGTTTGAAAATCATTGAGATCTCTTTGGAATTTCTTTTGTTTTCTTTCCATTAAAGTTTTTTGAAAGGTTTCTATATCTTTCTGTAATCTTGTTTCAGACTCTGTAAATATTGGGTTCTCAGAGAATTCTTTTATTTTTTCTACTTTTGTTTTTAACACTTTCTGTATTTCTGTTAGTTGGTGTTGTTCCCACTCTAGGATCATGCTCATTAGTTCATTAGAGCATTTTATTAATATTTGATCCCATTTTTTTACAAAGTCCTCAGATAGATTTTGAATGGTTGGAAAGAGATTGATTCTGAGTCCTCTAGGGACTAATTTATTCCTTAGATAATTTTCTAAGCTTGCTATTTCCCATCTAATTTGATGTTGTTTTTTATACAATGTATTGAGATCAGAGAACTGATTTCTGAGGTTGGATTCATTTGGTCTTATCTTGTTCATGTCACTAGTGAATACTAGTTTGACATCTTTTTCCCATGATTCTGGGTTCCAATTTTGTGAGAGGAAACCCGTCATTGTAACAATATAAGAATCCTGGATAATATACCGGGCTTAACACCAAGATAGAACTATGTTCATAAACTAACAAGTAAATAGTAGAGGGACGGTGGCTCAGGTATATTTGATAAGTACCAAATTCAAATAGATGATAACAGGGTGCTCCTAAGGATAATAGGGATAAGTAGTACCAAAAGAGAGAAAAAGATCCTTTTTTAGGGCACACCTGGGAAATCCAATTCTCAGAAAAAGAGAATGAACTAAATGTTAAAACTTAACTTTTAATAGTAATAATAAAATCCACTTAAAATACATAAACGTAGGTAGCAGAGAGTAAAGTATTTGAAGTTTACTGGGAAAAATGCCACTGTTGTGGAAAATGCCACTATGAGGTAGACCATATAAAGTGCAATGTGCTAGTATAGTCACTGATAAAGTGGCTAGTATATAAGAAATAAGGTGCTATAAAGTGCTATTAGTGATAAGGTGCCAAGTGCTATGACACAAATGAGAAATATATGAAAGTGAACCAAGTATATAAGTTATATATGGTTGCCTATAAGGTGCAATATAAGTAAATATTAGCAGCTATATGCTGAACAGAAACCAGTAAACAAAATGATAAATGTGGCAAGGGGTAAAGGATAGGAGTAAAAGATATTGAGAAATAAATGCCCCCAGAGTACTGATATCCTGTTAGGTAATGTTCTCAATATCTGTGTATCTCAAATACCCAAGCTCCCAAATAACAGCGTTGCCTTCAGGATATACCCATAACCAGTAGCTACTGCCTTCCAAATCCACTAAACTTTTGCTGAAATAGCCTAACTAATGCAGCTGTGAAGGGGCTTTATGCTATGGGCCTGAAACTGAAAACGCTGACTCTTTGCTAGTCACGCCGTGGTCTAGACGCAAGATAATGACGTCATAGACTCGCGACGGCGTTCCTACGTGCACCCGACGCACGTTTCTGGAATTTCATCAGGGGTTACGCCTGCCTTTCCTATGGGCCTTTTTAAAGGCAGGCGTTGTCATGGCAATGCAAAAAAACGGGATTAAAAACAAAACAGCGAACGAATATCACTGTGCACCATTAAAAAACTAATAGATCATCTCTTAAAAGATGGAAATGAACTCCAAAGAATGTATAAATCAATATATGCTGTTACTAAGATATATAGAGTCAACATACTACTTATGTTTATAATATATGCCTATAATGAATATTCAACATATTTCTCAATGTAGACATCGACTAAATCTACCACATATGGGCTCTCTATTAACTTAGTACACTTATAGGTGTAATATATAGCACAGTCATATTCACCTATATTATATATATTTGAGATCAATAACTTCTTTGATCAGTACCATTATGGCATTATTCAGCTTTATACATTCTTTGGAGTTCATTTGACAACGCCTGCCTTTAAAAAGGCCCATAGGAAAGGCAGGCGTAACCCCTGATGAAATTCCAGAAACGTGCGTCGGGAACTTAGTTAAGATAGAGGGAATTATGAACAGTTCCAAATACCAGTCAATATTGGCACAAAACCTTCAGGCTTCTGCTAGAAAGCTGAACATGAAGAGGAACTTCATCTTTCAGCATGACAACGACCCAAAGCATACATCCAAATCAACAAAGGAATGGCTTCACCAGAAGAAGATTAAAGTTTTGGAATGGCCCAGCCAGAGCCCAGACCTGAATCCGATTGAAAATCTGTGGGGTGATCTGAAGAGGGCTGTGCACAGGACGTGCCCTCGCAATCTGACAGATTTGGAGTGTTTTTGCAAAGAAGAGTGGGCAAATCTTGCCAAGTCAAAATGTGCCATGCTGATAGACTCATACCCAAAAAGACTGAGTGCTGTAATAAAATCAAAAGGTGCTTCAACAAAGTATTAGTTTGAGGGTGTGCATACTTATGCAACCATATTATTTTATTTTTATATTTGTTCTTCCCTCTACCTAAAAGATTTCAGTTTGTTTTTCAATTGAGTTGTACAGTTTATAGGTCACATTAAAGGTGGAAAAAGTTCTGAAATGATTTATCTTTGTCTCATTTTTTTAAAGGCACAGAAACCTGACATTTTAACAGGGGTGTGAAGACTTTTTATATCCACTGTATCTTATTAATACCTTACCCCCTTCTACTCAATGTAAGACCAACTCTTCTGGCTGACAGATACCTCTTTGCTACCATTACATTTTCTCTGCACCTTCAATCCCCACCTCATTTATGAACTCAAATCAGTGCCCTGTAACAGAGTAATACTACAGGATATGTTGGTGCTCACTAAATTGTTATAGTTTTTTATAAAGCGCCAACATCTCCCATAACCTCTCCTTATTCATGTATCTTGAGACACAATCGACCTAAGCAATCGATGGGATCTTCAGCAGCAGAAGTAAATGTCTGCCCTCATGTGTTGTTCATAGGTCAGTATTTAAACATTTTGAACACAGGTGGTCAATTAAAATAGCTAATAATTAGCTAATTTGTACCCTGACAAGGAAAAATTCTCACATGTTAACATTGTTAACAGTCCTTGAAGAGTTACCAATGCTACTTGGCAGCATCTCCTATCTCAGGGTTTATTCTGCTTGTAGTCTGCAGCCGTGCTAAAAAATACATAGACACAATGGGTGTCCATGGACTTCCATGGAAAACAAGGGGCACTGACCCGATAAAATAAACAGGAACCCATTGAAAGGGTCACAAAAATGAATGTGGGCACAGTCACACACACACACACACACATTACTGGGGGGGGGGGATACTGATAGACACACAGAGTGGGGGGCCACCTTTAAATATACACAAAAAGTACCAAGGATTGCAAGTTAATAGTTTTCCTAGTTTTAGAAAGACGAATCCTACACATCCTATAGCCCCAAATAAGCATTTCTAGTGGGTAACCCAGCCATATAATACTAAAGAACACAATATCAGTTTCAAATACTTCACACAAACACTGACACCCAACTAATGATAAGTCACACCTGATTAATATAGAGCCCCAGGGGTTAATGTTCACCCACCTGCCACCTATTATTATTATTCCTTTATTTGTAACACGCCAACATATTCCATAGTGCTATACATGGGTTAAGTACAAGGGAAAATAGTTTTAACACATTGCAAAAGAATGGAGGGCCCTGTCTCTGAGCTTAGAAACCAACGTGAATAGAGCTTTCCATTAGCACCTTACAAGATTGAAAACTCACAAACGTAAGGTCTAAAGGGTTTGGGTGAGATACAGGAGGGTGATCGATGCGTTGCGCATATTAAGGCAGAAGGTGATAAGCTTCTTTAAACAGATGCCTTTTTAATGAGTTTTTTAAAGTTTTGAGAAAGGAAGGAAGAAAGTCTAGTTGAGCGAGGCAAGGAGTTTCATAGAATAGGGGCAGCACGAGAAAGGTCCTGAAGGCGGAGTGAGCAGGTAAGAAGCAGAGCGAGAGGAGTGGCTGTGGGAGTATTTGGAGATGAGCACAGATATATAAGGGGGTGCAGTGTTGGAGAGAAGTAGTTCTGCTAGTGCTTGAAAATTTACATTTTAAATATGTTTTAAAATCTACGCTTTTATTGCTAATCAGTTACAAAATAATTAGCTGCAACTAAATTGTATCCTTCCTTTCTGTCTTAGTACCACTATTTTCTAATACGGTTCTCGATCTATTCAGAACTTGACGTTTTCGGAACTTGGGGCGTTTCACTGCGAAACAATTGCCTCAGAACTCAATGCGCTCGCTCCACCCCACATCCTGTCTTTCAGGAAGTGGAATACTGTGACGTAGCGTATTTAGTGCCTACAAGAGCAGTCTGTGCCATACAAGAATCAAAGTGCAGCCTGTGCCTTTATTCCTTAAAGTGTAACCTGTGCCTAAAAGTGTAGTCTGTGCCTATTAGGACCAAAGAGTAGACTGTGCCTATAAGAACCAAAGTGTAGCCTATGCCTAGAGGACTTTGTAAGTTAGGGTCATGATTTTACATCTTATTCTGGAGGCTATGGGAAGCCTACCTGTGTACCCCCTGTCATTTGCTACCATGTAATAAAATAGAAATTAACATATAATCTACTGTGTATGGCTGAAATGTTCATGTGGAAGAATAAGAATCCATAACAATGTGCCAACGTTTGAGAGCTCTATAGAAACAATATTTACTGATGTTCTGTAATGTTACTGGGGCTGCTTTTTTGAATTACTGAGCTTCTAAACGCAGACTCACAACTTGACTCTCACTTCTACTTGTGTCAGATAAGGACCCTTGTGAGTTTTGTAAGTTATTCCATTATGTGACAACTTGGCTACGTATGAGTTCGTACGTATAGATTCTTATGTGAAATATCCTGCTGGAGCCATGTAATGGACTCTTAAATTCTCGAGTAAGAGCTTCCGGAGCTCCGAGTCCGCCTCGCGGGAGCCATGTAATCGAGCTCATTGTCAGTTTGTTACATACTTCTCAAATTTTTATTTTTTACTCCTGACTACAGAGGTTCTTTAACATATGGAGACTGCAGAGATATGTTTTAGCATTTTGTGTACCATAGATATAAACAAAAGTGTATTCTGTTTGTTGTTTTTTGAGTCTATCCATCATCTATACACACTGCTCTTGTCATATGCTCTTAATGGACCACTGAAGGAACATTTTTTTTAAAGGTACATTATCCATGTAGGCCATATAATATGAATTGAGCATTTTAGTTATTTAACTTAAACATACTTTTTTTAGATATTTAATTTTTATTCCTATGACTCCATTTGAAGCTCTGATCAAGCAGTAACGTCCTCCTTTACTACTGACTAACTCTAGGAAGATTCTATTTAAATTGTTAGAGCACACTGTTCCTAAAGGCTCTATGAGTGAGCCCCGAAGCCGCTCCATGCAAATCCATGCACCCCCATAATTTACATGGAAGAGTGACTCAACAGCAAAGGAGGACATTACTGCTTGATCAGAGCTGTAAATGCAGTCATAGGGAATACAAATAAAATATTTTAAAAATAAATAATTTTACGTTTGTAAAATGTAAAATATGTAATTTAATTATTATTATTTTTTTATAAATTCTGACACAGGGACAGTATGCCTTTTTAAAATAAACAACATCTTGCGATGTTGGTGACGTTTGCCATGTTGGCCATGTTCGCAAAGCGAAGTCGCAACCGAGTGCCGCCCAAAGTATGGAGAGCCAGCTTCACTGTCACACATGCGAGCCTTGCAAAGCTAGGCAGCCACGCAGTGCTTAGGCATGCAATGAGCGCTGAAGACGTTCATTGCACCCGGCAGCGCCGTTACACATGCGAGCCTCGCAAAGCGTGGCGAAGCAGCCGTGCAGCACTTAGGCTGCAATGAGTTCTGTAGACGCTCACTGCAGCCAGCGGTGCCGTCACACATGCGAGCCTCGCAAAGCGAGGCAAAGCAGCGGCCCAGTACTGTTCAAGCACAGAACTCTAAAAACCCACCAAAACACAAAGAAACATGTACAAAAAATTATAACACACTCACACACAGCACAGGGGGAGACACAGGAAGCCTGGGAGTGAGGTTGCAACCGAATTACACCCATATTTGGTATAAAAACTTTTTATACATTTTTAGAAACGGCATGAAAACGAGGCTCAGCAACGCAGGCACGCAAAACGTACAAAATACACAATGCTTACGACTAACACTTACACGAACAACGCCAGGCACGAGGGACTTTGAAAATAAAACCAACAGCAGTCAGCGCGCTCCACGCAAACATTTAGCAGAGACATAGAGGAGAAAGACACAGGGAAGGGACAGGGGGGAGGCGCTGGAAAGACACACATGGCATTCCCAAGCACTAAACTTGAGCGGCCCATACAGTAGGCGAGAGGAAAGACTCGCAATGAGCGCCAAAGGCTCAGCATGGGGCTTGCGATGAGCGCCTAAGGTGGTCAGTGCAAAGCAGGAAACTTGAAGTACACGGGTGGAGAGGCTCTCAATGAGCACCGAAGGTGCTCAGAGGACCATAAGCCTCACATTGTGTGGCAAACAGCATTGCCAGCCTTAAAAATGACGGGATTAAAATTGTGACGGGCAAGTTCCTAGTAAATAAATATATACAATGCAAAAATTTGGCTACTCTAATACAAAACCACTGCATCCAAAGAAAAAATGTTCTATTAGTTTTAATATCACCCTTACTCTAGTACACTGGGTGTAGCGGTTTTGCACTAGAATTGATTAATGTTTCATTTGTACCTATGTCCCATACAGCTGGCCTTAATTGGAAAGAAGTTCAGGATAATAACTGAGGTTTAAACCAGGAAGGAAAAGAGGATGGTTTACCACCCAGTGTAAGAACAGAAATGCCGCAGCATTTGGAATCCACCCAATGTTATATTTACTTGGTACATGTTACAACATAACTAATCATTTCCCAACAATCATTTGGGCTGGGTGAAAGTCTTAGTGTAGAGGTGTTCCTACATATGTCATGAGGGGGTCCAGTACCTACAGATGGAGTAAAAGTTACTGTCTGTGCTTTTTGAATTGTGATTTATCACTGTATTTGCCCATTTCGTTGAAAGAATGGGACAATAACTACCCCCCTATTAAAGGGTCTTTAAATATTTACTTTTTGATAAATAAGAAGTATTCATTTCTCCATACATTTTGTCCTCTTCTAACTTGTGTCTTAATCCTGGATTTTTTAACCAGTTTTTATCTTCGCCGTTGTGATATATATGTATATAAAAGGGACAAAACATTGGTACCTTGGTTGTATTTGAAAGAGGAACTAGAGAAAAAAGAGATATATTGATGTCACTACAAATCCCTAAACAGATCACATCTAGAACATTGTATCCAATTCCGGAGAACCAAAAGGATGTAAATAAATAAGAAGCAGCTCAAATGAAGGTCAAAAAATGGTACATGGTCTGAAATTCAAAACTTACAAGGGAAGGCTTTATCACCTGAATATGTATAGGTTGGAGGATAGAAGCAAAAGTGGTCACATGACACACACTTTTAGCAATGCCATACAAAGGGTCATGGGTAAAACTGGAGGAGGGTTGGAAATTTGTGCCATATTACTACTTTATACAAAGGGTAGTACATTAGTTGAACAGATTTTCAAGATAAGTGATAAGGACAAACACAGGAAAGGAATTCAAGCATGCCTGGAATAAGCATAATGCAATCTCAAGGATTTATTCATCCAAGCTTTTTAAGGAGATAAAATGGGCCTTCAGGTTCTTATTGACCATCAAATATATGTTTGCTATACTTCTATGTTTTCCTAACTCAATAAAGAAGTACAAAACTAAGATTGAGATCTGTAGATCTCAAGTTCTTGATATACTTGGACTGCGATTGTAATCAAAGATAATTATACCTCAATTCTCAAATGTGCTAAACAAACCCTTTAGGCAATGACTTACAGTGTGAAGCTAATAATATCAACTCCCAAAGTACACATTATTTACACTTTGCCTTCTTTACTTCAACACAGAGACAATTTCAGCATAAAATTGTATTTACACTTAAAGACATTATTAGAGAAGGATCATAGTTCTTATATTTCTAGCTCCACGTATAACTTGTAGTCATACAAAGGCCTTGGCCCAAACACAAACTAGTTTATGTGAAAACCAGCTTGCACATCTGGTAGTTCCTGATCCAGAAATTGTTGGAACTGAGCTTGTAGGATCTTAAGCATTACCTTGCTGGCATGTGAGATGAGTGCAATAGATTGGTGCTGCCTTTTTTTTAGGATTGGGATGGATACTTTTCCAGTCTACTAGCCACTGTTGAGTTTTAGAGATTTGTATAATGGAAGCAACATTTTCACAGCATCATCTTGTAGGATTTTGAACAGTTCAGCTGGGATTCCATCAACTCCTGCAGTCTTGTTATCAGCAAGGCTTCCTCATATCTTTTTTCACATTTGACTCCAGCTCACTGGACAAACTATTTCAGTTCTCAATTTTATTAAGATCCTTCTGTGTATTCCTGCCACCTCTTCTTTATCTGATCTGCTTCAGTGACCCCATCGATCCATCTATGCCAAGAAATGCTTATCATAAGTATCTGTTATGTAGACATCCAAATATTTTATTTTTTGACCCATCCACTGAATAATTTTTATCTTTTAGATTTTTTTTGTTACGTTCACTCTCTCTGACTGCATATCAGCTAACATAAGGTTACCAGGAAACTATTACATTATAATTGATAAAAAAAAGACACAAGACAGGACTGCCCACTATCTCCAATGCTTTTTGTTTTGTTGGAAGATATTCTAGTCAAAATCCAGATACTTAGGGCATATGCTATTAAAATTGAATAACAAAATTCTATTACAGTATATGCTGATGACATCATGCATTGGCTTTCTAACTTTGCAATAACTCCAAATTTAAATAGGGAATTAGAAAAAAAAAAAAAAAGAAATGTGTCTTTAAAACAAACCAGAGCAAACCATTTTTTTGTCCACTACATTACATTTTTTGTCCACTGCTTGTATCTTATATTGATGGCTCATGTATTTTATATTGACTGTTTTGTCTTCTACATTGACATTTTTCTCTACTACTGTTCTTGTGTAATACTGCCCAAATCCCTGTGCTTCTTCTTTCCATTCTGTGGCTCTCACCTCAATACCTCTAGCACAGTGTCTGAAGATGCACCTGTGCTGTGCTAAGCAATGGCCTATACATCTTATGCCAGGCTTGCATCAAGTATGCTGAGCTTTCAGAGTTTGGAAACAAGAGTTGTACATGTTGCAATCTAGAAAGCCAGGTTTTATTCTCACTGATACCTTTCCGTTTGTTGCACTGATTCAGTCCAATTATTTTGTTGCCGCTGGAATCAGAAAGTGCAACACAGGGCCCATATAAGGCTGCAAGAATTGGGCAACAGTATGTCAGCCCAGCATCCTCTCTCCATTCCTGATTTATCTCCTAGTGCTTTGACTTCTGGCTTGTGTTTTGGACTTCTCTGACTTCTGGCTCTCGTTGGCCATGGTTTGTTTTTTATTATTCTCTGTATACAGCCTGCCCAACGCCAGGCTTGTTTACTGTTGTTATACCATGCTTTCTACCTCTTTACTGTCTGATGATGCTTATAGGCTGTTCTTGTCCACTACATCATTATTATTAATATTATAGTTAATTTATAATGCGCCAACATATTCTTTAGCGCTGTATATAAGTTAAGTTCAGACAAAGATAAATACAAATTAACATACAGCAAAGCAAGGAGGACCCTGTCTTTGAGCTAGGAATGCAATGTCCATGGTGCATTCCCAAAGTACTTAGGATAGAAACTCGCAGACTTAAAATCTAAGGTATAGTGAGTGGTAAAAGAGGGAGAGAGAGGTGATAAGCGTGTTAGGGTGAAAGGTGATACGCTTCTTTAAAGAGATGCGTTTTAAGTGAGGTTTTAAATGTTTTGAGGCAAGAGGATAATCTGGTGGAGCGAGGCAAGGCGTTCCAGAGTATAGGGGCAGCACGAGAAAAGTCCTGGAGGCGGGAGTGAGAAGAGGTGACAAGAGTTGTAGAAAGAAGAAGGTCATTAGCAGAATGAAGAGGGCGGGTAGGGGAGTATTTGGAGATGAGAGCAGAGATGTACGATGGAGCGCTATTGTTGAGGTCTTTGTAAGCTAGGGTCTTGATTTTAAATTTTATTCTGGAGGCTATGGGAAGCCAGTGGAGTGATTGACAGAGAGGTGATGCCGACTCTGAACGTTGTGTACGGAAGATGAGTCTAGCAGAGGCATTCATAATGGATTGAAGTGGGGATAGTCGGGTGGTGGGTAGGCCAACAAGAAGTAGTCTAGTCGAGTGATGATGAGAGAGTGTATTAGGATTTTAGTTGTGTCTTGTGTAAGATAGTGACAAATTCTGGAGATGTTTTTTAGATGGAGAAGACAAGATTTAGTTAGTGATTGTATATGAGGGATGAAAGACAGAGCGGAGTCCAGTAGAACTCCAAGACAACAGGCTTGGGAGGAGGGGGTGATGATGTCGTTGTTAACAGTGAGAGATTTGTGAGGAATTTATGCTGTGGGAGACGGAGGGAAGATTAGGAGTTCAGTTTTAGACATGTTGAGTTTCAGATGGTGGGTGGAGATCCAAGAGGATATACTAGAGAGGCAGCTGGAGACATGTGGGGGGGGATAGATCTGGTGCTGAGAGGTAGATTTGGGTGTCATCTGCATAGAGATGATAATGAAGCCCAAAAGAGTTTATTAGGGTACCAAGTGACGATGTGTAGATGGAGACATTGACTGCTCTTATCTAATACACTGCCTTTTCTTGTCTACTACTCGGACTGCTTTTGTCTAGTACATTGACTTTACATGTTTTTTCTTGTTCAGTGTTTATAATTGCCTTTGAGTATGCTTTTGTTTTATGTTTACCTTGCTTGTTGTCTCATAATATACTTATTTTGTTGTACATATATTTGTTGTTTGTCTTTTAGAGTAAATTGACTGTCTTTACTTTATGCTTATCTTGTACAATGAGTGTACCTTTCCACTGTGATTGTCTTGTCCATTTACTCACTTTGCTTGTCTTGATCATCAATGGTCTCTACCTTACATAGTTACATAGTTACATAGTTATATAGTATTTAAGGTTGAAAAAAGACTTTCAGTCCATCTAGTTCAACCTTTTACGATCTCCTATGATCTGCAATGTGAGGATTAACTACTAATTCATTAGTTGTTAATTAATTATTAATCAATTATTTAATTATTTAAGCGAGACTTAGCCAACTGTCTCAAAGGAAAAAGTGTAAAAAATTTGGATCAATACTGTCTCTCTAATTATCCATGATAACCCTGAATTCCCTTTTTAATTAGAAATAAATCTAGTCCCCTTTTAAAGTTATCTATCGAATCCGCTGTCACCACCTCCTCTGGTAGAGAATTCCACAGATTAACCACCCTTACTGTGAAGAACCCTTTTCTTTCTTTAAGGTGGAATCGTTTTACTTCTAACCTCAAGGGATGTCCTCTTGACAGTTGAAAACCTCTTGGCACAAAAAGCTCCCCTGACAAATCTTTATACTGACCCTGGATGTATTAATATAAGGTAATCATATCTCCTCTTAGACGCCTTTTTTCTAGAGAAAATACGTTTAATTTGGTTAGTCTTTCTTCATAACTTAGCCCCTCCATTCCCCTTATTAGTTTTGTTGCCCTTCTCTGTACCTTTTCCAGTTCTAAAATGTCCTTTTTATAAAGTGGTGCCCAAAATTGTACTCCATATTCCAAATGAGGGCGTACTAGAGATTTGTATAGTGGCAGAATTATATTTGCTTCCCTGGCTTCTATACCCTTCTTAATACATGCTAATATTTTATTGGCCTTTGCAGCTGCTGCTTGGCTTTTAGCACTGTTACCTAGGTGGTTGTCCACAAGCACTCCCAAATCCCTTTCAATATCTGATACACCTAGATTTGCTCCATTAAGATTATAAATTGCATGGCTATTTTTCCTTCCCAGATGCATAACCTTACATTTATTCGTATTAAATCTCAGCTGCCATTTAGATGCCCATTCCTCAATTTTATGTAAATCCCCTTGGAGGGAAAGCACATCATTATCTGATTTAATTACCTTGCATAACTTTGTGTCATCAGCAAAAATGGAGACCCCACACTCCAATCCTACCTCTAAGTCATTAATAAATATGTTAAAAAGGAGAGGACCTAATACTGAACCCTGAGGAACCCCACTTACCACATTAGTCCAATCGGAGTATGTTCCATTTACAACAACCCTTGCTTCCTGTCTTTTAGCCAGCTCTCAATCCATGAGCAGATATTTACTGCAATTCCTGTATCCCTTAGTTTGCCCAATAGTCTCCCATGTGGCACTGTATCAAAAGCCTTTGCAAAATCCAAAAAGACTACATCCACTGAATTGCCTTGATCCAGGTTCCTACTAACCTCCTCATAGAAACTAATTAGATTTGTTTGACATGACCTATCCCTCATAAATCCATGTTGACTCCTACTTATAATCCTGTTCAAATAGACATATTCTTGTATATTATCCCTTATTAACCCTTCTAAAAGCTTCCCCGCTACAGAAGTGAGGCTCACTGGTCTATAATTCCCCGGATTTGCTCTTGCTCCCTTCTTAAATATAGGTATCACATCGGCTTTTCTCCAGTCATCTGGTAGAGACCCTGTGTTGAGTGAATCTTGAAAAATTAAATATAATGGTTTGGCTATTACAAAACCAGTTCCCTTAGTACCCTTAAATGTATTCCATCAGGACCCGGGGCTTTATTAACATTTATTTTTTCCAACCTCTTTTGGATTACTAACCAATTATTTGGCAAAGGTAGTGTGGCCCCATTATGTTGCATTGTCCCTATTTATTTATGGTGCTTTGGTGATGCTTGCGATTTACATTGACTCTGCATACCACTTACATTGATTTTACATGTATTTGATGGTGGTTTCCTTATACATTCTCTTTCTCTATCTGCAGATTTCCCCCTACTCTTCGCAACATAAAATGCTCTGTGAAAACTCATCTATTCAGAGAAGCCTACAAAGTTGTTTCCTAATATCAGCTATCTGTGCAAGAAAGTGAATGCCTCCTGTGCCTGGCTCGTGCTGCCCAGCTCAATCACTGAGCAATGTCCTCAGCTTTTGACTATTATGAGAAAAAGGCCCTCACCCCCTCCTGTAGCAATATGTATACTTTTGTCATGCCTGTCTTACATATACATATTTTATTTTACATATTTTATTACTACGATAATACATGTGTGTTATCATTAAATACACATAGGGCAATTATTTATACTTAGTATGTTTAATTATGCTGAATGGAATGATCCTGAGTAGTATTATTTGTTTTATCTGTTGTCATTATTATAATATAATAGCGAATTGCCCGTCAAAAAATGACGGCAATGAAATTGTAAGTTAGCTAATGCTGTTTGGTGTGTAGTACTAAAATATATAATACAATTAATAAATGAATATACTTTACCTATTTTGAAGTAATATATGCAGGAAGCATTGTGTTGAAGAGCTGCAATCTGTTTTGATGTTGCTGCAGCATTAGTGGCGTGGAGCTGCTGTGTAAGCGTGATGAATGTGTGCAGTGTAATAGTGTGCGGGCGCAAGACCAAACCGTTAGCGTAGTGGTGTACTTCCGCATTGGCGTAAAATGGCGGGTAATGTGTGGTATGCGTCTTAGCGGAATATCCGTAGGTGTTTTGTGGTGTTTTGCGAGTTTCTTGTGGTATTTTGCGTGTTTAGAGTGCTGTAGCCTCGTTTTCGTTTTGTTCGGCGGTCATTTTTTCTCTTGCTTACCGAATTTTTTAGTGTCTAAACTCTTTTATTTTGAGTAAAATGAAGGTGTAACTTGCTTTTTTGAGGTCCTGGATGGTTCCTCTTGCTGTAGGTAAGCTTTTTATGTGTGTGCTGTATGTATTTATTGTGTTTTTAATGTTTTCATGTTCGCGGGTTGCGGGCGATTTTTTGCGAGGTCGTAATGTGTGCTAACGTGTCTCGTATGTTGTTTGCGTTTGTAGCCTTGTTTTCGTTTTGTTCGGCGGCCATTTTTCTCTCGCTTAGCGAATTTTTTAGTGTTCAAACTCTTTTATTTTTAGTTAAATGAAGGTGTAAGTTGTTTTTTTGAGGTCCTGGATGCTCCCTGTTGCTGTAGGTAAGCTTTTTATGTATGTGGTGTGTGTATTGATTGTGTTTTGAATTTTGTAATGTTCGCGAGTTGCGTCCGATTGTTGCGAGGTCGTAATGTGTGGTAACGTGTCTCGTATGTTGTTTGCGTTGCGAGGTAAAGTTTGCGAGGGTCGTAGTTGTTGTGTCGTGTTGTTTGCGTTGTGACATAAAGTTTGCGAGGGTCGCAGTTGCTGGCAAGGAGCGCCTTTGGCGCTCCATGCCAGCAACTGAGGCTCTTGCCCGCTGCCCTCGCTTTGCGAGGGCCGCAAGCTCGCTACGCAAGCCCGCAAGCGTGAGCAACAGCTCTGGCTGGCTCGCCTGCTCACAACTATATATGTGACTAGCAAATTGCCCTTCAAAAATTATGGTAATAAAATTTGAAGCCTGGCAATGCTGTTTGCCACACAGTGCATGGTTCCCCCCCTCTACTTTCTGCCCCCCCCCCCCCCCACCCACCCTCTCCCTCCTTTGTGCTTCTGTTTGCATTTACAGGTGTGAAAAACATTTGCAGGCTTGGAAAATTTACAGATTCAAAAAAAAATTATGGCCGCCAATTTTTTCTTCGCTTAGCCATTCTGAGACCTCCCAAAAATGCCAATTAAATTGCAAATTAGCTTGCAACCTCAATTACAGGTTCCCTGCCTCTCCCCCTGTGATGTGTGTGATGTTGTAAGTTAATTTTCTAATTAATTGGTGTCTTTTGGCGGTCTTCCAATGCCTTCCGAGTTACGGGTTTGAAAAATATGGTGGCCATTAAACCAGTAATTGTTTTGAAGCCTGAAACTCATAAGCTGTTCGGAGTCTATCCCCCCGCCCTCTACGTTATGGCCCTCATTGCAGCCCCTACAAGCCAGTCACATACGAGCCAAAGGCGCTCATCGCGAGCACCGCAATGAGCACCTTTGGTGCTCATTGCAGCCGCGTCAAGCCACTCACGTATGTGTGCATACGTTTTACAGGACATTATATCACTGAGGAAGTCGCGAAAGGAGCGGCAAAATGCATTTTACCATCACACCACTGTTGACAAACCAGTGGTCATTTTAATTTGAGAGTTTAGTTCCGGATAAACCCTTAGTTCTATCTGTAATTTTTTTTTTTTCTTGAATGTTTATATATTTTTTACGATTGAAAATAAACCAGTTTTCATTACTAATAGTTTGCTGGCATACTGATTCATAAACCAACGATTCAAATAGACAATACTCCCCACTAGACTTATTAGACTACACAATAGGAATCTAGTCCATTCCATAAGGGGGAACCTCTAATGCACAAATGAATGAAGAAACTACTGAATCCCAACTGAAGGAGGACGTCTGAGAGACAGATGTGCATTCGTGATACCTCATATCTTTGAGGTAATCTAAGGTGACGGCAACGTAGCCACAGCTGGGATCAAGTAACCCCTGCACATCCTCTTTACTTCCTAATAGCTTATCCATACTTTCCATAGCTTTCCTCCATAGATGCAAACATCTTTTAGTTTCATGATTGCAGTCACCATCTTACCCACCAGGGAATATCTTGGCACTTTAAAAATAAATGATAATATTAAAATAATAATACATTGACTTTGCATTCATGATTGGATTTGCATCTACAAAGAAACTGCAAGACTGTTCTCTATTCTCATTCAAACCCATAGTCACCTGGTTGTTATTGCTGAAAGTCTCATAGACCCAACATCCCATGGACTCTTATCAGGCAAAACCCAATTTTATGCCATTGTTCTAACTGAAATAGATAGCAATACTTTCTAAAAATGTTCTGAGTTCAGAAGCAGAGCCATCGCGTGGGAGTGCAGAGGGTGTTTTCAGCAAAACATGAGAGTAATACGGTTGTTTTTTTATTTTTATGTCCTCTGACGTAATAAATTCTATTTATAACTAGATGAAATATGTTGGAATGCTTAGGTGAAAATATCCCTTCAAATTAAAACCTTATTAAAACATGTTTTGGTTGACCCAGAAGGAAAAGATTTAAACCTCAATTAAAATACATTTGGAGTTAAATTAACTAAGTGAATATCTAATAATTTATAGGACCCCTGTCCTGCTCAATTAACATGTGTTTATAAAAAAAAACATTAGTAATAAAATCAGTATTTGTAAATAAAACAATGTACATTTTCAAACTTACATTTGAACTCCAGAGTTTAAAACCTCAGTTTATATGCTTCTCTCCACCCCCTATCAAGGGGTAGAAAGGATCTGCCCAGAATGCTGTGTTAATAGGAGTCTATATCTGTCTCACTGCAGATAACAACTTCTATTAGGATAGCCTCCTGGGCAGGTAAAGTCCCCACTGCAGGAAAACCTAGATAGGCCAGAAATTGTTTTACAATAGACTGCTGGGCAGATCAAACTCCACCCCTTTGACACTTTATAGGGGGTGGAGAGAAGCAAATGTGCTTGTCCCCAAAAACTAAAGTTCAAATATAAGCTTTGAACTTATTTGTTCAGTTACTGATTTAATTGCCTATTTTTTTCTGTTTAGACACATGAAACCATATTGTGCAACTTTAACCTAATCTATAAGAGATATTGTGTTCACTTTTGGAGAGTTTAGCTTCAGAAAATTGTACAGTAAGCACAGTGTATAGGATATAACATTACTATATATTAATATATATTAATAATATAGCAACATGTAAAGATATTTAGGCTCTGAACACTAACATTAAAATATGACCTATAATATATAGCCATTAATAGATTCTCTTTTGAAGAACAATACTTGATTGTAGGCAAATACATTAAAATGTAGATATAACTATGATTTATAAACATTTTTATTTAATATTTACTATAGGTCTGCACTGACTTAACTGAGCTGATATCCCAACAGCGAGGAGCCATGTTGATGGATGATGTAACTGTTCCTACTGAAAAAACTGCCATATTTCTACTAAAGCAGCTAAGTGTGCCTATCCATTTAAAGTCCCCTACGACTTATAAAATGAGATTAACAGAAACAACATAGCAGCTCTCAATGCAGAATCATGTAAAGGACTTCAAAAGTTGCCATATGTGCTCTGCACCATCAGTTAGAGGGTGAAAAATCACGTGGAAAATGTGTTTCCATTTTTAAAATTGATCAAGCTTTTTTAATAACTATTTTAAATAATATATATTTTTTAAATAAAAAAAACAAGACAGTTACTTTACATTGAAATATGTTTTATTATATAACCTAAAGAACATATTTCTGATGTTTTAAATAGTAGATTAAAATATCTGTCTCTGTTTGGATTTGAACCTAGAACCTTAAGCACCAAAGACTGCAGCATTATGTACTGCTATATGGTCAGCTATTATACTGGTTGGTAGAATATAATATTGCAAATCACTGAGCCACTGCCTCATCCAAAGCTTCTACACCTGATTCTAATTATTATTCATCACATCCCATGCAATACATAGCTCATTAGTCATTCAGGCAGAGGCAACACACTGAAATAGCCTGACTTCAATTGATCAGCATCAATTTTAAAAATGAAATCACTTTTTCCGCGTGTTATCTAATGGTGCAAAGCAAATATGAGGATTTTTGTAATCCTTTAAAATACCAGTTAATAAAGTAAATGTTGTCTTTAATTTATTTTCTAACCCATTTTAATATTATTATTTAAATATGACCATAAAATGACTACATATGCATTTTATATTATTCTTTTCTAAAACAAAGGATAATTAGTTTGGATAGGCCCTTGTTTTTTTGATGAACGTAGATATCTGCACACCCAATATAGCTACTTTATTTGTTATTTTATCACACTCTGTTCCTCGTGTTATTTTATCTTGTCCCCCCTTGTTATCAGACATCCTGTCTCCTACTGTGACTGCTTATGTACATATCATGTACCATTATTTAACATTTGTGCAGTTGGACGTTCTTATGTCAGAAGCAGTGACCTGAGGAAGCATCTCACAACACTCAGGTCATGTCCTTGAGACCCTCTCTACTAGACGTGCTGCCCTCGTGACGTCTTTACTGTATACATTGCTATATTTACGCATTCTAAGAAATATGCTTTTGGCTACTGCCCAAAAATGAGTAAAAAAATGTTTATTTCAATAAATAAACTTTAACAGGTATGGCTTTAGGAAGTGTATGTGATGACTGACATATAACATTGTGCTCAAAGGAAATCTGACAGTGCTAGTGTCAAGCAGACTGTAAGCCCCATTAAATTCGAAGCCCCTAGTGGCATCGGGACACGGCAAAGGCAGCGGGCTTGAAATTCAGCTGCGCTACAGAGCTATTAAATTGAACCATGCCGCGAGTTACGGGCCGTAGACGCAAACCCCGGTAAACCATTCTTGCGCACTTGGATGTTCGACCGTAATTAGCAAAAGCCGTAGTTACGGGTTTAGACGGAGCCAATGGCAAATGAGATCGTCATCATTATATCACTGAAAAATGGAGGTTAGATTTCAAAGCCTTACGGGTTTCAATTACGAGTTTCGATCGGACTCACATTCCAGATATAATGCAATATTAATAAATCAGTAAATATGATATTCAAGTCCAATGCAAGTTCTATTATATAATAAGAGGGGTAGGGGAAAGACAGAGCGCCACCTCCTAGTGCAACATGAGTGTATAATCACGTCAAAACAACAGTCATATATTGTTTCACTCACATGTGGTGACCCCAAGGTTATGAGGTATCTGTATGGTTTAAACAGGATAGCTCTGGAAGTATCCGATGTCCAATCCTTAGATCTCCATCCGAAGCTCAGGATACGATCCAGATGGTTTTTGTAGCAGGTACAGTTGGATCACCAATGCTATTTGGTACACTATTATATAGTGTCTACAGAACAAAATGTGATTCCAACTCCTTATGTCTTCTATAGGAGACAATTGAAACACACTAAAACAAACAATAGTGTGTTTATCATGTGTTTATTGCACCATATAATCCCCAATACATGCCATATATGGCCAATAGGGATAGGCACATTAAAATGAATAAAATCAATAATCTAAAAACATAAAAATTATCAAATGCGTTTCGCCCAAAGGCTTCCTCAGTGATATAAAAACATAAACAGTGTAAAAATATGTGTATAAGTACTGCTCATCAGCACTTACCACAAGTTCTATTATATGTATTAACACATTGATTGCTTTGACGAATATAACACGGAAATTAAACAGAAATAAAAGTGCAAACTTTTGAGAGCACCAACACCAGCGCGCTCGAAAACAGGGTGAGCGACAATATTTGGGCCGACAATTCTGTCCCTGGAGAATTTCAGTAGTCCCCCCATGACAATTTCATGATGGCATCCCCCCCTTCTGTGCGCATCCTATACAGCAGAGCCAGGTGCATGGGTGGCACAATCATTGCACATTATAATAAACTAGCGACTTGTCTGTCAAAAATGACGGGGAAATACAATTTTAAGCCATGGCAATGCTGTTTGACACACAATGTAAAGCTTTTTCTACTCTGAGGACCTTCAGCGTTCATTAGGAGCCTCGCGCTGAGCGCCTTTGGCACTCATCGCATGGTTTGCAATGAGCTCCTTCTGCGCTCATTGCGAGCCTCTCCTCTCGTTTACTTTTGCTCCTCTGAGAGCCTTTGGCGCTCATCCCAAAGACAGATATATATGTCTATTTTTTTAAAATAATAAGTTATTAATTAGTTACTTAATAAATTAATATACTTTACCTATTTGTAATTGATATATGCAGCAATGAATAGCCTGAAGAGCTAACAATCTCTTTTTATTGTCCTGCAGTATACAATGTGCAGTTGGACTGTTGTTGCCCTGAGGAGAAAGTGTCAGCAATGTCCCAACTGTGCATTAGAAATATGCTGCGTGCGCGAGGGCAAAACTCTGGTTTAGTTGTGTAAAGCGTCATTTTAGATTCGTAATGTTATTAGTTGCGGCTCGCAAGCATTTTCTGTGCTTCCTAACTGTGTATTTTTGTATCTCGTACGTCCCTGGCAAAAGTCGTATGTGCCTGGCGGTGTTTTGCGCATTTCAGGGTTGTAGCCGATTTTCAAGATCCAAAACTCCTTAAATTCGACTTTAATTAGTGTGCAACTTCACTGGCAGATGTCGTGGCTGTCCCCAGATGCTGTGTGTGTGTGTGTTTTGTTTGTGTTTTGTAGTGTTTTTGTTGGTTTTGGATGAACGCATTTCGGCTGTTATCTTCGTATTTTTGCGACCTCATATTTTTTTATATAAGTTCTGCGGGTCGTAATTAAAAGTCGTACGCCCTTGTCAGTGTTTTCTGTGCTTCGGGTTGTGTAGCCTCATTTTCATTTTTTTCTTGCTTAGACGATTTTCAAGTGGCGAAACACCTTAAATTCGACTTTAATTTACGTGCAACCTCACCCCCTCGTGCTATGTGTGATGGCCGAACGCACAAGACGTATCCTCAGAAATAGTACTGCCAATTTTAATACCTAACATCACTTTCTCTTTCATTGAAAATACAGTAGTGTGTATATTTGCATTTACACTGCTACGGATAGGACTTCAACCCCCTTGCGAGTCCTCTCTAGTACCCTTTGGCTTTTTGGCTCCATTTGCGCGTTTTTCAAACAAAACAGTTGAGATACCACATTAGATGATCTGCAGGTAAAATGACCACAGATGTTGATTGGTCACAGTATGGTAATAGTACCTTATACGTGGTACATATGCGTGTACAGGTAACACTCCTCTTTTGTGGCATGGAGAGGTACTCCCGGTAGTTGTGGTGGTAAAAACAGTACTATGAGTTGTTCCAGATTAGGGGGTTATCTGTAGGATAACTGAACGGACTCTGGAAAAACTGTTTTAAGTGGCTCATCTGGGTATATTATTGAGTGCAGTTCTTTTCAGCCTCAAGTTGGAGTTATATGTCACTAGAAGTAGAACCCGGTTCCTGTTTGTTGCT
This sequence comes from Discoglossus pictus, assembly GCA_027410445.1. Classification (NCBI taxonomy): domain Eukaryota; kingdom Metazoa; phylum Chordata; class Amphibia; order Anura; family Alytidae; genus Discoglossus; species Discoglossus pictus. The sequence goes on along the minus strand of CM050165.1, from coordinate 22,977,424 downwards.
GTTTATATTCCAGTAGGTGTCTTCTGGCAATGTTGGTAGCTCTCTGTATTTGGATTCCTATGACCTTGGCATTGTACTCCTGACTAATAGTCTCTCCTGAGGTTTTAGAGGTCCTTACCTTGGTGTTTGCTGTCAGAGCAGGTGTGGTTGTACCTTATGGCCTGGCTTTATATTATAAAGTGTATGGTATTTCTTGGATGGTAGCTATTATTTATATGATAGTTGGGTCTATCTGATAGTTTGAGGGCTAGTGATGTGTGAAAGGAGTTGCTTTTGATGCTGATTGCAGCATCAAGGAAGTTAGTTTCTGGGCATGAGTGACTGATTTTGAGGTTGATGTTGGGGTGGAATGTATTATCGTTTGTATGGAAGTCTTCACTGATGGTCCAGATGATAAGGATGTCTTCGATATAGCAAAAGTACATCAGTGGTTTAATATAGCCGGTTGACATAGACTCTGTTTCCAGTTTTGCCATGAATAGATCAATATAGTATGGGGCCATTTGTGTACCCACAGCTGCCCTTATCTGCTATAGATAGAGGTCCTATACAAAATTAGATGTGGGTCAGAATGAATTGTATCAGGTGTGTGACTGGTCTATAGTGGCCAGGGTGGTACCTTTTGGAGCAAAGCCAAAGAAACAATGCCCTTTATTATTCAAAAACATATCCAACACCGTTTTAATCTACTGAATCGGCTGTCACAACCTCCACTGGTAGAGAGTTCCACAATCTGACTGCCCATACTGTGAAAAACGATTTTATTTCTTTAAGGAAAAATATTTTTTTTTCTAACTCTAGGGTGTTGAACTCTTGACATTTGTATCTATCTATCTATCTATCTATCTATCTATCTATCTATCTATCTATCTATCTATCTTTCTATCTCCCTCCCCCTTCTCCTATACTCCCACTTCCCTGCCTCTTTCTCTTTCTCCCTCTTCCTTCTTCTTTTTTTTTTTCTCTTTTCCCTTTTCTCCCATTTACCCCTTTGCCCTTTGCCACCTCCTTCTCCTCCTTCTGTAAGCACTGGGGTCTGCAGAAAAAGTCATGCGATGCTGCATATCAGAGTATTTTGTGATATCACATGATTTGATTTGCACAACTGGACCCGCAGTTGGTACAGGCAGAACTCTTGCCAGACATGAACAGAAAAAAAGTAAACAATAGATTAAATGTCTTTTTACTTCTAACCTCAAAGGATGCCCTCTTGTAGAAAACCGCTTAGCACAAAAAATTAAACTTAGCATACTTAGTTTGTAGATCTTATTGGCAGGCAGAGGGCAAGCCTCCAAGAGTAGTTAAACTTCTAAGTAAGTTTTACTGCTCTGAGAACTTTAGTTGAAACATTCTCAAATGCCTTGTTTCTGATGCAACAAAGAAACAAATCCATGTCCCTTTAAGGAATGTTAAATGTCAAAATAAAAAAAATAAGTTTTTAGCCATAAGAGTATTTTCTGCTTTAAAATAGGAAGACAGAATAATTTACTAAGTTGGACAATGGAAATGTTATCAGTTCAGTGAACAACGAGGAGATAGCACTGAATCCTTTTGCTGGTGTTTTTTCCCGTGCTGCGCACCCCTCCCTGCTCGCGGCCCAGCCATGACGCCCGCCAAAACCCATAAATTATATCCAAGCAGGTTCTGACACTTCCACCAAGCAATAGAGCTTCCTGTCCAGCTGATAAGAGATTCCTGTTATTTATGTAAATGTACTAAAAACTGAGGAGTAAATACAATGAGCACTATGAGGCGCGCCTGTAGCTTTAATAGTCTATCAAATAAGAGCTTCAGGAATGTGTCCACCCAACAGTCTATGACAAATATGTACAGATGTCGTGACTTTAAATAATTAAAGGGATATGGAAGGTTCCTGGATTATACTAGATATATGATATCCCTGTGTACCTATTTACTTTTATGTACTTTATTTTTATTAAGAAGTACTTATAAATTCTGTTTTTACTGCCTGAAATCACACAATTAATCCCTGTATGGGTCTGCCCTCTGCAACATACATAGACACAGACTCTGCTGTACTTGCTATGCTGTGTCTCATACTAACCAATTAGTGACCATCTCAACAACATTCTCCTGTGACGTTGTCCCTTATAGGCTAGGACACTACACTGCACATCCAGTCCTACAGAGTCTATGTCTCCATATGCTGCAGAGGATAGATCGATACAGGGAATATTTGTTTGATTTTAGACTTAATGAAATAAAGTGCATATAAGTAAATAGATACACAAGAAGCTTGTGCTTTCTGATCTCTTCTCAAGCAAACTCCAGGCAGGCTTTATGAAACAGTGAGGACGTTTTGCAAGAGCAATATATGGGTTGTACTGTATACAAACTCTTAGAAGAGAATGAAATATGCATAATTTTAAATGAGTCCGTCATCATGACATCAGTAAAACATGGAAGTTAGACGTAATCTGCAATCCATGAGCTACAAATTAATTAGTGCCAATAAGTAATATTTGCCGAGCTCACAATCAAGCAATCTAGCACTCTATAAAAAGCATTAAACTAATAAATATAGCAAAAACTAGTGATTAAATAAGAAGTATTATATATTACTACAAGTGAAATGTGAAATAAACTAAATAACAAAAAGTTATATATATTAATACATGTGATAAACACAAGATACTCTGGTGTGTAAATGTCTATATCTTAAACTATTATAGCTCATAACACATTAGCTTATTACTATCTTAATTAATTAATAGACTGACAGCCTTTTTAAATTAGCCCAGTACACGTCCCCGCAGACTACTTGCAGAGTAAGCCGCAGGACGGCCGAAAAATGCCTACAGGACGTGAATGTGGAACATCAAAGCCCAGAAATGCTTTGATCTGTCAAGCCCGTAACCTCTACAATTCCAATCATGCTATTAAATTGCAACAAAGTCACCTGCGAGCTAGCCCGTAACACGCAAATGGAGTTTAAAGACCTTTACCCGCTTTGCGAGTGCTGAAGAGAATTCGCAAGGGGGGTAAAGATCAATACGTAGTCCCGTAAATGCAAAAAAAAAAAAAACACACTACTGTACTTTTATTAAAACTGAAAGTGATGTTAGGTCTTAGAATTAATAGCACAACATTCTCAAGCTCGCAAATCTGCCCAAAAGTATACATTATTTCATGTTTGATTTCCGTGTTATATCGATCATGGCAATCAATGTGTTAATACATATACTGTAACTCACATGTAATAGAATATCATATTTACTGCTTTATTATTATTGCATTATTGTGGAATGTGGGTCCGACCGTAACTTGTAATTGAAGCCCGTAGGACTTTGAAATCTACCCTCCCCCTTTTCAGTGACGTAATGCTAACAATCTCTTTTTCCATTGGCTCCATCTAAACCCGTAACTACAGTCTACACTAATTGATCATTCTTAAGGCCGCAAATTCAACGTTCTACGAACAAGCTACGATTTGCGTCTCAAGCCTGGAGCTTGGAGCCCATTCTAATTTAATAGCAACGTACCTTTGCCAAATTTCAAGCCTGCAGCCGTAGCAAGATTCACGTTGGACTTACGGTCCCCGAATTTAATGAGGCTGTATAATTTAATATAACATCACTTTATATATTAGACAATTATAATATGAATATCAAATCAATAATTATTACATATTAAGTGTTGGTGCAATATAGACTTTTTCTGAACGAGTAAAGTACAATAATGATAATACCTTCTAATATACTATAATTATATATCAGGATATCACAACACATTAAATGATCATATCAATCAATCCTATAAAGAGTGCATTGTGCATTGAAACAAAGATAAAGTGAATAGAGTACAACATCTCAGAGTAACTCCTATTGTGCAGAAACTATACATAGGGATATTATAACTTATCAATCCCTTTCAAATGAGCAACCTACCATCCAGACCCTACAAAGACTATTGTGGTGGCTACACTAATCTACTAAACAGAAATAAATACTAATGACATCCCGTATACCACTATGGTGGCGAAGATGGGGTCACCAATTACCGCCTATCTCAGAAATCCCATATCATAACCCCTTGGGTCCCGGGATTGATATTACTCAGAAATAACAATTTAAAAATAATCAGCCTCATTCAATTGCTACTTTTTTCAGCTCTGAGATCGCAAGTGCAAAACGGATGCAACTTTGCTATTCAATTGCCTCCATTTTGCGACCTTGGATCGGGTTCCAAGTGAAGGCCCTGCGAAAATGGCCGACCTGCAACTCAGAGCTTACACCAGTCTGAAGCCTTTGATGTTCCACTTTCGCAGGCCAATTTACGCAAATCCCTAATCAATTGCTCGCAAGGGCTTTAGAAGCCCTTCCTTTTGGTCCCTGATATGTCCCCAGTGCACCTAACACCCCCCACTCTCCTACATGCATTCAAAATTCAAATTTCCATCCTTGCGGGTCCTTAAAGGACCAGCGCTAAATAAAAAGGTTTACCCTATCACTCATGGGGCTCTATATAGTGCCCCATGAGCCCCTAAATAACCTTGTCACTCATGGGGGGCAATAGAGAGCCCCATGAGCCCCTAATTAACCCTGTCACTCATGGGGGCCAATACAGACCCCCCATAAGCCCCTAATTAACCCTGTCACTCATGGGGTCAATGCAGACCCCAATGAGCCCCTAATTTACCCTATCACTCATTGCGGTCAATACAGAGCCCCATGAGTCGCTAATTAACCCTGTCTGTATTGACCCCCATGAGTGATAGGGTTAATTAGGGGCTTATGGAGGTTTGTAATTGACCCCCATAAGTGACAGGATTAATTAGGGGCTTAGGGGGCTCTGTATAGAGCCCCATGAGTGATAGGGTTAATTTGTATTTAGTGTAAGTCCTTTAAGGACCTTTAGGGTCCTTTAAGGACCCGCAAGGCGGGAAATTTGAATTTTGAATGCATTGGGGGTCCCGATTGCGTCTGATCGGCATCCCCATTGCAAGGGTTAATGTGGGGACATCATTGGGCGGTTAATTTTAGGTGTTGGTGGGGGTACTTACAAAACCCCGCTGCCGGCCTTAACTATTAGTTTGCCGCGGGGAATAATAGGATTTTAAATGGAGTGGGGGTCACAATCATGACCCCCACTGCAAAGGTTAATGTGGGGACATTTTGTTGGGATATGTGTTTGGATCCCCGCATTATTGGGGTTCATGTGGGGACCCTGCAGGGGTCCGATCTGGACCTCTGCAGGATGGTTACATATTGGGAGGCTGCGAGAACACTCGCAGCTTTGAGAACCGTCAATCATGACGGTCTCAACTTCCATTGGCTGATAGGGAGCAGAAGCTGCGACCTTGCACTCGCAAGCCCAGCTCTGCCTACGTGGGAAACCTGGGTTTCCGAAATCGGATGTCGTGACTCACCCTTGGATAGTTGAATAGCCTCGGAAACATAGGGGAATAGCAGCTCGCAGCTCATTGTATGAGGCTGAATATTTTTTAAATTGCATATTAGTGGGTTTGAGACTGTTCTGTAATTGTAATGTCTTTCCGTGCTTTTAAAGTACAGTATTGGGTGTTTAATTGCTGTTACAGTTGCAGTTATCAGAACTGCTGTTAAAATCCTTTGCATGTCCTATTAAGTACTCGTAATATTTTTGTCAGACACTTGATACTTTTTCTAGTTGCGGGTCAGACTTAATTTGCGAGCTAGGGGTAAAGGTATAACAGAATATTGATTTTGTGTAACTTTAATTATTTAGTGCTCGTAATATTCAAGCCCTAAGTTGTTTCTTTGGCTGGCCCGTAGTGATTGTGGGCGGCTACCTAGTAATCAGGATGTGAGTAGCTAATATAATAATTGCCAATATTAAGAGCGACTTTAAGTGTGTGTAACTCTATAATCTGTGCAATAGAATAGGGCCCAATGTCTCTATAGTGCTATATGTACCAGCCAATCATAGAATGCTTCAGCAACATTTCAGCGATTGCTTCAGAGACACAATCTGGGATATAAATCCAAATGTTTGGAAATTGACTGCTATATGGTAATATAAAGCGAAAAATATTAAGCCGTCATTTATGCTTTATTCACTCGCGTTTCATTAGGTTACTTGCTCAAGGTCATGCATACAACTCACGGAATTCCAGCTCCCACTTCCTAAATTCTGTCATTTTTAGATTTTATTTTATTTATTTCAGGATTAGTTTCTTACCTTGCCAAATTGACCTAAAGAAGTGTAAGATTAATTTTAGCAAAGAATTCTGTGTATTTATCATTGAATAGTTGCTATAAATAGAATATCCTGTATAACAGAAGCATATTCCTGTTTTGGTTTGTCATTCCATCGTTTTAGAACTTCAAATTCCTACTGACTTGAACTGATTGATGAAGGTTTTGGGGACAGAAAACTGCTTCCAGACTAGATGTTTTTGCAGATTAGCCTAAATTTGCTGATCTAAATATTACTTTCCATATGGCCTATTTTAAGTGACATTCATAGTTTATTTTTATTGGACAATAGCCTTCCGATGAATTCAAGTGTTTCTGGAAATAAAGTGAAAAAGACAGATTATATTCCTGGAATGGTATGTGTGAATGTGAAGATATACGTTTGTGTAATTGTAAATTAAATTTGTGTGTGAAATATATATATATATATATATATATATATATATATATATATATATATAAATATACTTTTATATATATATATATATATATATATATATATATAAATATATATATATATATATATATATATACACACACATATATACATTTATATATATATATATATATATATATATATATATACTGTATATATATATATAAATATACTTTTATATATATATATATATATATATATATATATACACACACATATATACATTTATATATATATATATATATATATATATACACACACATATATACATTTATATATATATATATATATATATATATATATATATACAGTTTATATAGTGAGAGAGATGCATAATAAGAGAATAAGAGTATTGCATTAATACTTTTTTGATTGGACCAACATTTTATACAGACGCACTAGTACAGAAGAAAAAGGGTAAACCACAAAGAGAGAAAGAAATTTGTGAATTAATAAATTATATAAATGATACTATCAACAAACACATAAATATCAGGGTGCAATAATAGAAGAGCAAAATACAGATAATAATTAATTAATTATTTATCACAACATAAAGGGAAATACTGTAAGTGGTCTGCTGTTGGCAGGCAGTTGAGGAAATGTTAGATATCTAAAATATTTTAACCTTGGCAAGACTTGTATGTTAAATAATCTTGCACAACACTCTCTACCTATTAGTATCATTTTTGTTTATTTGATTATAGAATCTATTTAAGTCTCTTTAAATAACAGCATCTGTCACTTAAACCACATGTGCAGCTATGCCCGCTTAGTATCCATCCATGTGTAGAACAGATACCAAGATTTTGAAACCCTTTATATATGACAAAATAATAGCTCAATAAACTAAAACTATATTGGTACTTTGGTGGTGCCCAAGACTTTTAGTCTCACACGCAATGTCATTGGTCGTTCCCAATTCTGGATTTTGGACTACCTTCTAATAATATGGGTTACTCTAGGTCCTAGAGTCTAAGACATAGTGTAGCACACAATAGATACGGCTTTCCTTGCACTGTTCATTAATTATTATAATAACACAGACACCCTTGGAAAGAAAAAAAAAGTATTTAAATACAATTAATTCATAGGAATTATAGATTCTGTGCTAATGGGAAGTTATCAAGTCCTGTCTACGTCAAAGAAAGGAGTAAGACACTTTAACTAAGAATGCCATCATAGGGTCCCAATTAATTTGCCAAATCACACTTACTTGAACTCGAAAAGCAACTTGTAAAGGTTATGGATATTCAATTGGCTACTGTTAGCTACTTGATTTCCAGTTACCTGCCCAAAATCACTTTGGGCCGGCCAAAGACTTAACTCAGCCCTATCTCCTCCATTGATTTTTCAAGTCCATAAAAGTTAACAGTGCTAAAGACGCAAAATCAATATTTAATTTAAAAAGTCCAAGTAGCTCGCAAATTAAATCTGACCCTAACTCCAAAATGTATCTAAAGATATTACGTATATTAGATAGGACTCGCAAGGGGGTTAGACACTAATTCTGATAACTGCAGCAGCTATTAAACACACTCTACTGTACTTTAAAATACTGGGAAAACATGGAAAGACATTAGAATTAATTGCACATCAGCCTCAAGTTCGCAAATCTGCAATAAAAAATAATTATTTTTAACTTTTATTTCTGTGTTATATCGATCCTGGGAATCAAGGGATTAATGGATATCATGAAACCTGCATGGACTAGATCAGTTGCTTAAATGATTTTTATTGATTTCTACATTGCTGGATTGCGAGTCCGATCACAAATTTTACTTCTAAACGCTAATTAATTGTAGTATAAACTCCATGTTTTACTGACGTCATGATGACAGTCTCATTTACTATTGGCTGTGTCTAAGAAGTATTGCAATTTACGGGCTTGCTTAAATATTGCAAGATCATATGATCACGCCCTCTGAAATCCTACTTACGAGGGCATGGTTTCCATGTGGTGGCTGTGAGAGGGCAGTTGTGAGTTAAGAAATAATTAAATGAGTTTAAATGTTTAGAAAAAATGTGACCAGCCGACAAAATGTTGGGTTACAGGCAATTACAGGCTTACAATTGAATGGGGTACATACTGTAGAAAGTGATGCCACTGGGAACTATGTGTCATCTATGTTAGGAAGCAATGTGGTAAAACGATGAGCTTAGATATACTTCATAGAGTTTAAGTGATGAAATGTTTGGGAAAGTCTGATAAAAAAGACAGAGCAATTTACAGGGTTTTTTGACATAAGACAAATTCTCAAGTCGAAGGTGGAAAAATGTCATGATGGCTGTAGAGTGCAGTGGGTGGTTATTGGACTATTTGGAGATATATGAGGTTAGGTCTAATTGGGGAATTTGATGGTGAGGGATTTTGAAATTGATCTGGAGGAAATCGTAAGCCATCGTGAGTGAAGCAGTAGATGAAGAATGATATCCTCAGGATTATTAAGCCAAACATTTTAGGTAGATATAATGGCGGTCGAATACAACGTTAAGAAAGGAGAATTGGGGTCATATTGTGATAGTTGAGTTTATGATGCTAAGTGACATTTTAGGTGCTATGGGTGTTATAGAAGGAGAAATGACAACTAAGTCATAGATATATTTCTTTAAGGAAGACATCTAGGAGGACATACCGTATTGGTCCGAATATAAGCCGCACCCGCATATAAGCCGCACCCGTAAAGTTCAAGGGGAAAAAAAAGAAAAAAGATAGTACTCAAATATAAGCCGCACCCGTAAAATTGGAGAGAAAAAGACTCTCAAAGTGATCAGCCATTACAAGAAACAGGCTTTCTAATTAGCACTGTAGCTTTTTTTTGCAGGTTACAGGCTTTACAGGATGTTAGAATCACTAAAACCGTAAATCGCTATTCAATACCGCAGTCTAAAGCACGAAAATCGGCACCCTTAACTCGCAATCGGGCAAATCGGCAGTAATTTTGCGTCCGCGAATAGAAGTCACACGTGTTACAAGCAAAGTTCGCAAATCGGCAATGATTTTTGGACAGTCGCGAATATACGCCGCACCCGTAACTCGCAAGCTCAAAAATCTGAAAAAAAGTGCGGCTTATATTCGGACCAATACGGTATTGACTAAATAGTTGGTGTCATGAAATGGACAGGAGATGGATAGACCTGGACAGAAGAGATATGTTTGTGTATCCACAGCATAGTGGAATATCTTCTAATTTTGACATTCATAGATTGTCCTTAATTATTTTTGTATTTGTGTGTATAAACTTATTTTGTCATATTTCAGAAATATTTGTGGTTAATCTTTGTGTATTTTTCTGGGGGAAAAAATAGGAAATTATTAGAATTCCAACATTTAAATTGCATTATGGCTTACGCAAATAAATTGTCCACTACAGAATTGCTGTTATTCTACATAAAAAAATACAGTAAATTACTTAGTAAATTACTCTAAATATTACATTAAGTCCCAGTTCTCATCGTTAAACTGTACCCTATTCAATAAATAATATAACTGAGTTAAATTTGTTTTGAGGCACAATTCCAACAAAAAAGACTAACAGTTGTTAAAAAAAATTAAAAAAAATCCTTCATATATTTAGCAATAGTATATAATTTTGGACTTGGCCTAGCTTCTTTGTGTATTAAAGGTGCACATCCTGATGCCCTTGTACAACCTAATATTATTTTCCTCCCAGGATGAGAGATTCAATAATAAACGACTTAATCACAGCTCCTGTATGGAAAGAAAACAGGAAGACACAAGTTTGCTTTAAACCCGGGCCTAACCACTGCTCGCTGCTTAATTGGGAACTTCCTTTGTCACTTAGGGACTCTTCACCTAGAAATGCTTCACTCTCTTCTTCACAATGGAATTCAAATCCAGATATTATGAGCCGTACTGAATTTATGACAAGCCAACAAGGTCTGAGGCTAGAACAGCAGCTTTGAGGGGCAACATTAGTCCAGACTTAGGCCCCCATTTAATTGCAAGCCCTTAATTACATGCTCACAGCCCCAACACGCAAACCATGAACCCGTAAGTAGCAATTCAGGGCATGATCATGATCAATTAAGCAAGCCCGTAAGTTACAATTTAGACAGAGCAAATAGCAAATGAGACAGTCATCATGACATCAATAAAACATGGAGTTTAAACTACAATCAATTAATGTTTAGAAGTCCGATTTACGATCAGACTCGCAATCCAGATATGTAGAAATCAATAAATCAACTGTTCTGGTCCAATAAAACTTAAAAGAAACTCTTTTTTATTGCAGATTTGCAAGCTTAAGACTGTTGTGCAATTAATTCTAATGCATTTAATTACTTTCCCAGTACTTTAAAGTACAGTAGTGTGTGCTTATTTGCTTTAACATGTTATGAACAGGTGTTTAACCCACTTGCGAGTCCTATCTAGTACTCGTATAATTTTTTGATACATTATCCATTTTCTCGTTTGAAGGCAATTGTTGAATTGTTGCTATTGAATATGGATTTTGCGTCTTTAGCACTGGTAACATTTACGGGCTTGAAACATCAAAGGAGGAGATAGGACGGAGTTACATTTTTGACAACTGCAGTGATTTTGAGCCTGTAACTCGCAATTGGAATGTGAATAACTAAAAGTATCCAATTGAATATCAGTAACATTTATAGGCTCCATTACAGGCTCATGTAATTGTGCTTGGACAATTGAATAGGGGCCTTAGTAACAAGTAAATTGTGAAGGGCAATTAATCTCATCAGCCCTTTACTACCTTTTTGCCGGCAAAGTGCCTTATTACAGTGGTAATCGTGGTAAAATTATTGCTTCCTAAGTGTCCATGGTCATGCTGATCCACTTTCATGGCAGAGATACTGGAGTGGGTTGCCAAGTCATTCTCCAGTGGGCCACAGCATACAGGAAATAGTATTTCTAGGTGGTTTTCCATCCAAGTGCTGACCAGGCCCAACCCTGCTTTCAGCAGTGAAAGCACTGACCCCTAACCACTGGACCACCAGGGAACCCTATTAGGTGGTAGTAAAATGGACTGTCATCAGAGCACAGAAGGTGCTGGGCTTGGTTCACTATTAGTTCATGACTTTCTCCTTTATTAGACCTAGATTTATTTTCTTCTTTGAATGATAGACCTAAGTCTCATCATTATCTCTTTAAACTTTGTGTTCCCTTCATGCACCTCACTTATTATACAAAAAAATGCAAGTATCACTATGGTGCATTTTCTTTATATAATCTTTTGAATAACAAAACTTGGGGAAAATGTTGTCAGAAAATAAAATACAAAAACACCGCCTTTACATTTTTCACTTTTATGTGCAAATTTTCTTTACTGCATACCTCAATTTTCTTTACTTCTTACAATTCCTGATCAATAAAGCATGTCCTTGTAAAATAATTAGCTTTCAATTAGAGCTAATGCTAGCACTGGCTGTTGTATATGCCACCTTCCCATGGTGCACACAAACTTCCTGTGTATTCAAAGTCTCCTCCCACCTCAGGAAGCTGAAAAATGGAAACTAAAATGGCAGATTCCACAGCAGCTTAATTACATATAAAAGTAATAAATAAGGAAGCTGTGTTATTTTCTTTTACACTCTAAAAACAGGTTGTTTATTTTCCTGGGTAGTTCTTCAACGTGGAGTATTTTACATTTTTAACCACAGTAGTCCATTGAAGATTTTTACTTTCTAAACAATATGCTGGCAGCAAAAAATGTATACTGTCAACTTTTCCTTAAGAAAATAAATAAAATGGTCCATTTATTGTTTTCTTTCCTAAACACAGCATTGCACATATTCAATAATTTAATAATCAATTATCTTTTGTTGTTATCCGATTTTTAGTCATGTCCGACTTCCCGTGATACGTCAGACACACACTTCAAATTATGTATGTTTAAACTGACCACTCTTTATTGATGCATAGCATAGTTATACATAACCCAGTCCTTTCATGTGAGGAGGCCTGTTCATCAGTTAAGTCATCTCTTCCTTTTCACTCCCCTGTCTAGGAACTTACCATCCAGGCCAATTGGCCTCACAAGGGGGTATCTGGTCACATCAGGAGTGCAGACACTCAGTCTCTGATGTACGGGACCCTCCATATGTGCAGACGGTTTCCCCATTCACACCTAAGTGTCCACTGTTCCCTGGTGCCAGTTAGCCTTTTCCCCACTGCAATGGATTCCCTACAGCCAAGCACCTCATAACTGGTGCTCAGGGACCCTGGTAATACACTTGATTGATCTCCCCGGGGAAAATGCCGCATTCCAACACCAAACATGCCTGGGTTTCCTTCATACAGCAATAAATGAACATTCCACTACAATAACTCCTGCCTGTTAAGTCTCTGATCCATCCCCATCCTACATGGCACACAATACAAATGTAGGCGTCACAGTTTAGGTATTCAGGCTGGGCAGACATGGCCGGGTGAGAGAAGGAAGAAAAGTCCATGTTAATCCAGGGCAACCCATAGTCCAATAGTTTCACAAAGTCATGGTGCTACCCCCCACCCCAGATGTAACATGCCTTAAATGTATTTTTTACTTCCACTGCACATGGAATATTATTTATTTTGTATCTGCTTGGTCTGATGATTTTTCCTCTTTTCCTCAGCTTGAACTTAGCTGCTCTCTGAGTAGGTAACCTGACCTATAGAACAAACCTACTTAGGTGTTGTTCTTTCTCAGATTGTCTTTCTCATTCTCTGACCGGCTTCATTTTGTACTTCAAGGTCAGATTTGCCAGTTATATTATACTAGCTACTTGACGGGAATAACATTTTTTTTTTTATAACATAAATTTTATTGAGAAGTTCTGGAATTGCAATGACAAAACAAAAAGAATAATGAAAAACATAGTCCACATGTTGTCTTATAACTAACATCATATTGCTAATATATTAAAACCATTCCATTTAAATAAAAACTCCATTCCAACTCTTTTTCTTTTTTTTTGTGATTCTGTCCAAAAATATTCACACTAGTTTCTTAATACTCAGCAATATATACAGCTTATAGAGTCACATTGCTCAAATTGCAGTAATTCACATTTCGATGGATGAACCTGAGCAGCAGGAGATATGTTAAAAGAAGATAAAATAGAAAAAAAACAAAAAAACAAAAACAAGTGACATTATATAACACCTATGATGGGGTGTCATCCCCCATTAATTCCCTGCTCAGCCAATCTTAAGGTAGCCATCCTCCCCCACTGTACCTTTGGCGTACTGAAGAAATATCTCTCCGGGACCTCTCACCACTTCTCCCCGTCCGCTCTACACTCCACTCCCCAGCCGCACATCAGGAATGGCTTCTTTAATGTGTTCCCTTAACATATTTATTATATATTACTGTCTGTGAATAGAATACAGGGTTCCCAAACCTCCAGGAAGCAGTGATGTGTATCTAATATGATATGGGTCATCCGCTCATTAATGCAAATAAAGTTTATTTTGTTTGTTACATCATGGAAATTAATATCCCTACTCTTCCATCGTCTTGCGATGGTGTTCTTAGCTGCTAGAAATATCAGTTGGGCCAGTTTATTCCCCTCCCTTCCCAATTTTGAGAAGCGTGCTCCCAGGAGACAGACTGCTATTGATGGTTGGAGTGGGGTTTTGAGTATTAGCGAAATTAGATTGGTCGTCTCAGACCAAATTTTAAATACCTTAGGACAACTCCACCAAGTATGAATGAAGTCTCCCCTTCCGTGACACCCCCTAAAACATCTATCTGAGTTTGTTTGGGAAATCTTATTTAGTCGAACTGGAGTTGTATATGCCCGATGTAAAATCTTAAGGGAGGTTTCTAATAAACTATAATTAAGTGAACCCTTAGATAGGTTCGTTAAGGATTCAGCCCATTTATTCCCATCCCAAATTTGCCCTAGGTCCAATTCCCACCTCGATACAAAGGAAGGCCTCCAAGTGCTTGGTGGACTATTGAAGATTTGGTATATTGACCCCAAGATTCCTTTGGACAGGGCCTCACTCTTACACACCACCGACATCCAAGTTTCCATCGGGGGTCCATGGGTTCTTTGTATCTCATCAATCCAGCTCCTTATTTTAATGTAATTAAAGTGTTCCCGGTGTGGAACCTCGAAGTTCCTAATCATGGATTCTGAAGTTCTCATAATCCCTCCCTCAAACCAAGCCCCCAGCTTATCCAGACCATGCGAAGTCCAATATTCCTTGGACTCTGCAGTGATGGTGGTTAATAAGGAGAGAGATGTGAAGATCGATGTGAGGGGAGAAACCGGGTAAGTCAGTTTGTATTTCCTCCTAGCCCAGATCCAAACTCTCAGTGTAAACTTAGTTATGGGGTTCTGTATTCTAGAGTAAAAAGCGCTTGCACCTGGAGCCCACAGGATAATACCCCACGTAAGCGGGGCCATCTGCAACTCCTCTACAAAGACCCAGTTTGGTTGAAGTGGAATGGAGTGAGCTAGTGGGATAGAGGCAAGCTGGGCTGCTCTAAAGTAACTCAGGAAATTAGGGCAAGATAGGCCCCCCTTGGAATTATGTACGTACATCGTTTTTCTCGCTATCTTAGGGGGTCTATTTCTCCATATGAACTTAAACACTTGGGTCTGGAAGCGGGCCAATTCTGTATTTTTTATCTGGATTGGCAGCGTCCTGGCAAGATAGAGCAGCCTCGGCAAAATATTCATTTTAACCGTGACTACTCTACCCGTCCATGAGATATGTCGGTTTGTCCAATTTTCCAGGTCTCGCCGCAGAGCCCTATAGAGAGGTGGATAGTTAGCTTTATACAAATTAGTTAATGAGTTGGTCAAATTAATCCCTAGATATTTGATGTGTGAGGGGGGCCATATAAATTTGTGTACTCCCTTCAGGTGATTCAAAATATCCAAAGGGATCCCAACACTCAAAGCTTCTGTCTTGTCCTGGTTTAACCTCAGGCCTGACACATTGCTAAAGACTCCTATCGTGTCCATCAGGGCGCCTACAGAAGAGCTAGGGTTCGAAAGGGTGCAAAGCAGGTCATCAGCAAACAAGGAGCATTTTAGTTGCTGGTGTCCCACCCGCACCCCCTCTATAGAGGAGTTAACTCTGATCGCCTGAGCCAAAGGCTCAATGGCCAGAGCAAAGAGAAGAGGAGACAATGGGCAGCCCTGTCTCGTACCTCTCTCGATTTTAATACAGGCCGTATGAGAACCAGGCAATTTTAGTGTGGCCCTGGGGAGTGTATAATAAGTACGCAGCAGGTTTAAGAAGTTTCCTCTGAACCCAAACTTATCCAAAGTGGCAAATAGGAAGGGCCATTCCAGGGTATCGAACGCCTTTTCGATGTCCAATGTGAGTAGGCACACAGGGAGACCCCTAGCCCTGGCCAAATGAATGACATTTAAAGTCCTCCTGATGTTATCACTAGTCTGCCTGTTTGGAATAAAGCCTGATTGGTCCTTATGTATTAAGGCGGGTAGGAAGATCGAGATCCTCTGGGAGAAAATTTTGGCCAGCAGTTTGACGTCCCCATTAAGAAGCGAGATTGGTCTATAATTTTTAGCTTCCTTTGGATCCCGGCCCTCCTTGGGGAAGAGCGTCAAGTCTGCATGATTCAGCTCTGGGGGAGAATTGAATTGAAGAGACTACATAAATGGGGGGCCAGTATGTCCGAGAACTTTTTGTAATAGATGTTAGTGAACCCGTCCGGACCGGGGGACTTCCCTAGCTTCAGTTCTTTAATGGCATCTAAAATTTCTTTGACCGTCACATCTTTATTCAAATTTTGTAAGTCCAGGGGTGAAATTTGGGGCAAATCAAGGGAGTTTAGGTAGGAATGAATAACATTTTCTGAGGCCAATTTCTGAGTGGAGTAAATATTTTGATAAAAGTCCCTAAAGACCTCCTGGATTTCATTTTGGCTGTAGGTGAGATCGCCTTTCCTATTTTTGATTTGGGATACCCTGGCTTGAGCATATTTAGCTTTTAAGCTCCTTGCTAGTAGCTTGTCAGGTTTATTCGCCTTAGCATAAAACAAATGTTGAGTCCTCCTTAATGCCTTATCCGTTTTTATGGTCAAAATACTATCCAGCTCTAGCCTGGCCTTATCTATCTGTTTCCTTAAAGCTATCGAGGGAGAAAGCTGATGTTGCCGCTCCAATTGAGATAGTATCCCTGATAGCTCCTTTTCTTTTAGCCTGTTCTGTTTTCTGAATTGGGAGGCTAGCTTGATAAACACCCCCCGTATGTAGGCTTTGTGCGCCATCCAGACCCAACCCGCCCCTGTCTCCCCACCCGCATTGGACTCAAAAAATTCCACCAACTCCCTCTCAGTTTGCTCCTGGAATCTGGATTGAGAAACTAAGTATTCATTAAGTCTCCAGGTATAGGGCATCCGAAATTGAGCTCCCAGGTCTACCTCTAGTGTGACCGCCGCGTGGTCCGACCAGGTGCACGGAACAATAGCCGCTTTGTTTGAGCTGTCTAGAAGCGAATTACATATATATATTGTGTCTATACGGGAATAAGTCCCGTGTGTGGGGGAATAAAAAGTATAGTCCCTTCCTCTGGGGTGCAGACCTCTCCAGGCGTCAACCAGATCTAAGGAGTGCAGAAGTTTTAAGATTTGCCTGTTTTTTTTGGTGAAGCGAACTTCTTGTGAAGTTTTAGATCTATCTGCCACTGGGTCTAATACCAGATTAAAGTCCCCTCCTATAATTAGTTTGCCCCATTCTCCCCCCTCCAGGACCCTTAAAAATCTGATCAGGGTCTTATGTGGTGCTTTCGTGGAGGCATAGAAGGAGGCTAGTGAAACTGGAGAACCCAGAATCGTCCCCTTTAAAATGATGTAATAGCCCTCCCGGTCCACTATCTTGGTTGTCATTTGAAATTGGAGGCTCTTGTGGAGCAAAATCGCCACTCCTTCTTTTTTGAAGACCTGGGTAGAGTAGTAAAAATGAGGATAATTTTTGTCGAGGTAGGTTGGGGCTTTATTCCTGGCGAAATGTGTCTCCTGTAAGAAGATCACCATGGGGTTAAGGGTCTTATAGTATAGGAAAGCCTTCCTTCGCTTGAAAGGGGAGTTGAAACCTTTCACATTATGGGTAAGTAGTGTCATTGGTGCGGTCATGGATAGACTTGAGGTGTATATTTCTGGTGCATTAATGTAGCCTTACCCTTCCGGAGGAGCGCCGAGGAGGGAGTGCAGAGCGGATTTCCCCCTATGGGGGATAGGAGTGGTTGAGCCCGGCCAAGAAGAGGTCCAGTATGATTAGCTCTGTGGGGGGAAAAGAGGCATGAGTATAAGTAGTGCAGAGGCGGTCCCAAGAAGTCTAAGGGAGGCAGGATTATACCGGACAAGTCTGGCAGTATCTCAGAACTACTAGAACCCAACTCAATAGGCTGAAATGAGATCCGTTCCAATAGTACCAGGGGTCCTCCACTCTCTGAGGCCAGGCAACTTGGCCCACTGTCCAGCAGACAGGCCGCCGCCTTAAGCCCATCTATGTAGAGCAAACCCTGATTTGGCTCAAAATCCCCTAAACAGCCATAGAGAAAGAGAAAACAAGAACTAGGAGGCACCAAGTGGCAAGTTTCGTTTAGGCAGTAGGGGGGAGTACAGGGGCAAGAGAGCCCATGCTGATAGGTGACAAGGAGAAGAGCAGCAATGAAGAAAACACAGAGGGAAGAGAGAACAGTTGCTGCCAAAAGGTCTGACTGTCCCAAGACCACCCGTCTTGTCTTAAACATTCTACCCTCTTGGAACCCTAGAGCCTCTGTTCCAATTCCCGCCGGCAAGGCCAAGCAAAAGTAACCTAGAAAAGTATTAAGAAAACAGAATAAAGACAGAACCATGAATAGCTTATTTAAACGTTTAACAACATAATTTTTTATCTTGACTAAGCAGAGTAAACCTTTAGACCCGGTCCAGTAAAGAAAGATCTTGACGGACTGGCTATACTATCTGCATGTGTATTAAAACTTATAGCTTTTTCAGTCAGCTAACACCTGCTGAAGAGGGGAGGAAAAGCAAAACATGGATTAGTAACATTCCAAAAGTCTTTGGTAAACATGGCCCTGCTAAGGGCCCCAGGCTCCTTTGAGGACCTAAGTAAAAAAAGTAAGAAAAATAACACGTCCTGGGAAAAGGCCAGGTCAGTTCCAGGTGGCTTCCATGTTAGTCTCTACCAGGGAATTTTGATATGGTGTTTTTAAGCACTTGTAAATCCTCAGGATGCCGAAATAAGTCTTTGCTAGCCAGTTGTCTTTTCAAGCGGACCAGCCTATTTGAAAGTCACTGGAGTTGGCAGCAGCTGAATTATTGCATTTACGAGTCCATGATCTGGGAGGGTCGTCTATGAGTGGTCTTTGAGGCTTGGTCAGTGGGCCTCTTGTGCCTGGTCACTTCAGACCATTGCCTTTTCGGGAGAGGTAAAGCTGTTGATGCAAGTGATGTCGAGGTCGGGTCCCCCCCAGAGAGATCCAGACTCTTCAGAAGTTCTTGGCAGTCTTCTAGAGAACGTGTTGTATACTGGGTGCTCCCTACTGAAAAAATAAGGGCAAATGGGAATCCCCAACGGTACCTGATGCCGTGGTGGAGAAGAACTTCCAGGGTTGGCCTCATCAGCCTCCGTTTTTGAAGTGTGGAAGGGGAGAGATCCGCAAAAAATTGAAGTTTGGCCCCGTCTGGGCCTGTGATCACAGCCTTCTTGCGGGTAGTTGCCAGGATTAGATCCCTTGATTGTTGGCGTAGTAGCCTTGCAATGATGTCTTTGGGAAGGTCTAGCTTACGACTTCCCCCAAGGGCTCTATGGGCACGCTCCACTTCCCATTCGTGGTCTGGATGACCTGAGAGGATCTCGTCGATCGTGGCCTTAAGGTAGCGAGGAAGGTCGACTATTGCCGTAGGCACGCCTCTGATCCTCAGGTTGAATCGCCTGATCTATTCTCCAAATCCTCCAGTTTATCTTCTATGCCACAAATACAGGAGGTGTTATCCGCAATGGTGGCCCTGTCTCTCTCCTGGGCCTCTACCACTTGGTCAACGGTCTCTTCAAGTTGATGGGTCCTTTGGCCAATCTCATGTATGTCTTTCTGCAAAGATATGACCGCCCTGTCTATGTTAGAGGCCAGGAGAGCCTCAATTCTTGCCATTGAATCGCTGTTGATGGAGACTTCAGGCTGTGGGGCCCCCTCCAGGGGATCCAGGTCAGAGGTGTCAGATTGCTCCGAGACAGGGTCCTTCATCAGTGCCACCTGTGTTTCTGAAGCCTTGAAATGTTCGTCAATTTTTTTGGATGTTAATGACTTTTTGTTTTTCCCCATTTTTATGGAGCTGCTTCTACCCGGGGTAGCCATTGAGTGTCCAGACAACGGATGGATGCCACTGGGGGGGTCACTCGGTATTAGCTTTTACCTCTCAAGTATTTAGGTCTGTTGTAGTCTGTCTTGTCTGTTCATATCTAGATTCTGTACTGAGCTCTTGGCATCTCTCAGGCCCTGCCGGCGGGAACTGTGCTCGGCTCCTTCAGCTACATCTCCTTAGGCTGATATGCCCCGCAGTTCAGTGCCCCCAGCAGATCTGGGTTGTGTACTTATCAGAGTCCCACCAAGTGTGATCTGTGCAAACTTTTCAGTGCAGGACTTGAAATGAGTTTTTTTTTTCCGGGAATAACATTTTAAGGCTGAGAATGCTGTACCTTCGGCGCTCATTGCGAGCCTCTCCCTCCGTCTACTGTACAGCTTCATGCTTTGCAATGATCACCTTCGGCGCTCATGGTGAGCGTCTCCCCCCCCCCCCCTTGTAGTTTAGGGGCCTTGGGATGAGTGTTACTGCCTTGGGTTAAGTGTTACTGCCTTGGGTTAAGTGTTACTGGCTTGGGTTAAATGTTACTGGCTTGGGTTAAGGGTTACTGGCTTGCGTTAAGTGTTACTGGTGTCGGGCTCTTTTTTACTGCCTTCAGCCTCGTGTTTATTATCCTGTTATGTTTTTTCAGCCGCCATTTTTTCTCTCGCTTAGGCGATTTTGGATCATGAAAAAACACCAAATACACCTCAAATTAACTTGCAACCTCACTCACAGGCTCCTTGGCTCTCCCCCTGTGCTGTGTGTGAGTGTGTAAGTTAATTTGAGGCATATTTGTTTGTTTTTTTGCTGGTTTTCCAGTTCCGTGGTTCGGCTGTTAAATTCGTAATTTAATCTACAGACTTCGGTCCTAAGTCCCACAGGCGCTCATTGCGAGGCCTGCAATGAGCATCTTCGGCGCTTATTGTAGCCCCACAACTGCGGGCCTTGCAAAGCGAGGCCCTCTATTATTTTACATTGTGTGACCAACATTCGTAAGATCCACAACTATTATATGTGATTGACCACGATAGAAGATCTGGTGATTGTCTGATATAAAATGTCCCATTCCAGTAAATTTTAGTTAACTATTTGCCAGGATATCAATGTTTAACCTTGTCATCTAATGTTTGACCACATCCAGTTTGCCTTGGTGAATAGTTCTAACGTTTCAGACACAACCGCAGAAGAGTGTCCTCTCAACATCTGCCCAACCACTTCATTTAGATTTGGTGATACTCATACTCGCCCTCTGCTCTTCCCCAAATCCTTCTGAACTGATGGGCTTATCTTCTGATGCCATATCGTTATGTTTCTCGTTGTACTTGTCCATAAGGTATCCTTGGTAAAGATACTAGAGTGGGTTGCAAGTTCCTTCTACAGGCAATTTCTTTTGACGACTTGCCCATCTTTGGTGAACCTACATGATATAGCTCACACCTTCATTAAGATACACAAGCCCCTTCACCATGACAAAGTAGCGATCCAGAAGGGGATGATTACATTGTACTATATAATGGATATTATCCTGAAAAAAAGTACCTTGAGTCTGAGAGGCACATGCATTCAAATAGGTTCTCCTTCTAAAAAACTTGAGCTAGCCCAAAGTAAAGAATAAATCATTAAGATTTCAGCCCTCCAAAAAATTGTGCCTCCTCTGAGACCACCCGGGGTCCAAGTGGAAATTCAAAAACTCAAACAGGACTTGAATGAGGTTCTACGGAGGAAGCTTGTTATCGGTCTGCAGAGAACCCAATCTAAATATTTTACATTTGCAAATAAACAGGACAAAATGCTTGCCAAAAAACTCAATCAGCAAAAAGCTAATTAATTTATCCCCAAACTCAAAGTGGAGAATGATAAGTCTATTTCTCAACCAAGTAAAATCACAGATGCATTCGAAAAGTATTACTGACTTATACTCGCCCAACCATACCAATCCCAACCATTTAAAATAGCAATAGGGACAAGACAAGAATGTCCCCTTTCCCCTCTTCTCTTTGCTTTGCGCATTGAACCATTGGCCATAGCATTGAGAGAAAACCAAAAGGTAAAGGGAATACATATTACAGAGAACGAATATAAACTGAGCCTTTTCGCAGACAACATCATGCTTATTATTACCAAACCACTGACAAGCCTCCTTAACCTGTTTAATACTCTTGAGCTTTTTTGTCAGCATCTCAAGTTTCAAAATAAACTCTAGCAAAAGTGAGGCTCTAAATGTCTATTTACCAAAACAATTGGAATCCCTAATTACTAAAATATGTGGTCTTCCTATGAAATCTCATGGCTAGGAAAGATCCACGCTATCAAAATGAATGCACTACCCAAGCTCTTGTACCTCTCAAACACAAAGGACATTTTGGTTCTTCAGAGTGTAATCTCTTGCATTGTCTGGGATAGCAAAAAAACAAGAATAAATAAAACTACCATGATGGCATCCAAAAACAAGGGTGGCCTAGCCGTCCCAGACTTACTAAAAAACTATAAAGCTACTAGACTGGCACAATTAGCCAGGTGGTTTGGTAAGGAGCAGGTGCCATTATGGGTAGAGATTGAAAAACACATCCTTAGGGGACGGAATCTCCTTAGTAGTCAGGTGCTCTAGCCTAAATCACAAATTAAATCAATCCCTACTCCCCAGTAGTGTGACTCTACCTATATCCTTATGGACTCAAATTAATAAAAGGGCGCCATTAGTAGAGCCAGGCTTGTGGCTTACTCCTCTATGGTCACCCCATAAGAATCCAGTGATTTAATAGACTCATTCAACTAAAATGGTGGATAAACAACAATTTTACTAGAGCCGCTGACCGATTACAGGGAAATCAGCAGTCCTCCCCCACGACTTTTAGAGACCGAAACCAACTTCCATTAAAGGAATGGCTCAATCTATCACAAGTCAATGCTAACATCTCTAGTGTACTTAAAATTACTAAATCAGCTAGAAAAAACCCTTTTGAAAAATGCTGCATAGATAACTCAATTTTCAATAAAAATATTTTATATCATCTATAATTACCTGTTAGACCAGATCAAGCCATCTAAGCTCCACCATCAGAATTCATGGGAATTGGAACTTGGCGTCACTCTAACCGATTTGCAATGGAATAAAATACATAAACATGCGATAAATTCCTCATTTAACACAATTCTGCGAGAAAACTCATACAAAACCATTATGAGGTTTAGAATGTAAGTTTGCGAGTTTTAATCTTGTGAGGTGCTTTAGGGAAAGCACAGTGTATATCAGATTGAAAGCTCAATAACAGGGTCTTCCATTATTTTCATTGTGGGGTATTGTTTATACTTGTACCTAACCCCTGTATTGCGCTGTGGAATATGTTGGCGCGTTATAAATAAAGGATAATAATAATAATGAGGTGGTACTTGACTCCAGCCAGACTGAAGCTCTGAAATCCATCCTTGGATGGCAGTTGCTTCAGAGGTTGAGACTCCCCAGGTACATTAAGACATGTTGTTTGGGACTGCCCTAAGATCGCCCATATATGGTCAGAAACGTACAACATTTTAGATAAGCTATGGGGACATAGGATCCCCCAAAAACTAGAAGAAGCATTACTAGGTCTACCTATAAATGGTCTCTACAAAGAAGCTCAACTTCTGTCAAGTCAATTGTTTTTAGTAGTCAGGACTACCATCGCTAAAACTTGGAAATCGGCTATTCCTGAATATAGCGTAATCATGAAAAAAATCTAATTCATACACTCAATGAGCATTATCTCAGCCAACCTAAATAATTGCCATAGAAAGTGGGCAGCCTGTTGGCCTGGGAACTATGCATTGGGTGGTAATACCCCAAAAAGGGATAGCAATACTCATACCACTCCCAGAGATAACAGCACACTAAACTTCACACCCCCTCTCCCCCTCCCTCCCTCCCCCTCTCTCTCTTGTTTTCTATTTCCACTTTCAACGGCATGAGATGACGTATATAAGTTAAATGGAAATAAGTCTTCATTTTACTTTCCAGGTGTTACAAATGCACTTGCTATGCATTCCTTGTAATTTATATTCAACACTGTCACTATCTTGTTTCCTTTATTAAAAACGATTAAAAAAAGAAAAAGTACCTTGAGGAAGATTGAATGTAATGGCTAATTATCACTTATTGCTTTGCAAAAATGAATCTTTATGATCTGTTTTAATTAAAAGGCAACACTCCAGTAAATGGAATGAGTGCCACATGCAGAGCTATAACTGAAAAACATTAAATCTTTAGGCTACATTAGTGAAAAACTCAATTATTAAGAAATGATTGCAGAGATTAAACAATTTCTAGATAATCCATACAGTAATGATTAATTCACATTGCAGAATTTACACTATTACTAAACTCCTCAGATCTTTTGTGGGAAATGTAACTCATCCAAACTACTGTGCATCATCAGGTATTGCCTTGGAAATCATGTGGGAAAGTTATTTTTTAGATTAATTAGTCAAGAATCCCATATATAGTTGTCGTAATTGCGAATTTGTCGGCTACGCTATGTTAAAAGTTACGCGCTTGCACATGCGCAATGAGCACCCAAGGCGCTCATCACGAGGCCCGAAAGTTACGGGTTTGCAGCGTTCTGCAAAGAGAGAGGAAGGCGCTCATTGCGGGGCTTGTGATAATCGCTAAAGGCGCTCATCGCGAGGCCGTAAGGTGGAGGGGGAGAGGCTCTGACCGGCTTCCGAGTAAGGGTCTTGAAAATGCAAACCACGCCATTTTTTTTTTAAAGCTCTAAGGCGCTCATCTCGGGGCCGGAATGTAGAGGGGGGGCAGTCTTGCAATGAGCACCAAAGCCAAAGGCGCTCATCGTAAGGTAGAGGGGGGCGAGGCTCCGAACGGCTTCCGAGTCACAGGCTTTTAACCACCGGCATTTTCTTTTCAAGCACGAAGGCACACATCGCAAGGCCCGCAAGTTAGAGAGGGGGAGAGGCTCTGAACGGCTTCTGAGTTACATGTTTGAACATTTGACCACCGGCAAGCCAGTAACTCAGAAGCCGTTGGGAAGCTGCCAAAAGACGCCAATTGAATAGGAAATTAGAAAAAAAGAAGGGTATGGGGGAGAGAGGCACAAAAAGACCCAAATAGTGTAGTATTGTACATTTATTGAAAAATGCAATAAGATAAAATGCACTCACATGTATATACAGTATATATGTACAGTGGATATAAAATGTCTACACACCCCTGTTAAAATGTCAGGTTTCTGTGCTGTAAAAAAATTAGACAAAGATAAATCATTTCAGAACTTTTTCCACCTTTAATGTGACCTATAAACTGTACAACTCAATTGAAAAACAAACTGAAATCTTTTAGGTAGAGGGAAGAAAAAATATAAAAATAAAATAATATGGTTGCATAAGCATGCACACCCTTAAACTAATACTTTGTTGAAGCACCTTTTGATTTTATTACAGCACTCTTTTTGGGTATGAGTCTTTGCCCACTCTTCTTTGCAAAAACACTCCAAATCTGTCAAATCTGGCATTCAATCGGATTCAGGTCTGGGCCATTCCCAAAACTTTCATCTTCTTCTGGTGAAGCCATTCCTTTGTTGATTTGGATGTATGCTTCGGGTCGTTGTCATGCTGAAAGATGAAGTTCCTCTTCATGTTCAGCTTTCTAGCAGAAGCCTGAAGGTTTTGTGCCAGTATTGACTGGTATTTGGAACTGTTCATAATTCCCTCTATCTTAACTAAGGCCCCAGTTCCAGCTGAAGAAAAACAGCCCCAAAGCATGATGCTGCCACCACCATGCTTCACTGTGGGTATGGTGTTCTTTTGGTGATGTGCAGTGTTGTTTTTGCGCCAAACATATCTTTTGGAATTATGGCCAAAAAGTTCATGTAGCCTGGCTTGGATGTTTTTCTTCGTAAGAAAAGGCTTTCGTCTTGCCACTCTACCCCATAGCCCAGAAATATGAAGAATACGGGAGATTGTTGTCACATGTACCACACAGCCAGTACTTGCCAGATATTCTTGCAGCTCCTTTAATGTTGCTGTAGGTCTCTTGGTAGCCTCCCAGACCAGTTTTCTTCTTGTCTTTTCATAAATTTTGGAGGGAGCTCCAGTTCTTGGTAATGTCACTGTTGTGCCAAATTTGCTCCACTTGATGATGACTGTCTTCACTGTGTTCCATGGTATATCTAATGCCTTGGAAATTCTTTTGTACCCTTCTCCTGACTGATACCTTTTAACAATGAGATCCCTCTGATGCTTTGGAAGCTCTCTGTGGTCCATGGCTTTTGCTGAGGGATGCGACTAAGAAAATTTCAGGAAATACCAACTAGAGCCGCTGAACTTTATTTGGGGTTAATCAGAGGCACTTTAAATGATGGCAGGTGTATTCTGACTCCTATTTAACACGATTTGGAATGTGATTGCTTAATTCTGAACACAGCTACATGCCCAGTTATAAGAGGGTGTGCAGACTTATGCAACCACATTATTTTTCTTTTTTTTTTTTTCTTCCCTCCACCTAAAGGATTTCAGTTTGTTTTTCAATTGAGTTGTACAGTTTATAGGTCACATTAAAGGTGGAAAAAGTTCTGAAATTATTTTTTTACAGCACAGAAACCTGACATTTTAACAGTGGTGTGTAGACTTTTTATATCCACTGTACTCTGATAGAGTGTGGAACGATATATATACAGGGCCTCATTCAATTTCGATTTGGCCAATTGAATAAGGCTCTAAATAAGCACATAGCATATTTTTTTTAAAGAAGTTTTTAGTTAGTGAAAACCTTGCTTTTGGATAGATGCTTACTAACTAAAAACTTCTTTAAAAAAATATGTTATGTGCTTATTTAGAGCCTTATTCAATTGGCCAAATTGCAATTGAATGAGGGCCACAGTGTTTAAGGGTATTAGCTTGATATTACTTTACGCTCTCTAAAGCCACCCAGAGACTACCAGGCAGTGAACACTAAGACCTACCGCCTCAAGATGGTGTATGTGAAAACTACATATGCTGGAAAAATGCCAAAAATAAAAACAAAGGGTAATAGCCCTATCAGTACTAAAACAATACTACTCACACATATGTGTATTAAAACTAGTTTATATGTACAAGGAAACTAAAAAAAACACACTAGTAGCATATGTGTAAAAGATAAAGTGGAAATAGACAGAGTATCTCCAATAAACAACAATACCCAATCTTGATAGATCTACAAAAGGTGTCCCCAATGGACACTAAAACCAAACCCGTTCCGGTCTTTGACTGACCTTTCTCAATGCTGAAAAATTTTCACTGGGATATTGTGGACTTTGGCTTGATGAAGGCATTGTTATTATTTTTTTTTTTTTTTTGTGGTCTTGACACTGTGATCCAACCCAGGGATCGGCTGAAGTTGGATTGGGTGCCAATATCACAGTGTATATCACGACTTGTACAGATTTACTGTTGTTGATTTCTCTGATTTAGAAATAGTACGCAGCGAACATATCTGCTGCTTTCTATCTTGTGTGTTCCCCATCTATTTCCCCTTTACTTTACTGTTTTCCTCCTCCCCCCCCCCCCCCCCCCCGTGCATAGCACTGTTGAGACAGTTTGGCAAGTGACTGCCCAGTTGCAACCTCACTTATGGGCTCCCTGCCTCCCCCTGAGGCAGGGACTCCATACGTGAGGTTGAAAGCTAATTTGCTATTCAATTTGGCATCTTTTGACGGCCTCCCAACGGCTTCCGAGTTACGACCTTGAAAAAAATGGCACCCGTAAAAACATAACTTTTTTTCAAGGCCGTAACTAGGGAGCAATTTTCAGGCTTGGGAAAATTAATTAATTTCCCCAAGCCCACAAATGTTTTCACACCCGTAAATGGGCTAAAGGAGCACATGGAAGGGAGAGGGGGGAGAAAGACACAGTGGAGGGAGTGGGAGGGGAAGAGACACAGGGGAGGGAGTGGGAGGGGAAGAGACACAGGGGAGGGAGGGGGGAGAGACACAGGGGAGAGAGAGCAGGGCAAAGAGACAAAAGGGAGGGAGAGGTGGGGAAAGAGACACAGGGAAGGGAGAGGGGGAGAGACACAGGGGAGAGAGAGAGGTGGGGAAATAGACACAGGGAAGGGAGAGGGGGAGAGACACAGGGGAGAGAGAGAGGTGGAAGAGACAAAGGGGAGGGAGAGGGGTGAAAGAGATATGGGGGGGAGATAAGGGGGGGGGAGGCCAGGGAGAGGGGGCAAAGAGACATGGGAGGGAAAAGGGGGAAAAGACACTGAGGAGGGAGTGGGGGAAAGAGACACAGGAGAGGGAGAGGGGACCACGAGACACAGGGGAGGGAGGGAGAGAGGGGGAAAGAGAAACAGGGGTGAGATAATTTGTCTGTAACGCTTGCCAAGTTACGGGCTTGCACATGCGCGCAGTACATGCTGTGGCCTTTAATGAGCGTCTCATCACAAGGCCCGTAAGTTAGAGGGGGGAGAGCCTTGCATTGTGTGGCAAACAACAGCATTGCGAGGCTTCACAATTTTTTGACATCAGTTTGTCGGGCAAGTGGCTAGTTGAGCTATATATTTTAGTTACGGCTTGTATAGACATTAAAACTTTCTCAATAAAAATATTAAAATGATAAGGCCTTTCCAGTTACATTTATTTCTTGGGGAAATTAGTCCCCTTCCCTGCCTCGCTAATGAACATCACATTAAGTGGTGGATCTGGTGCAATATGAAGCAAGGTAAGTAAAAATGTGGGCTGTGTTTTTGCATGGTGGTCTAGTGGTTAGGATTCGGTGCTTTCACACTGTGACCATGGTTCGATTCCATTCAGGGAACCAAGAGGCCATACCACCCAGAAGCCATGCAGGGTTGGGCCTGGTCACTACTTGGATGGGAGACCACCTAGGAATACCAGGAGCTGAATGCTATGGCCTACTGGAGAAGGAACTGGCAACCCACTCAAGAATCTATGCCATGAAAACCAAGTGGAAACAGCATGGTGTGTTACGGCCCATGAGGTCACAGAGAGTCGGACACGAATGAACGACACATGGACACAAACATGCAGTTAATGCGATCAATCCCATAGAGTGGCACAACATAAAGAAATGAGATCTGGGTGATACACGGGTAATTGCTAAGTGTAAATAGTTATATCACCATGTGTCTGCGTCTCAGCTTGTTTCATGCCAATTGTGGAAGAGTTAAACTATGCGTTTTGACTTGAACTATCCTTGAACCTTTGCCTTTTTGCAGAGCACTTGCTCTGTGGGATGCGTTTGTACAAGGGGAAGGGCTGGAAAGTCACGGAAGGAAAGGAAAAAACTTAAAATAACTTTATGTTTTGTAATGGGACATGCTGTGGAAAACAGGGGTTACAATCAGGTGAAAGGGATTGGGTCGTATAAACCCAAACCAGCAATGCAGAATCAGCACAGCTGCCGGGTCTGACAGTGACAGCTCAATGGGTGTTAGCTAATGTGGGGCAGAGATCACAAACTGCTCATGGACCAGGGGTACCAAGCTGGGGATTATATTACACAGCTGTGTGATAACCACCATGGTTGGATGCAGACAGAAAGCATTGCTGCAATTAACAATTTATGATGAAATAAAATATATGTTTGAACATTTTGACCATAATTAAGCAGTGGAAATGTTAAAAAGCTAATGTTATGGACTCTGGAGGCATCCATAATACTTTGCTCCAGGTTATGTCTGATCATGTGCAGGTTGAGGTGGTAGGTGTCAAATTCTAAAAACTCAATGGATAACTAACCCCCTTACCTTATCTCCTTCCGCTCCCCTCCCTCTACTGTAAGATAAGATAATGACAGCCGTTCAGGCTTGAACCTAGTACGCCCTCATTTGGAATATGGAGGACAATTTTGGGCACCACTTCATAAAAAATACATTTTAGAGCTGGAAAAGGTACAGAGAAGGGCAACAAAACTAATAAGGGGAATGAGGGGCTAAGTTATGAAGAAAGACTAACCAAATTAAACTTATTTTTTCTAGCAAAAAGGCATCTAAGAGGAGATATGATTACCCAGTGGCGTAGCTAAATAAAACGTCACCAGGGGCGGTCCGTTCAAATGTCACCCCAGTGACCTGCGACTGCGAGGCTAGCGGCACTTAGACTGCAATGTGCGCCGCAGGCGCTCATCGCAAGGCTTATGGGAGAGGCTTCAATGCCTCCCATGTCTGTCCCCTTCCTCCTCCTTTCAGAGGCCCACACTGCTCCCCCTGCCCCACTGATGCTCCCCCTGCCCCACTGATGCTCCCCCTGCCCCACTACCTGGTTCCAATCCTGCCAGCAACGACGCACTCACCGTCTTCTCCTCTGCGCTGACCGTCCTCCAGCCAGAACTACTTCCTGGATCAAGCCGCAAATCGCGCAGGCGGGATGCGCATGCGCAATGCAAGGCTTGATCCAGAAAGTAGTTCCGGCCGGAGGATGGGAGCCACAGAGAGGGTGAGTGCGGCACTGCTGGCAGGGTTGCATCCAGGTACAAGACACAGGGGAGGGAGAGGAGGGGGGAAAGGAGACAAGGGAGGCAGAGGAAGGGGAATATTTTGTTGGAGGTGACATAGTGTCACCCTCCATATGCTGTCATCCGGGGCGGTCCGCCCCCCTCGCTCCCCCTTAGCTACGCCACTGTGATTACCTTTTATAAATACATCCAGGGGCAGTATAAAGATTTGTCAAGGGAGCTTTTTGTGCCAAGAGGTTTTAAACTGACAAGAGAACATCCCTTGAGGTTAGAAGTAAAAATATTCCACCTTAAAGAAAGAAAAGGGTTCTTCATAGTAAGGGTGGTTAATCTGTGGAATTCTCTACCAAGAAAGGTGATGACAGCGGATTTGATAGATAACTTTAAAAAGGGATTGGATATTTGTATAGGGCAGTTTAGATAATACACATTCAGGGGCATTCAGGGTTATCTTGGATAATTAGAGAAGGGAGTATTGATCCAGGGAGGAATCCGATTGCCAGTTTCTGGGATCAGGAAGGAATTTTTTTTTTCTTTTGAGACTATTGGCAAAGTTTCGCTTTTTTTTCTGTTTGCGTCCTCTGGATCAATTAATTAATCCACATTAATTACAGATCAGAGGAGATCTTAAAAGGTTGAACTTGATGGACTAAATGTATTTTTTCAGACAAAACAGAACATTTCCTTAAAAAAAAAAAAAATTCACAAGTTATAATGCTTAGACCTTACAGATCTGCTAATGTTGTTATTTTGTTAGATACTTCACAACATGTGAAGTTTTTCCTGGACCACAGTGGTCCTATGATGTGAGGTTGACTTAAGTGGCTTTATTTTGAAGGAGATATGGAACCCGCAGATTTCCTTCCAAGATAACACAGGTTTGTACAAAATTCACTAACAAGAAATTATACTATCCAGGTGTTTTTATTGGACATCTGGGGACTACTTTTGTGACATGGGCAGGACAGATGTGTACTAATAGATATTATGTACTAGAGGGTGAAATGTGGGAGAACTCCCCTTCCTATGTTATCCAATGGGGCATATATACTACAATTTGACATCTTCCAGAGTTCTGCAGCACTTCAGTCCTTAGTAAATATGGCTCATGCTATGCTTATTTCCATAAATAACTGAATAGTTGAATAATTACACCCTGTTCTTTCCATATAATACTGTCCATTAAAATCATGACAATTAGAAAGCACACAGTAGTAAGCTATATCCCTTTCAATTATTTCCATTTTATTATCCTTTATTATTATGCTTTATTTGTAGCGCACCAACATACTCGGTAGCGCTGTACAGGCAAAAACTATTTTAACACATTACAAAAGAATGGAGGGCCCGGTGTTTGAGCTTAAAATCAAACATATATAGTGGTTTCCCTAAAGCACGGACACAAGATAGAAAAACTCACAAACTTACAACCTACTAAGATTTGTATCTCTCTGCTGTGTATTATCTAAACTGCTCTATACAAGCCAGAATGATCACTGGACATTTTGATAATAAGTCTAAAGCTCAATATTTTGGCCATATTACGAGAAGACAGAATTCCCTAGAGAAGACTCTGATGCTGGAAAAGATTGAAGGCACACGAAGTAAGGGGGCGACAGAGGTGGAGATGGATAGATGAGGCCATTAAAACAATGAACATGAGGGAGCTCAGAGCGGTAGTGACTGACAGATGTGCCTGGCGTACTACGGTCCATAGGGTCATGGTGAGATGAACATGACTGAAGAACAACTAACATGCATCTATTGGTTTTTATGGTTTATGTTTTGTGCCATGACCATTAAAAGCCTTCAGTAGCAAGAGAATGGTCTCCTCTGTCTATGGTTCCAATTCTGTATTTTGTTTTTTTTATTTAATTGGAGATGGAAGGGGTCTGATAGAAAATCATTTGAGGTGAAAGGATCTAGTATGCAATATGTTATCTGCCCTAGTGATCAGATAATATAACCTGCAAATGGGAAAGTTGGTTAAGTCAGTAATTTGACAGTAGTTGGGAGGGAAGTGGTATCTTGATCTAGAAAGAAGTTATGGCAAAAATTATAGGGGGGGGTGGAAAGTGGATCCAGGTCAGAGGCAGGGTTTGTTAGGTAGGAGATGTGCTTGCTTCTAGGTATGAAGGCAAAAGGAATTTAGTGCGTGAGCAAAAGCATTATGTACACAATAACCATTACTATCAATGTTTACTTACAATATACATGGATGGCAGGGGTCAAAGTTAGCCAATCGGCACCAGGAATCTTCTATTACTTCTTGTTTCCTTATTTTGTGGGGCAACTAAGCTCTTTAAACTTTGCACTTCAGTGATCTGCCCGTCCATGCACATGAGAGGAGGGATGAAGAACGTGATGAGTACATGGTAATGATTGTGAATGCCAATGATAAAAACAGCACAGGGTGGTATGACCCTGTAATACTCTGTAGCGCTCCTCAGGTGGTCTAGTTCTTAGGGGATTAGTTATCAATCCAATATTTTTTATGTAGATTTAGATTGCTCTCGTTTGTCTCTGAATTAAGTTGGTTTATTCTCAAGTCCAATGTGATGGTTATAGCTAGGTGTGCTGTGTTCACTGGTGTGTCTGTATGGTATGCAACAAAGAGAAGAGCGGTGGGGAGAGATAGCGCACCAATTCCTAGTGCAATTAACCAAGATATTGTAATCCCAAAACCTTGTTCACAGAGATCAGTAGGTATTTTTTTGTGAATGCCACTTGGGTGTATGTATATATATATATATATATATATATATATATATATATATATATATATATATATATAAATATTCTATAAATGATAAGTGCCATTTTAGTGGGTCCCATAGGGTGACATGATGCCATGGTCGGCTTCAGGGACCCATGACAAGGCAGAGATAATGACTGAGATTTAGATGGTGTGTGGCAGCAGGTGAGGGGCTAGGGAGGCTAACTAAGCCCAACAGGCACAGGGTGCCATCTTTTCCGCCCCTGCTAACCTGCTGTTCCCTTTTCTTCATCCAACTCTTAAATCACAGTTAAAGTTGTAACGTCAAAAGAGAAAAATTGGTCACCTCCAAAAAAGGTTTGACATTATCCTTTATGACATATCACAGGACTAGAGACATTAGACATAACATACTATAACATCACAAATATCATTCACAACATTACTGGTGACATCACTCTAGATCAGTGATTCCTAAACCTCCCCTCAAGACCCACCAGACAGGCCATGATTTAGGTCAAACACTGTGTGAACAAAGGCTGTTGAGACTGAATTGCTTCACCTGTATATTCACACATTGTTTGACCTAACTCATGGCCTGCCTGGTGGGTTTGAGGAGAGGATTGGTAACTACTGATCTAGATACTTTATGAAATCATTCAATTGTCACTTATACATCTGATTTTTTAGCTATTTATTTTAATGACTTGTAATGACTGTAATAACTGTAATGGTCGATGGACCTGCTGATCAAGATTTATTTGAGAAATGATAGTGTGTAAGAAAAAAATATTGCAATACTACAAAAAATATATATTTTTTTTTTTATACGAAAATAGGTAAAAGCAGCTACAGTAAGGCATAATGCAGTAGTATATGTTAGAAGCTTTCCAGGGAGTTGGTAATTGGGGCATTATAATCATATTACGTCAGTTCAGAATGTTTTATCCATTAGTGAGGGGAATGGACTCCAAACAGACATACTGTACTTGCGGTATGATAGTGGGAGGGGACTATAAAGTGTATTTGTGTACAGCGCTAGCAGCTCATGTTACACTACTACCTGCTATGAATGTGTGTTTTCAATTTGGTACTTCCCACCTTCCTATTAAATTACACAGATTATAGATTAAAACATCACCAAAATTCTCTTTTTTAACAGTTACTGCTCCAGGTTCGTAGAGACACTGTTGTGTTCCATTTGTGTAAAACGCGCTTAGAATTCTTTAGATCTGATTGGCTCAAAGACATAGAACTAATTAAGCTACACCTCCAATTTCTAATTGTTGTTAGATAAATTGTATTTTGCAGACCAGATCGCCTCTCCTCTAAGACATCAATGTCTTATAGCAATAAAAGGCAATTTATTGAGGCATGGTTTGGGAACCACTGAGCTAGATAGTTGTTCGAATATAGTGGCCATAAGGACACAGCAAAAGTCCCAAATATGTAGAAATTAAAAAATGTAATACGATAAACAGAAAAATGTAAATTAATTTAAATCTTTGATAATTGCCATTTTTAGGCAGGCATTATTTTTCAAGATCCTCCCTCCCAGTTCTCTGTGTCACAATAGCTAATGACCTAACACATCATATTCAATTATTTAAAAAAAAAAAAAACAGTACTGATTATTAAACTGTCTTACTAAGTTTAGACTGTCGACCTTATAAGGGTGGAAGCACCAATGGAGGCTATTATGTAGGGGTCTGAATTGCTGGGAGAAAGGTATAAAAGGCTTTAAGATCGATCTGATTGGATGGAGTTTAAGCCAAATCTTTATTTAATCATTCATAGGTTGTATACAGGACAGACGTCATATAACACAGCAAGTCTCCAGCCAATGAAGTGCACTGTGTTGATATATTTTTGCCTGCTCGCCAACCAAAACGGTTTCCCACTATTGACCTTAATGACAGTAGTTGAACCAGATGTTTAAAAACAAGTTTTATGTACACTGTTTTTTTTTTTAAATAACTGAATTTGAATTTTATTTATGACCAATGTCTAATTAAACCATTTAGCTTCTGACGTTAATTACTGTTGCCGTTAAAGGACCACTCTATGATATTTTTGAAGTATACTGACTGCGTAGGCAGTATGCCAAAGAACAGAGCTTTTGGGGTCACTCACAGAGCCTGGAGAAACATCACACCCCATAGAATTTATATATAAGCCTTCTAGGGTGACTCCGCAGCAACGGAGGACATTACTGCTTGATCAGAGCTACAAATGGAGTCACATGGAATATTAAAAAAAAAAAACTTTGTAAGTTTAATTTATTTAAAATTATATGATGTAAACCTTTAGGAAAAAAACAAAAACCCTTCATACAGCTGATTTCAAGTGTAGAATTTTCAGGTAGGTATACTATTTCCATTAGTGGCTAAACTGGATTCACTACACCATGATGTCCCTATTGAATACAAGTGCAATGACTTTTTACTTTGACACACTAAGCATCAGAACTTGAAATGTAAAAACATTTTTATGGTTTCTTCCCTGGATTTCTTAATTAGCTGAAACTTTTTTGTAAAATGTCCAGGGACATTAAGAATTAGTTTACAGCAATGAGCTCCTCCTTGCTTCTTTGTTGAGCGGAAAACAAGACTGCATATCCCATGATGCATTGCTGCACAAACTGACTCCCCAGTCATTTGAAACAATGACTGCGATTGGCCAAAAACAAATTATGACTTTTATTTTGCTAATTTAAAGCTTCTCAAGGGGCATGCCTTCTCAAAATCAAGAAGCAGAAACCTGAAGAAATTGGCAAACATCAGGGATAAGTTTGTTAATGTTTATTTTGGTATTTTTTCCCATGCAAAAAAAATAAAAATGTTTTCATACACTACTGATTCTCCTCTATCAGATGCATTCATAAATCCAGGAAACTTAGATATGCATTTAAAAATAAACAAAAAACACGTACACCGTCTCTTTGAAGAAAACACTGGGTTTTATAGAAGAGGGAACAAAAGGGTTAATGATGTATGCAGAATACTTTTTTTTTTTTCAATAAAACACACATAAAATGTAAAACACTGTGAGAATACATTTGCCAAATAATTTATCTTGTGCCGAGCAAACCACAATACCACAGGTGTATAATCTCTCTTACCAAGTGGTTGCTTCATGGTGGCCTAGTTGACTTTCATTGGCAGCTGCTAATAATGGAACCCAACTGGAATTAATAGGCACTCTGGAATGACTGCTGTGACTTTACCAATATTAGGACAGAATGGTTCCTCAAGTCAACTTTTGAAGTATAATACAACCACCAGTTCCTATTGTTATAATAAAGCAATTGATTACTTTATTCTTAGAATGACATGATAGACACTGGTCCCTACGCGCTTCACCCAACTGCCAGATTACTGTCACGTTTCGTCATTGTTTTCCAAAAGAGGAATCATCACTAAACAACAAGTTTACAGTTATAGATTCAAATGAATTCAATTTTAACATATTTAATATCTGTTCTTTCCTCCCCAGCATTGACTCACCATGACAAAATCAAAATTATATTTCCTAGCATGTTATCTAATGCATTAAACAAGTACTGATCACAAAATGCACTGTAGGTTTGGGTCATTACACATACAAGACTCTCCTTGGTTCATTTAGTAAAACACGTACAAAAATCTCTCTTAAGACAATTTAAAGCCAACTTAAGACTCTAAACATGTCTGCATAACACACCGTGTGTTTACAATACAATGAGGTATTCAGAAAGCATTAAAAATATAGGAAGCATAATACATAGCATCATAAAATCATAAGATGGAAAGTCATTTTTTATGCTCCTCCCTTTTTTAAGACGTAAAAAGCAAAGAGATATTCATATTAACTTCTTGTTATGGTGTTAATGAAGCTTAATTTGGATTTAGCAGTTTGATAAATGAATATTCCTATATACCAAAAATGCCACAGCAGGCTTATTTCACATTATATGTATAACTTAAGTAAACATATTTATTTCAGATTTTTCCTTGCTCATATATTTATTTTTCTCATTACTCCGGCACCTTTCTTTTGGATGGTGGAAGAAGGTGGATCGGAAGATCATTGGGCAGCTCATGGCCTTCTAGTTTAACCTTAATAAGGTGATTGGCTAAAGCAAATTCCTCATCGTCCAGCAACCCGTCCTTGTCTATGTCGGCGAGTTTCCAGATCTTTCCAAGAACAGTGTTAGGCAGCTTAGACTTGACCATCTCCCTTTTAGCATTGGCGCCGGTAACTTTCCCGTTGACTGGGGACAGAGTGTAGAAGATCTCATCATACATTGGTTTGTCCCTGGACACTACCCAGTCTGCATCATCTATACCTTCTCCTGCACCTTCACCATATCCATGGCCAAATGGACCATTCTGTGTACCTTCAAAGGCCCCTCCTTTAACCATCTGAACTGGTTTCTGAGTCTCTTCTTGTCGAACCAATACCATCAGATGTGCAATGTCATGTGCTAGCATTTCATCCACGGTCTCAAGTAGTTTATTCTTCAGTGGCTGGAACTTGTTAAAGTCTTGAGATTGCAGAAGGTCCTGAAACATAAGAAGAAAACTGTAAATTAACTATGAAAGGGAAGGCCCCCCAAACTTGAGAATATTAATGTATTTTCCAGTGTCTTTTCCACAAAACTGATTTTCACGTATTCCTTTTCTTAGTTGGTTTGTAAACTAGCCTAATTTTATGGATTACGCATAATAGTTGGTACATATGTGCCCCGCATCCAAATTCCCTCCTAGGTAACTAATTCTCCCCCATTAAATTAAACATCACAATTAACGTCCACGGCTACCATTGGCTATATTGCTAAATTATGCTGGAGCATGGGCTCTTAAGCTCAATTGTTGTTACAATTATTATTATACATCACATCCCGCCTTCCAGTGTCCTACCCTCCCGCTTATGGTAGGTTCCTGCTCTCCTATCTATAGGATAAAATAGAATACAGTAGACTCTCAGTTAACCGGCACCTATGGGGATTGGTAGATGCCGGATAAATGTAGTTTCTGGTTGCTTGAGAGTTACTATTAAAAAAGAGGCCTAGATTAGATGCACATAGGATGCTCTGCTAAGTATATTTGTCACAGGGAGGTCGCGGGCAATCCTCTGGGGCTGGGGGAGGCGATGGAGCAATTCTCTGGGGCCCGGGGGCAAAAAAACAGGCTGGGGGAGGTCATGGGGTAATTCTATGGGGCCCAGGGGACAATTCACTGGGGATGGGGGAGGTGATGGGGCAGTTCTCTGGGGCTGGGGGCAATTCACTGGGGCTGGAGGCAACAAATGGGTTGGGGGAGGTCATGGAGCAATTCTATGGGGCCCGGGGGGCAATTCACTGGGGATGGGGGAGGTAATGGGGCAGTTCTCTGGGGCTGGGGGCAATTCACTGGGGCTGGGGGAGGTCATGGGGCAATTCTATGGGGCCCGGGGCGCAATTCACTGGGGATGGGGGAGGTAATGGGGCAGTTCCCTGGGGCTGGGGGCAATTCACTGGGGCTGGGGGCGGTCATGGGGCAATTCTATGGGGTTGTGGGGGCAATTCTCTGGGGTTGGGTGCAGGGGAAGAGATGGTGCAATTATCTGGGGCTGGGGGGGCAATTCACTGGGGTTAGGGGAGGTGATGGGGCAATTCTCTGGTGCTGGGGGCATAAAACTGGGGTTGGGCGTGGTCAGGGGGCAAATCTATAGGTTTGGGGGGCAATTCTCTGGGGCTGGGGGGAGTATCACCTGGGACATAGATAAAACAATCAGTAAATGAAGGGACAGAAATCTAAAGGAAAGGAAAGTTTCTGAAATCATGCGACTTCCCACAGTAGTGCAGACTTCAGGTGATCACTGAGCATGTCTGCACAATCCCCAGGCCAAAACGAAACATTGTATAAGTTATGCTAATTTTCCCTGGGAATTTCTGGGGGTGTCAACATTGAGAGAAAACTCTTTGCAAAAGCAAGAAAATCAGCAAACTTCAGGCTAACGGTTTAACTTTTTACGTTGGAATTTTTTCATGCAATAACATTTTTTCAGACACTATAAATTCTCCTCCATCAGGTGCATTAATAACCCACCTCACTTACATATACCTTTAACTGAGAGTCTACTGTACTTCAATAAATTAATAGCCGACAAATTGTATCAGTTACAATATATTAGACTCATGATACTTTTTTGAATATTTTATATATGAAGGTTTTACATTCATCTCCATGATACTGAAAAACGAAACGCGAGTAGTGAAGCAGATGACGCAAGATGTGGGATGATTGTGGTAAGTTGTGCTAAGTTACCCTGGGCTGTACCTACCTGCATCTTTTTCAAACTTGGAAAGTCTCCTGGAGAGATCTGGTGCTCTCTTTCAATTCTGGCATAAATCTCTCCCAAGCTGCCGATCAGCTCCTTCTTCTTATTGTCTTTGCCAAACACTGACGGCATCTCCTTCTTCAGAGAGCTGATAATGTAAGCATGGACCTAGACAAAGAACAAAGGAACTGGTTAAAGACTTGACTTACAATGTAATCTTTGCTTTGTTATTGTTCATTTATCCAAGAGTTAATGTATAGGGTAGGGAATTTGTTGTCTCATTGGTTGATTCAGATCAGCTTACAAATCCTTTTGCCCATCTCACTGTCATGTCAGCTTCCATGCACTAGCCGAGTATGCTAAAATTAAAATGTTCTATAAAAAATGCTCTTATTCTCACATTTGACATGTATGTTAATTTATTACACACTTCACAAACATGTGGAGTTTTACTTAAACAACAGCGTTACTTTACTTTGCTCCCTCTAGATTAATTATCTGCAGCAGCCACTCCCAAATCCTGACAATGCTGCAAATCTGCATTTCCCATGTTTAACCTGTCTCATGCATTACTAAATACCTTAAGTCATCTTTTAAGGCGGCTTTTTAAAGGCATACTAGACAAATAAGAGGGTCCCATGTCCCTAAAGCAGTTAAGGACTTCCTGTTACTATTCAACCCAACATGAAGTAACAAAGATATAATAGGACAAATCTTAAATATATACAGGAAATACCAAACATGACTTATCACTGAACAGAACAAGTTTCCAGTATAAATATGCTTTGTTATAGTGGAGATGCATTTTTGGTGCTATTTTTATTTAAAGGAACCATTGAGGTCATTTTTACTTAAAAAATAAAGAAATATTATCAGAGATCTTATTACCGCTGAACATCTCGCTAAAGTGCGCTGTATATTACAGCAATAAAGAAAAAAGGGCTCCATTAACATTTTAGACTCTATCACCCTAGCAGGAAGTTAATTTAATTTTAAAGAGCATTAAAAAGGTCTATACATTGTGCTAGCACGGTTTCTCTACAGTAAATCATTTCTAAAATATTTAAATTTGTGGCTCATTATGCAAATGTGTGGCTCTGTATGCAAATGTGTGGCTCTGTATGCTAATGTGCATCTCAGAGTACTTGATAAGGGTGAGATAGGGGTCTAAATGCCAGATAACATTACATGACTTTATTTTGGCCACTACAGAGACTGAATGAGCACATCAAAGCAGCTGAGAGGCTCATTTGCACGTACATGCAGCAACAACATGGAGTTTCCCATGATTCATTCACTTTAGAAAAATGGATAACACAACATATAGTCTGTTTTTCATGCTCTTTAAGAATAACCTAAAAAACAACTTGATTTGGGATGAGAGAGTTCCTTTAATCATTGATGGATTCTTGAAAAATAACTATGGAGATTAAGTTACATTACAACTGAATATTTGGAAACTAATAGTACATCCTAGAGAAACACAAGAAACTGTTTATGCATAGAAAGTTCCATATTGTCTAGATTGAACAGTATTGCAGACTGTGATGCTGGAATTACCTAGCAGTAGAGAAATGGAATTTAAAGAGGGAAAGTCTATTTGTTATAATTGGAGTTTTTTTTTTAAATTTGACACCTACCTTGTTCCCCATGCATATGCAGGCAGCTTGCATAAGGCCAACCTGAGACTTAAAGGGATATGCAGGGGTTCTGGATTTCACTAGCTATATAACATCCCTGTGTATCTAT
This sequence comes from Discoglossus pictus, assembly GCA_027410445.1. NCBI lineage: Eukaryota > Metazoa > Chordata > Amphibia > Anura > Alytidae > Discoglossus > Discoglossus pictus. The sequence goes on along the minus strand of CM050165.1, from coordinate 22,936,282 downwards.
TTACTTTGATGTACTTTATTTTATTAAGTACTTATAATATCCGTTCTTTTTCTGCAAAATGTAATACAATTTGTATCTGTTTGGGTCTACCCTGTGCAGCTCATGAATACACAGACTGTGAACTGCTGTATTTTGGATTAGTCTGTCAGTGACCTCTCTCATGCAGCATGTTGCAGAATGATGTCACTGATTGGTTGCTAATAAAAAAAACAACAACACACCCTGTACTTAGAAGCGCATTGTCTTCATGAGCAGCAGAGGGGAGAAACCAATTAGCTACTATTTGTAAGATTTTAGGCAGGCAACAAAGATAGCTTATAAGCACTTCATAATAAGATAAAGAGATACCCAGGGGATCATTATTTCCTTGTCAAATCCAGGAGCCTTCAATGTCCATTTAATGAAGCCAAGCTTTTAGGTAGATACAGTTGGCAGATTAGATTGGCCTTTTTGGTTCTTATCTGCCATCAAACCTATATTCCTATGTAAGGGTTAATCCCAACAATAATGTTTAGACTTTCTGAATTGCTTTGGCTATTTTATGGTCAGCCAATAGAGGGCTTTACTCAATTCCCATAAAGCTCCATAACTCAGCTGGTGCAGCGCCTTCCAAAACGCAAATTAAAGCTAGACAGAAAGACGTTGTGCATGAAAACAGAATTGTGTTCCATTTAATGTCATATGATAATTTCCTGTCACTACTGAGCTCTAAGTTCCTCAAGGGAAGTTGTTAAGCCCACCTTGAGGAGTGAATGAAAGCGGTATGTAATCACTATTGTGGTGTTGCAGATGAATATAAAAACATTACATGGCATCATCATCATTATTATTATTAACTAGTTGTTTGCCCGCCATAAATGACAAGATATTATTTCCCCCTCCACCCTCCCGTGTCTCTTCCCCCCTCCCGTGTCTCTTTCCGCCTTCACCCTCCCCTGTGTCTCTTTCCCCTTCACCCTCCCCTGTGTCTCTTTCCCCTTCACCCTCCCCTGTGTCTCTTTCCCCTACACCCTCCCCTGTGTTTCTTTTCCCCTTCACCCTCCCCTGTGTTTCTTTTCCCCTTCACCCTCCCCTGTGTTTCTTTTCCCCTTCACCCTCCTCTGTGTTTCTTTTCCCCTTCACCCTCCTCTGTGTTTCTTTTCCCCTCCCCTGTGTCTCCCCCCCACTATCCCTTTCCTATTCCCTCCCCACTATCCGTGCCCTGTATCTCCCTCTCCCTCCTTTGCCTTTCGCCCCTCTCCTGTGTCTCTTCTCCCCCCCTGTGTCTCTTCCCCTCCCCTACACTGTCTTTTCCCTCTCTCTCCCCGGTGTCTTCCCCCCTCTCTCCCCTGTGTCTTCCCCCCTCTCTCCCCTGTGTCTTCCCCCCCCCTCTCTCCCCCCCCCTCTCTCCCCTGTGTCTTCCCCCCTCTCTCCCCTGTGTCTTCCCCCCTCTCTCCCCTGTGTCTTCCCCCTCTCTCCCCTGTGTCTTCCCCCTCTCTCCCCTGTGTCTTCCCTCTTCCGCTCTCCCCTCCCTCTTCCGCTCTCCCCTCCCTCTTCCGCTCTCCCCTCCCTCTTCCTCCTCTCCCCTCCCTCTTCCTCCTCTCCCCTCCCTCTTCCTCCTCTCCCCTCCCTCTTCCTCCTCTCCCCTCCCTCTTCCTCCTCTCCCCTCCCTCTTCCTCCTCTCCCCTCCCTCTTCCTCCTCTCCTCTCCCTCTTCCTCCTCTCCCCTCCCTCTTCCTCCTCTCCCCTCCCTCCTCTCCCCTCCCTCTTCCTCCTCTCCCCTCCCTCCCGTATTCCAATGCAGCTCGGCGCTATCGTGCGTCCATACAGCTTCGCCGCATCCATACAGAGCTGAGCGCAGCTCTGTATGAACTTAGGAAGTACAGGTAAGTGTGTACACACCCATGGAGCGTTACACACATACCACAATTATATTAGTGATTACAGTACTCTTTATTTATGAACCGTTAAATCCAAAATATATGTTTACCAAGAATAGCTATAATATTATAAAAAATAGTTATGGACATAAAAAAGGTCTAAAATCATTTGAACTTTACAGTTTGCAGAGGTTGGCAGTGGTCCCAAAAAATCTACTATAGCAATGTTGGTTTTCTGGAGTGCAACAAAGATGGCAGATAAGGACCACTATGAGGACAACTTACTTGGTAAAGCCTCTCTCAAATCTTAGGCATTTTTTTTATCTCATTATTCAATCTTATTTGGTTATTACAAAAAAACAATTTAAAACCAAATAATTAATATTATAAATAAATCAGTCCAGACAAATTATACAAAATAGATTAAATTATAGCATGATTGGTAAATGTCAAGTGTTATTTCTTCATAAGCAACAAAAAATGACGTTACGTAGTATTCCTTACAGTTCTATAGAATTCCACAAGATTTCATTTCATTCCATAGGCTGGAAGGAGGGCCCAAGACCCTTCAAGGGATCTCGGAATTAAAGGAATGACATATCTACACAGAGTATTAGAAACATTTTAGAACAATTGATATCTATTCCACTATTTTATATAAATGGATCAATCTAAGTTTTGGTGAAATCTTGGACATTTAATTGGGGGTGGAGAGAATCAGATTCAGATCTTCCCCAAATTTCAGAAAGTACACTAAAAAACTTGTCTTGAAGACATAAAGATTTTATTTTGGTTTATTATTAAGAAAATAAATGAAACCTTACTGTATCACCACAAAGAAAACAAAAACATTTTATAATTAAGTTCAAGTTTTTGAATGTGCCATGAGTTGGTCAAATATAAATATGATTTTTAATAATTTACCTTTCTAATTAAACATAGCATGGCACCTGAAATTTTAATTTTATGATATACCAACAATTAATTAAGAAGGATCAGAGGAGGTCTAAAATGGTTGAACTTGATGGACTGAAAGTCATTTTTCAACCTTAATTGCTATGTAACATTACTAGGAAATTCCCTAAAACCAAAGATAAAAATATAAAATACCTTTGCGAGTCGCGCTCTCTTGATCAGATCATTAAGTTTTCTCAGAGCTGCATTTCGAGGAAGACTTTGAATATCTCGGAAAAGATCTTGTTCTTCGGCCTCAAAGAGTTTGCGGTTGTCAGGAATGAGGAGCGGATGGGACCAGAATGATCCAATGTAGACCCGGATCACCTCTGGAGTGTTAACAATCTTTCCCAAGGACCACATGAGAGCGCCATAAACTCTCATGAGCTGCTGGGTCTCAATCTGATCGGCTTTGTTTAAGACCACTCGCATTTTGTCTTCATGGTTTTTAAGGGCTTTGATGACTTCTGAAAACTCATCAGAAATGTCCAACTTGTGAGCATCAAAGAGGAGGATGATTCGGTCAACTCTCTCCGCAAACCACTCAAGCACCGCAGCAAAGTCATAACCTGCAATACAAAATTAAATTGCATTTATTAAAATCGATATTACTTATTTATAGTTTCCAGCGTCTTCAAAGGAGATTGTTAAGAATATTATTTCAGGGTTTGTTATTTGCATTTTGTAAAATAATAAAAAAAAATTAAGCCTACCTTCAAAAATGTGTTAAAATTCCCATATTTTCGCCCATAAATCCAACCATCACTATACCACCACAAAATATCTTCTCCTCATTATTTCCAAAGACGTTTAATGTTGACCAACATCTTGAAATGGATTTGGGGGCGACTACTGAACGGCTTGACTAAAAAGTCAATAGCCAAGAGACATATGGAGGCATTGGAGTCTTGGAGAGGTGCGAATTCCAAGAGCATCTTATCTTCATGTGCCAATGTGTATGAACACATGTGGTGTCTTGTCTTAACTACCTCTTAATATATATAAATAACATCTATCCAGTTTTTATTGAACCCTAGCAAAAAATCTGCTAAACAATTAACTAATTCTTGCACCTGCTATAATTAGAGATCTATATAAGGCAGCTTGCGGAGGCTCTAACAGGCCAGTGTAGTCTCAGGCAGGGATGTGTGTACTGTAAAAGCTATTTTTTTGTTATAAAGTGCCCTCTTTATTATATTGTATACCTTAATATACCTAAATTTTCAGCTGAGAATAAAGAATTATTTAAAAACTCATTCCGTTAGAAATAACAGGCATTACACTATTACATGGACATTTTTAAACTTCATTTCAATTTACTGATAAGACAAAGACCGATCAAACTAATTATTTTTGTCTTGATTTACTATTAATTTACGTAAATTAATTTAATTTATTTTCCACACAACAAAACATGTATAATGTATAAGGCAGTGCTCTCTAAAATGCACAGATTACGTTTTTGGACTACAGTGGCCCTTAAGTACTCAAGACTTTCAAAAATAACCCTACATAACAAGTACAAGATGTCATACATTAAGCATCTGTCCAACACATTTACTGTAACTGCAGCAGGAAGCGATTCCCAGCGAGACCAAAACGATAACAGAAACGATACGTTGAGTGGGTAATATTTGGTCAATATCTGCGCCAACTGGTAATGTATAGCCCATCATATCTATGGTTTGTATATTTATGGTGGGCTCAGGCTAAACGTGGGTTTGTAGAGGAAACAGCAGAGTATTGACCGAGTGTCAAATCCATAGACTGTGCTGACTTGTAGGGTTTTAGAACTCACTAAAATTACATACACTTTTCCAACTACAAAATTCATTTTTAAGAGAAAAGAACCCAGTTGTGCTTTCATATATATTCCAGTAAATGGTACATTTGTGTTCACATTTGTATGTCTAAAAATAAGGAACAAAACCTATTTCCTGCTCAGAATTCCAAGAAACACAGTGGTTGCACTGCACTTTGGGAAACTGGGTAGGGACATGCAAATGAGCCCACAATGCATTTTCACAATTTATTCCAATAGGCTATGCTTTCATGCATTGCATAGGATGGATTATCCACGAATTAGAAGACCTACACGCAGATGGCACTGTTTCAACCTTAAATCGGATCTCATCAGTGTGGGGCTGGTTCCTAAATGCTGCTATAGATTTTGTGGAAAGGCTATCTAGTACAACATCATATACACACACCGTATATATATGTCACATTTGCATGTCCCAGATCAGCTTCCCAGAATGCAATTTAATAACTGTTTTTCTCATAATTCTGGGCAGGAAGCAGGTTTTTTTTTTTACTTGTTTTAGACATTCAAATGTGAACACAGATATACTATTTATTTACTATATATATATATATATATATATATATATATATATATATTTTTTTTTTTTTTTTTATTATTATTTTTTTTTTTTAGAAAAAAATGCAGAAATGTAATCACTATCATAAAAAGTACACAGACAACAAAATTGCTTGGATCCTTAGAATATAGAGTTGCAGAATAGTACAACAATATAAACCCCAATAAAAAATTAGGAAAAGCTCCTATTGGATGGATTCACATCATTTGCATAAAGCAGATGTCTTAAGTAATAGTATAAGGAAGTGTCATAGTACAGGGTGTGCTGGGTGTACTTTCCTTGTACATACTCTCCATCACTTGGTAAATGACATGCACTTTAAGACTCATTAAGACATGATGGTGGGTGAAGAGATGTTAACACATTTGCTTCACTTTTTCCATCTCTTTTACAGATCCTTAAATAATTCCTTATACTTTCTTATAAACATCTGCAACTGAGGATATAGCCTGAATATTCTGTTTATTGATATCAAGGATTACATTTTAAACCTCTTAATGAGACTCCCCAAAATCTATTTTTTTGTGACAAACTGATTATATGTTCTATTATCCATTTTTTTCTAAAGTGAATCAAGCCTGGGAAATTCCATGTTATTGTGGCTGTATTTATATGCAAGTGAACAACTTGCACATATTAATTAGCTGCTTTGATGTTAAAGACTTCCAATGTTATCTGGCAGTTAACAAACACTCTGAGCCACACATTAGCATACAAAATACATTCTAATTATTTCAGAAACTATTTACTGTAGAGAAAAAATGCTAGTACAATTTAGAAACCAGTTTTTAATGTTCTTCAAAATTAAATTAACTTCTAGTGGGGTGACAGAGTTTTAATGTTCATGACAATTTGAACTCTCTTTAATTTGGTGAAACATTACATTTATCAATTATCTTATTTAGGAGTCTGTTTTTATTGTCTTTCAGCAAACTAAAAATTGTGGAAAAGTAATTTGCTATGCAACTTTTTTTATTTTATTATTGTGTCACTTAAAGGTTTAGGAATTCCACTATTGGCCAACAACCAATCAGAAAACAGCTGTGATTCTAATTAGTGTCAGTTTGCTGCATTTCTTCTTTTATTTATTTTATTTTTTTACACATCACATATGTACTTTTTTTAACAAAGATTTTGTGTAATAAAAAGTTATTTCTTTTCATATGTAATGCCCCGATTTCATTTAGAAGGATATAGTTTTTTTTTTAGAATAACTGCCCAAAATTTATGCTTCTAAACATTATTTACGAAGTATCAGGACATAGGACTAGCGGGACCGGCATGGTCTGTAAATCCCACGGTTAGGTCCTAGTACCGGATGGGTATGACTATCCTTAGTGACCACAGGCATAGTACAGAGATTCACTTTTGAAAATATCATAAAATGCATTATAAAATAGCTTCCCTGAACTAACAAAGTGCAGCTCTCACATTTGTAATCGTTGACCAGAAGTGACTTTATTGGGAATGGGTGAGCAGTTTTATAGGCGACTGAACAAAAGGGCGGTCCAACAAACAACAAGTCCACATACCCAGCTTAAACCTCCCTCCTCATTGAGTTTTTACCGTTGTCCACTAATTAACCAGGGCACCATACCCAGGATGCGGATATCAGAAGGTGAATTCCAAGGTGGGGCCACAGTGCCAACAAGTCTCATCCCTTATCTTAATTTCCCCCGGTACATATAGACTGGACATAGGCACATCTCCCTACCAAGGTGCAAGCAGTGGGAAAAGTAAGGGGGCAGATTTTAGCTTCGCCTGGGCCCGGTCACATTAAGAAAATCAGTTTGTGTAAGAAATAATATTTTTGAAACAGCAATGACAGAGTCAGTGTTGGGTGGTCTATAAATATATAAGCACTTCATCTTGGAGGTTCCTGCAGACTCCTAGATACCAGAAGTTATATAATTTGTTCTTGAAAATTCAAACTTCCTCCCTGTCACCAAATCCCGATTCCAAGAAGAGCCTTTTCCTCTTAGTTTCAGATAAGGATTATAAATCTGACAACTGCCAAGGAGGAGGAAGCCGGCTCATTATCACTTTATATTGCAAATCTAACATTTTGAAATATTCAGCAGTTTTACAGAAGGAATTCATGATAAATTATCCATTTTCTGGAAATAAAACATGTTGGGCGGTTCTAAAAAAAACAGCAGGACAAGTGAATTAAAGGAAAACATATATTATAGTAGAGTTCCTAAAAAGGAACCACCTCACTTTCCATGCTCTCTGAATATCTTTATTTCCTACGGAAACCATAACAAAAGTAAAGGACCACTGTAGTTTAGGAAATGCCTCGTAGATTGGTCAACAACATCACAGCAGCTATGTAAGCCATGACTATAAAGCCATTTGTTAAACTGTGTATAGACGGTTCCATCTTCTCTGGCTTCACTACTCCCTGATAGATTAGAGGGCATATCCTTATCTATGGAGGAGAGGAAGGAAGGGTGGAGGAGCAGAAAGAGGAGAGAGTTAGATCTGCTTTATCATTAGAGCTGTTGCTATTTGATACCTCCCACTAAGTAGCAGGCTTATTCAGAAATATAAATGTCCTTTTCACACATGCAAACATTACCAAAGTAACATGGATGCCTCCAGGGACCAACAGAGGCTCGTTTAGTTTTAGTTAAAAAAATAAATAAAAAAATATATCACCATAATGATCAAGGCATCATAAACACGTTAATCCTATTGCCATGTATCCAACGGGTAGCTCTCTAGATGTTACTCAATCTCTCACTATTCATTAGAGGAAAGAAAGTCCCACCACTCACCATGTAGAAGCCAGTGACGGAGTGACTTTTGGTGCAGCAGGTGCAAAGCACAGGGGCCTACAACTTGGTAGGTCTTGTACCATGGCCACTGTCCCGCTAAGAAAATCAGTTTGTGTTAGAATTAATATTTTTGAAATATGTAACAGGCAGCTGAGGTCTAGAGTAAAGGGGGTCTCAATTTATTAGAAATGTGGGGGAGATCCAGAGGTACCGTATTTATCGGCATATAACACCCACCGGCATATAACACGCACCTCATTTTAAGAAGGAAATTTCAGAAAAAAAAAAATTCAAATAAAGAACTTTGAAGCAAAATCCTCAACCTCCCTCCTCAAACCTCCCATCCTCAACCCACTCCTCCACCCCCCCATCCTCATCCTCCTTCTTCAACCCCCCTCCTCAACCCCCTCCTCATCCTCAACCCCACTCCTCATCCTCAACCCCACTCCTCATCCTCAACCCCCCTCCTCATCCTCAACCCCCCTCCTCATCCTCAACCCCCCTCCTCATCCTCAACCCCACTCCTCATCCTCAACCCCCCTCCTCATCCTCAACCCCACTCCTCATCCTCAACCCCACTCCTCATCCTCAACCCCACTCCTCTCCCTCCTCAACCCCCCTCCTCATCCTCAACCCCCCTCCTCTCCCTCCTCAACCCCCCTCCTCTCCCTCCTCAACCCCCCCTTCCTCAACCTCCCTCCTCAACCCCCTTCCTCATCCTCAACCTCCCTCCTCATCCTCAACCTCCCTCCTCATCCTCAACCTCCCTCCTCATCCTCAACCTCCCTCCTCATCCCCTTCCTCAACCCCCCTATCCTCAACCTCCCTCCTCAAACCCCCCATCCTCAACCTCCCTCCTCAAACCCCCCATCCTCATCCTCCTTCCTCAACCCCCCTATCCTCAACCCCCTCCTCAACCTCAACCCCCCTATCCTCAACCTCAACCCCCCCCTCCTCAACCTCCCTCCTCATTCTAAACCCACCTCCGCATTCTAACCCCCCCTCCTCCTCAACCTAAACCCCCCTCCTCAACCTAAAACCTAAACCCCCCACGTCACATGCACGCCGGGTCAAGGAGCGGAGCGGAGGCCGGAGCAGAAGCAGGTAAGTGAGGGGGAGGTATTTAGGGGGGTTTAGGTTGAGGAGGGGGTTTAGGTTGAGGAGGGGGAGGGTTTAGAATGAGGAGGGGGAGTTAGAATGTGGAGGGGGGTTTAGAATGAGGAGGGAGGTTGAGGATGAGGAGGGGGGAGGGAATATCGGTGTATAGCACGCACCTATCATTTGTTCCCTATTTTCAGGGAGAAAAAGTGCGTGTTATACGCCGATAAATACGGTAATTTTATTTTTTGGTTATGGACCCCTACCCAAAATTATTTTGCACCGGGCCCTCTATTCACTACCACAGGTAGAAACACACCCTACCATAGTGCAGTATAAAGAACTTCCAATATGGACGGATATAATGCAGACTAATCTAAGAGCTTACAGTTTGTTCCAGTGTTTTGCTTTATGGTAAATGGGTTTGATATTATAATAATCTGGTATTACTTGAAACTAATTTAGAAAGACAAGGAAATAGTCCCAAAACTTCAATAACAATCTTTTGCATCTTACTAAAAATAATAATTTTGTAGATTAAACTTTAGACTGAACTTCATCCTTTATTCCCCCTTCTTCATCTACTATTAATTGGCTGTAGTACTCCCTTGAAAGTCACAAGGCTAGCACATGCTCATAGTGAATTAAGTATTTGGCTATGTGGCTGAGAACACTCAAAGAGGCTGAATTTTAGGCATAAACTAGTAAAATCAAATTGAGAAAAAAAAAATGAATTATATATGATGTTTTTTTTTTTAAACATCCTTCATCAACGTTTTTATTGGTACCAGGCATGGGACCTATTCTGTGTATACTTTACTATCATTTTTGGCGAGCAGATGGCGCTTTTTCAGCTCTTCACTGAACTGAAGTGAGGGATTCACTGCGTTCACTCGCTGTGTATACAGAAACATTAATTACTGGCACTCCTCTCCAAGAATAAATAAAAATATACACAAAGCTGGCTTGGGATATTTATAGTTTACTCCGCACCAGCCTTTGTTTATTTTATTCTGTAAATAAGCAACGCCATATTTATTTATTTATTTTTATTTATCTATGGTTTTTGTCATAATGCCAGCACTTTTCTCTAGCACTCCCAGTGGCAGATTAGAGTATTACATGTTTCAATTCTTTACGAAAAGAGCAAGTGCCAATAGAGGGGCCATATATAGTAATTCAAGTGTGATAAATAATAAGAACATCTCCATCTAGTTATGATTGAACATTTCCAATAATTCATCAACATTTCTCATATTATTATACATGATCCAAGGTATTTTGGGGTATATATACATATATATGATAATATTTGGTGTGTACAGTACGAATTTTCAAATAAATTATTAATAGAGTCTGAATAATGTGCTCATAATAAAGGTTCTGATGTAAAATAAAATGTGTTTAAAGGGTCATCAATGGCTTAAACATAGGAAGCACTTGATTGGTTAATAGCAACTTGTGCTCCTCCATTCTCCAGTTCATAAGGGTGTAACCAATCCAACGTCCTTGCATGCAATAAAAAAAGATAAAACTGTACCTCTGTACACAAGATGGCTGTCTGGTTATACAAAAGCGTTGCAGATTCTAACTGGAGAGTAGAGCTATGCTGCAGGGTAAAATATAAGATTAAGATTTGTTTTTGATTTAAGGAAATATGATTTTCTATGGTTTAAACTTGAGCATTTTGTTCACTAAACAACTCTTTAAAAAGCTAAATTGTCTATTAAAGTGATTTATTTGATGAAGATGTTCTCCTTCTCTGCTAATTACTTTATATTACTTGATTAATTATTGCTCATGTCTGGTGATAAGAAATAATGGTATACTCAATTTTTTGCGTCTTTCAGTCGTTCCCGACTCTCTTTGACCTTGAGGGCATTAACACACTAGAACATCCTTCGATTGTAAGTTTGTGAGTTTTCAATTGTGTGTCAGTGTCTTGGAAACAAGCTCTATGTGCATTTGATTATATGCTCAAAAACAGGGCCCCCCATTCTTTGAAAGGTGTTAAGTTTGTTTTTTGCCTTGTACTAAACCCCTGTACAGCGCTACGGAATATGTTGGCGCGATATAAATACAGACAATAATTTTTATGTCCATGGTCATGCTGATCCATTTGGCAGAGATACTTGAGTGGGTTGCCAGTTCCTTGTCCAGTGGGCCACAGCATATAGCTCCTGGTATTCTTCGGTGGCCTCTCATCTCAGTACTGACCAGGTCTGACCCTGCTCGTCTACAAAGCGGTGTGACCTCTTGGTTCTCTGACTGTAATGAAACCCAGGTTGCATCAGTGGAAGCACTGAGTCCTAACCACTGGACCACCAGGGAACCCTGGATACTCAATAATAGTCACGAAAACCTTTAAATGTTAAAGTCTGATTATAATTGTAATCTATACAAGCTGGGCATGCTCTTGTGGCTTATCGCCCTCACTGAGATATAATGACATGAGATACAGGCATTAGGAGAGAGTGAGGCCGTTTAATGTAATTTAGACTTAAAATAAACTGTATAAATAAATATAATTACAATTGATTGTATATATTGCATACATTCCATGAAGATGTCCTCTCTTTCTTCTAATTACCTTATATCACTTGACTAATTTATTTTGGATCTTTCCTTTTATGAGCATGCCAGCAGTGGCAGCAGCAGTTGCTGAAAGGAGCTGCTAGATGGCGTTGCCGAAATTGTAGACAGTTCGAACACAATTTCCAAGCTTAAAACATTACCCTTACCCTAACCCTTAAGCAATGATATGTTATTGGAAGCGAAATCTTGGCAGAGACATCTAGCAGATGCTCACCGCCCTGTGCTGGCACGCTCATAAAAGGAAAGGACCATTATGTCTCATGGGGTGGGGGTGATCAGAAATAATAGCACTCATGGCTAAATAATAATAATCAAATAATTTAAGCGCTGCGGAATATGTTGGCCCATTACAAATACATTTTAAATATTAATGCTATATTATTCTTCTATTTAGAGTTAAAATACCCAAGTATTGGATATTACCATTTATATGGCTATATACGATGTACATGATTGTATGACAATGTAACGGTCTATGCAACCAAATGTCCCTTCCATACTAATAAAGATACGTGACTTCCGGATCATTCCAATTACAAGTACTGCAGCCGTGGTAAGCAGCTGCCAAAAGTGTACAAAGTTTTTTTTAAGAGCTGCTGAGATCATATGCAATTTCCAAGCTTAAAACATTACCCTTAACCTAACCCCCTAACCCTAAAGCTATGACATCGGCAGCGACATCTAGCAGATGCTCACTGCCCTGTGCTGGAGTACTCATAACATGAAAGGACTCAACTTTCAAGCTCAATTATCTACAACTTATCTAAAAAAAAAATATAACAACTTATTGTAATTATATATTTTTTTATTTTGTTGTGCGATTTTAAGTAATGTTCAGGGGCTTGTTACTAGTAAACATTCTTGCAGAAATTATGGTGACTGTCGCTTTAACATCCCACCTTTTTTATAATGGCAGGGTGCCTTAATCTGATCATGCTGCATAATACGGGCAAGTAAAGCAACAATTAAGTCTGATGCTTTTTGGCAGATCCCTAATCCTACCTATTTAAGGGGCGGGCGGGTGAGTATCTGGCGGCGCTGCAATCCTTCTCTGTCACGGCATTAAAGCGATAGGATCACGGCTGCATTGTACACATACTTGGGCCCTGCAGGACTTTATAAATGGCAGACTGGAAACTTACTGCAGACTTTACTACATTTGCTAGACTGTATTTCTGTATCAACTACATACGTACAATTAATGGAAAAAAAGAACATTTTTACCTATATAATACCTTTACTCAATGTTGCAACCTTTGCTAAACTTCAGTGACAGGACTATATTCTCCACAACAATGTGTTGAATGTTGTTTATTGATAATGCTTGTAAAGTGGAAAGACAGTAACAGCCAGCTGCACACACACAGGCAGTGGCAGAGCTACTGCTGGTGCAGCAGGTGCAAAGCACCGGGGCCCACAACAGGTTAGGGGCCGTCTGCCAATAAAGAAGAAATCTTAATTTATTAGTATAAATGGCAGACATTTATAAAAAGGCAATCTTATCACCATAAGGGTGAAGCAACAATCTACATATTTTAGCTTTTTTTATTGCCCCCCTGCAGGGTGGATAGGGAAGTTGCGAGAGGGCCCCAAATGATTTAGCTCCAGGCACGCCAATAACTTGCTCTGCCACTGCACACAGGGTAATATAAAGCAGTAGAGAGAAGCTATCATTTACTGATACATTTCACCTGTCAAACAGGTTGTGAGGATTTATAGATACAACAATAACACTACAATATGCTACTGCAGCTCACTCCTTGCTGGCCTCCCCATCTCCCATCTGTCTCTACTCCAATCCATAATAAAACGCCTCCACAAGGCTCATCTACCATACACAACGCTCTGTGTCTGCAGCTCCTCTCTGTCAATCACTCCACTGGCTTCCCGTAGCCTCAAGAATAAAATGTAAAATCATGACCATAACATATAAAGCCCTCAACAACAGGGCACCCCCTTATATCTCTGCTCTCATCTCAAAATATTCCCCCACCCGCCCTCTTCGCTCTGCTAATGACCTTCTTCTTTCCTCCTCTCTTATCACTTACTCTCACTCCCGCCTTCAGGACTTTGCTCGCTCTGGCCCTATTCTCTGGAACTCCTTGCCTCGCTCCAACAGATTATCCTCCTGCCTCAAATCCTTCAAAACCGCACTAAAAATGCATCTGCCTATAACCTGCCTCCTTAACATGCAAAACTTATCTTTCACTCTCCTGTACCCCACCTTAACCATTTAGATTGTAAGTTTGTGAGTTTTCAGTCTACTGTAGGTGCTTTGGGGAAAGCTCTATAGACACTGGATTCTGAGCTGAGACAGGGCCCTCCATCTTTGTAATGTGTTAATATTGCTATTGTTTTTTGCCTTGAACTTAACCCATGTATAGCGCTACGGAATATGTTCACGCGCGTTACAAATGAACGATTATAATAATATGCAGCATTGTACGAGTAATAAAACAGGTTGTATTTATACCCTGGGTAGGGAAGTTCTTTCTGGGAGAGCAACACACAGGCCTGGGTTTGAGGATTGCCTTTCTGTCCTCAGGGGAGTCAATCAGGATGACTGAAGAAGTGAAAGTCTCGCCAGTATTCAGCAGGGATATCCTCAAATCCTGGCCTATTTGTGGCTCTCCAGGATCAAACTTGCCAACCCTGTTCTAAAATGCATATTTTTTGGCAATATTACACACATTTTATTGAATGTAAAAAAATAAATCATACAGAGTCCAATTTACTATCTTTTATATGCAATTATGCGGATATGGAAGCTGCCATTTTTCATTTTACAACTCTTCTTCCTTAATAGACTTTAAATACACAGGAAGTGTCTGCACAGTGAGAATGTGGCAGTCACATCTGCCAGTGCTCTCTGCAGGACTAAACAGATGTTTGTTTATAAAAAGGACACAGACACTTGAGACTGTAACAGGCAGCAGCAGCATTAAGAAAAAAAATGGAGCCATGCAGTAGAGAATAATTGCATGTAAAAGCTGCAACGTATACATGTTGTATATATTTATTTTCTAAAATCATTTGGCATATTAGGTTATAAAAAAAAAAACAATGAATATAGAAACACTTTGGGTCCTATCATCTTATGGTAGCGCAGCACAAGGCAGCAGCAGTGGTGGTGACCACCTGCTAGATGGCGCTGCCGATATTCCGGTGCCAGATCATAGAGTCAAGGCTTAGGTAAACTGTTAGGGTGAGGGTTAGGCTAACATAATAAGCTTAGAACTTCTCTCACATATTGGCAACGCTGCAAAATATCGTCAGCGCCATCTAGCGGTTGGAGGCCGCACTGCAGCAGCGGATCTGTCCCGACAACATAACAGGATAGATCCACAATTTGACCACAAGCACAATGTTCAGCCCCCCTTGTGCCCAACTGCTGTTGAGAAACAGCCTGTGATTATATTCGTACTAGATGTACTAACCAAACAGTGTGCATGAGCTGCTGGGGGCGGAGCTTTGTTGGGACTATTTAGAATGTTCACAGCTTTTAAGCACTTGTTAATAAAATTATGTTTAGATGCAAACAAACATGTAGGTAGTTTACAGGGGCATAGGAACTAGGTGGGAGAAACCCTCCTCAGATTATATGAACAGGGGACACAAAAAAATGCAAAATTAAACTTAATCATGCATTACCAAATGTATTAAGATTTGAGAAATTCTCTCTCTCTCTCTCTATATATATATATATATATATATATATATATATATATATATATATATACACACACACACATACACATATACATATATATATATATATATATATATATATATATATATATATATATATATACACACACACACCTTGCTGCATGTCCTGGGAGTAGAGTTGCACCACAGGTTTTGTCTCTCTAAACTTTATCCCCCACTCCAGATTTTTTTGGGCTCCTACGCCCATGGTTGTTTATTAGTATATTATTAAAAACAGGGACCTTCCATATCCCTTTAATGTACAAAGTGCTACAAAGCAATCATACCAATAATCATTACTTTGCATTTATGTGAAAATGAAGTTAGATGTCTTCCCATGTCTCGATAATAATTACTGGCTATAAGGACTTGGGTGAGAACTTTATGATTAGTATTCACTAATTACAGCCTGGGAACTTGTAATACTGGGACTATTAGCTAAGCATTTGTTATATAAATATAAAGCCTTAAAGCAGATTACATGGTAGAGATGTTTCTCTTAAAGGTCATTGTAATAATAATAAAAAAAATATGTAAAAAAGGTTTAAATCGAGCAATAAACATATCCCAGTGCTTAAAGTATATGGAAGGTCCCTGTATTTAACTAGGTATATAATATCCCTGTATGTGTTACTTTTATGTACTTTATTTTATTAAGAAGGGCGTATAAGATCTGTTTGGGTCTGCCCTCTAGCTCATGAAGTCACAACATTGATGTGCAGTGTCAAATACTAGCCAATCAGTGACCACGTCTCAGCAATATGTTGTAGAATGTTGCTGAGACTTTGATTGGTTAGTATGAGACACAGCACAGCCAGTACTACAGAGTCTATATCTGCATATGTAGAAGAGGGCAGACCCATACAGGAACTATTTGAATAAAAAAAGAACTAAAGTACATTAAGTAAATAGATACACAGAGATATTATATACCTGGAAACATCCAGGAAGCTTCATATCCATTTAAATATCCCAGGCTTACCTTTGTGAGGCCAGTCATGCTTTACTGCAAGAGAGTAAAGCATGACTACATTGCTTTTTGTATTTGCCAACATGGGCAATGTATGAAATGTACTAAGGAAAGAGAGATGGACAATTATGTGTTATCCTATGGGGCAGATCTGGTAATATATGACATTTCCACAATGACTTAAAAGGTACTGTATATCTAAGTTTCCTGGATAATGAATACATCTGATAGAGGAAAACCAGTAGTGTATGCAAAAAATGTTTTTGCATAATAAAATAACAAAATAAACATTTAAAAACGTACCTTGAAGTTTGCAAAATGTCTTGTAATTTCTGACAGTTAATTAGAGTAAACACCCCACTGAAATCAGGGCTAAATTAGCATTAAATGCATAATTCGTTTTGGCCAATCAGGAAGAGGCTCAATGGGCTGATACATTTGGATTTTCTCTGGGGTTCCTGTTTGTGCTGCAAAGCAGCCTGGGATATGTAGTGTGTCTGTGCTGACCTGTGGTGAAGGGCGGGGCAGCACAGACAGACAGCAGACACTGTACCTGGAATCACATACCAGCAGAGACTTCAAGGCTGACAACAGTGCTCTCCTATTGTAAGGCAGAGAAGGTGTGTAATGAGTTAAAATTGCTCCCCTTAATGCTGCATGCTGATTGGAAGGGGGTCAGGGGCTTGTGTAGACACCCCATGTGGGTGTCAACATAATCATTAGAGAGACACAGGGGGAGGGAGAGGGGAAGAGACACAGGGAGAGGGAGAGACACAGGGGGAAGAGAAACAGGGATAAGGAGAGACACAGGGGGAGGGAGAGGGGAAGAGACACAGGGGGAGGGAGAGGGGAAGAGACACAGGGGGAGGGAGAGGGGAAGAGACACAGGGGGAGGGAGAGGGGAAGAGACACAGGTAGAGAGAGAGAGAGACACAGGGGGAGGGAGAGACACAGGGGGAGGGAGAGACACAGGGGGAGGGAGAGACACAGGGGAAGGGAGAGACACAGGGGAAGGGAGAGACACAGGGGAAGGGAGAGACACAGTGGAAGGGAGAGACACAGGGGGAGGGAGAGGGGAAGAGACACAGGGGGAGGGAGAGGGGAAGAGACACAGGTAGAGAGAGAGAGACACACAGGGGGAGTGAGAGGGGAAGAGACACAGGGGGAGGGAGAGGGGAAGAGACACAGGGGGAGGGAGAGGGGAAGAGACACAGGTAGAGAGAGACCAAGGGGGAGGGAGAGACACAGGGGGAGGGAGAGACAGGGAGCGGGAAGGAGAGAGATACAAGGGAGGGAGGGGTGGGAATGAGACACAGGCAGGGGAGACACATGTAATATTATACCGTTATTTATGATGGGTAAATGACTAGTTGTATATAATAGGTAATAAATTAAAAGCTGTATTTTAGTGCAAGTTTATTTCTTGAAACAAGCATACTGTAATTATAGGACTGCAGTAAGTGATCAATGAAATGAAAGTCCTGCAATGTTTCAGTTAGTAGATATACCCCGGCCAAAGATCGGGATCTAGTTTAATAGTAACAAGCCTCTAATGTTTGGAAGAAGCACAGCATTCCTTGGCACAGACTTGGACTCCTCGGGGGGATCGGGATGGGCACGAGATATTACACATCGGTCTTGTTGTAACTTCACAAATCATCATGAAGTGTTATACAGAATGCCAGCGCTTTCAGTGTATGCTCCCAGAGCAGAGCTGCTGTTATTTAAATCAAGAAATAAGAATAAATGACTACTTGGTCACTACTGCTAGTAAAGCCGGTGCAAAGCACCTGGACCCACAACAGGGTATGGGCCCTCTGCTACTGGCAGTAAATGAGGAATCATAACTTATTAGATGAGGATGGCAGACAAGTCATCTGATAACACAGGGGTGATCTACATATCCACTATAATAGTTTACAGTTGTAACGCCGCGAGACGCGTTCTGCACAGGCGTTACTCAAAAGCTGTTTTTTATTGACCCCAAGGTGCAGTTTAAGGAGAGACCCAAATTTTGCCCCGGGGCCCTCCGTTCATTAGCTCCGCCACTGGTGTGAGTGATGTGTGGAAGATTGTATAAACTAGAAGAAGTTTGTCTCTCTTGGGTGGCTGAGATTTATAAATGAAAGATGTTGGAGACAGGCCTCTCTGAAGGAACTCATTTTTAGGGAGGGGGTAAAGCTATTTAGGTTTGCTTCTAGGGAGAAAAGATATGGCAAGTCTGGATAAGCTACTAAAAAGTAAAGATCTATCACTATCAAAGGTCCGTATATTCAGAAATATGGTATTGAAGTAATAACATACGGATGTGAGAGCTGGACCATGAAGGATGAGCGCCAGAGAATTCACTCCTTTCAATTGTGGAGTTGGAGGAAACTGCTTGAGTCATTCAATACTACGGGAAATGAAGCCAAACTGTTAACTGGAAGGTATGATTAGGAGGGTGATGCTCACATATTTTGGCCTTATAATGATTCTGGGAAAGATTGAAGGCACATGAAGAAGAGGATGCAGAGGTGGAGATGGATAGATGAGGTCATTGAAGAAATGAACATGAGCATGATGGAGCTCAGAGATGCAGTGACTTACAGATGTGATTGACATACTGCGATCCATAGGGTCACCAAGAGTTGGACACAACTGGACGACTAAACAAAGCTATGAAAACAAGGAGAAAGTCTGAGAAAGCACAGCCAGAAATCCCACAAAGAAGAAGTAGCTTGAAAAAAAGGTCTGTAGTGGGAGTGACTGCATGTAAAGGGGCAGTTGGGGGAGTATTTGTAGACCAATTAATTGATGTGCCTGGTATGCTGTGGCCCATAAGGTCATGTAGAGTCGGGTACGACTAAACAACAACAACAACAAAAAACAAAAAAACTAGGAAATAGAGGCATGACATTGTGGGAAAGATTTTTAGGCCAGACGGGCAATCAGATTTTACTGGTTTTCCACTAATCATTTATAGAAACAAATGAGTACACATTTCCTATTTTATTATATCTTGAAACCCAAACAAGGATAAAATAATGACTTATTGTTTCCACCTTGAGTCAGGTTATTCTTCCCACGGTGCAGTTAATAAAATTAACTTTCTACCGTAAGATCCAACTCATCCAGCCTTGTGTGAAAGCCCCAGGAATCTCCGCTTATTGCCGTCCATACAGGAAATGGTATTGTTGTTGGACATGTTTATGCGTTTCAGTCATTAGAACCGTAGTGTTGGTAATTACACACTGGAGAGAACAAGATAGCATCAAGAAGACATTACTAAGTATTATGGGCAATGCACAAACACTTGAAGGACTGTCATTTCCTTGTGCATATAAATACTCGGCGTATCATCAAAGGCTTGAGGACTTGGAAAGTCCATTCGTCACTTGGGAGATCTGGAAAATCACTTTTTAAGACACAAAGAACATTGTTTGTAGTGACAGACACCAGGGCTGCCTGAATATAATGAGCCGACGTTCAACATGAATATCCTAAACTTGTTTTTACCTATACAATGTGTTATAAAAACAACAAATGTAATTAGAAGACACCGACGGCCTGGCAGGCTATTGGCTTCAATCTCCTTTCATGATTTTCCTTTTCTATGTATGAGCAGTGCTGGATTATTTCACATTTGTAAATATGTTCCTCTTTTTATGAAACATACATATATATATATATATATATATATATATATATATATATATATATATATATATACACACACACACACATAAACACACATACATATATATATATATATATATATATATATAAACACACATACATATATATATATATATATATATATATATATATATACATATACACACACATACATATACACATACATATATATATATATATATATATATATATATATATATATACACACATACATACACACATACATACACACATACATATACATGCATATAAATACATATACACACCAGATCCATTCTTGAGAATGAGCCTCATTCAATTGAGGCATCGTAAGTTAGTTAAGGTGCTATTCAATTGGCCGGCGTCGCAGATTGCAAAAATTGGACTCCATTGCCGTCGGAAGTAGCATTTGCGGGCTTGGGAGCAAGCCCGTAACTCCTGATGCAGAAACAGCCAATAGAAACAGATATCGTCATCATGACCAACCTCCGAACCCATAACTCGCAAGTGAAGGCCGTAGGACTTTGACATTCAACCTCCATTTTCGAAGTCCTACGGGCTTCAACCTCCAAGAAAATGGAGAAAATGGAGGTTGGATTTCAAAAGGTTGAAGCCCATAGGACTTCACATTGATTGCCGTGATCGATATAGCAAGTGAATTGAACATGAAATAAAGTATTGGAGAATGTTGTGCTATTACTTATAAGACCTAACATCACTTTGACTCTTCATAAAAGTAAAGTATTGCTTTTTTATTTGCTTTTTAAGTGCTTTGTGAGCCATCCTTGGTACCATTAACTTGTGGTTAGATATTTGCCATTTGCGGGCTTGACGGAGTGGTGAGCGAGGGGGAATCTGAGCACTTGAATAGCGATTTGCAATTTTAGTTTTCGGAAGTCTTGCGGCCGTGAAGGATCAAAGGCTTGGAGGGCATTAACTTGAGATTTTACAAATCGCAATGGATCTCAACTCGGAGCCCGTAACTCGATCGGAGCACGCAAACGGAAAGCAATTGAATAGCAAAATAACTTGCGAACTCCACTTGCGAGCCAAGATCTCAAAAATCGTAGCCATAGAATGGGGCTCAATGTCTTTAAACTAGATTTGTATGCAACTTGAATCCCTGATGAACAACAACAACAACGCTATATTGGCTCATATGTGGTAATAAAAATACAGTGTAATACTATCACATATATAGTTGTCAGCAATGTGGGTCGTTGCTAACGCTTGCGGGCTCGCATAGCGAGCCCGCTGCAACTGCGACCTTCGCGAAGCGAGGGCCGCAGTTGTTGGCAAGGAGCGCCAAAGACGCTCCTTGCACTGGTGGAGAGGAGTGCCGTAGGAGCTCATCCCTACGACTTTCGGACCGCAAATGCGAACCCTCGCAAAGCGAGGGGCCTCATTTGCGGAGGTGGAGGCTCCCACGTCGGCTGCAATGAGCCGCAGGCAAGGGGTCGCATTTGCGGAGGTGGAGGCTCTACGGCGCCTCACAAACGGTTACAAACACCCACACAAGCGGGACTTGGAAAAAAAAAACATAAAACAAGCAATGACTAACTACGGACTTACACAAAAATATACCAGCCGAGGGACTTAGAAAAAAATCCATTATGGACAAAAATACAACATTAACGGACAATCCGCGCACAGCGCCAAACAATACAAAACACAAAAATACACACAAAAATTAAATAAAAACCTTACCCACACCAAGGGGGGACACCCAGGACCTCTGCAACACAGCTTACACACTCGAAAATCTCCTAAGTGAGAGAAAAAATGGCCGCCGAAAAAACTAAAACAAGGCTACACGACCCCTAAAGCCGCTAAATACCACAAAGCAAATACGGCTTTTACAAAAACCTGTACGACCTACAACATACACCATTAGCAAGTACGCTAAATCATACAAACCCGCCTAAAACATACACATTCGCCGCCATTTTACAACACTAACTTACAGAATGCAGAAGTACACGGCTACACTAATGGGTTCCCCTCGCGCACGCAGCCTATTTACACTACACACTGCACACATTGCTGACACTTACACCTTATTTTATTAGCATCACAAAAAACATATACTCAAAAAAAAACACTAATCGCAAAAAACGCAAAAGACATTCACTGCGCGCCTCACAACGAGCGCCAACGCTGCTCATACCACACAAACTACACCAGGGACAGCCTTGCAATAAGCGCAAAAAACATATCAGCACCGACCTTACAATGACGGTAAAAGCGCCTCTGATTAAAAAAACACAAAAAAAACAACCAAGAGGCTCGCAATGAGCGCCGACATCACAGACCACCACAAAAAATAATGTCTGTGCCAAACACCATTCCTTGACTTACAATTCTATTGCCGTCATTTTTTGACGGGCAATTCACTAGTCATTAATAATAATAAATATCACGGTACTGTAATAATAAGATACAGACACTATTGTTCGCTCTCTATTTTAATTCAAACTAACAGAACATTAAAACTCATCCAAAAAGCCCGTAAACAGTAGTATAAAAGTGGAGCAGTCTTCCAGTTGCAGTGGTAGGGTCAACACAGTTAAGGAATTTAAGCATGCCTGGGATAAGCACACTTTTAGGTAGATACAATGGGCATCCCATATTGGCATGTTTAGTTCTTATCTGCATTAAGGTTATGAATTGCTTAGAATTTGGGGTTTGTAGTATTGTTTGGCGTGGGGTCAGACTGACTACTGATATATTACAGGGAGTGCAGAATTATTAGGCAAATGAGTATTTTGACCACATCATCCTCTTTATGCATGTTGTCTTACTCCAAGCTGTATAGGCTCAAAAGCCTACTACCAATTAAGCATATTAGGTGATGTGCATCTCTGTAATGAGAAGGGGTGTGGTCTAATGACATCAACACCCTATATCAGGTGTGCATAATTATTAGGCAACTTCCTTTCCTTTGGCAAAATGGGTCAAAAGAAGGACTTGACAGGCTCAGAAAAGTCAAAAATAGTGAGATATCTTGCAGAGGGATGCAGCACTCTTAAAATTGCAAAGCTTCTGAAGCGTGATCATCGAACAATCAAGCGTTTCATTCAAAATAGTCAACAGGGTCGCAAGAAGCGTGTGAAAAAACCAAGGCGCAAAATAACTGCCCATGAACTGAGAAAAGTCAAGCGTGCAGCTGCCACGATGCCACTTGCCACCAGTTTGGCCATATTTCAGAGCTGCAACATCACTGGAGTGCCTAAAAGCACAAGGTGTGCAATACTCAGAGACATGGCCAAGGTAAGAAAGGCTGAAAGACGACCACCACTGAACAAGACACACAAGCTGAAACGTCAAGACTGGGCCAAGAAATATCTCAAGACTGATTTTTCTAAGGTTTTATGGACTGATGAAATGAGAGTGAGTCTTGATGGGCCAGATGGATGGGCCCGTGGCTGGATTGGTAAAGGGCAGAGAGCTCCAGTCCGACTCAGACGCCAGCAAGGTGGAGGTGGAGTACTGGTTTGGGCTGGTATCATCAAAGATGAGCTTGTGGGGCCTTTTCGGGTTGAGGATGGAGTCAAGCTCAACTCCCAGTCCTACTGCCAGTTCCTGGAAGACACCTTCTTCAAGCAGTGGTACAGGAAGAAGTCTGCATCCTTCAAGAAAAACATGATTTTCATGCAGGACAATGCTCCATCACACGCGTCCACGTACTCCACAGCGTGGCTGGCAAGAAAGGGTATAAAAGAAGAAAATCTAATGACATGGCCTCCTTGTTCACCTGATCTGAACCCCATTGAGAACCTGTGGTCCATCATCAAATGTGAGATTTACAAGGAGGGAAAACAGTACACCTCTCTGAACAGTGTCTGGGAGGCTGTGGTTGCTGCTGCACGCAATGTTGATGGTGAACAGATCAAAACACTGACAGAATCCATGGATGGCAGGCTTTTGAGTGTCCTTGCAAAGAAAGGTGGCTATATTGGTCACAGATTTGTTTTTGTTTTGTTTTTGAATGTCAGAAATGTATATTTGTGAATGTTGAGATGTTATATTGGTTTCACTGGTAAAAATAAATAATTGAAATGGGTATATATTTGTTTTTTGTTAAGTTGCCTAATAATTATGCACAGTAATAGTCACCTGCACACACAGATATCCCCCTAAAATAGCTAAAACTAAAAACAAACTAAAAACTACTTCCAAAAATATTCAGCTTTGATATTAATGAGTTTTTGGGGTTCATTGAGAACATGGTTGTTGTTCAATAATAAAATTAATCCTCAAAAATACAACTTGCCTAATAATTCTGCACTCCCTGTATATACATGCATGCATATACTACAGGATATACTATACCCTGTGTTGGTATTTATACAAACACTAACCCGATTCCCACCAGACTCCTCCGCCTGCATCAAGTTCCGGCGTTGAGTTTTCACTTAGTCACTTCCTAGCTGGCGCGCTGACACCTATTTTGCTAACATTTCTGAACTTGCTCTCCAGCTGAATAAACATCCAGCGCCGGCTGCTTTTGAAGCCGCGCCAGAGATAACACAATCCGGCCGCGGTTCCACAGAGAGCACGAGCGTGGCTTAGAATCAAACAAATAGTCCCTGTATGGGTCTGCCCTCTGCAGCGTAAGCAGACACAGACTCAGCAGGGCTGCAAATACAGTGTGATGTCCTAGCCTATCAGGGACGTCTCAGCAGAATGTTGCTGGGAGCTGGTCACTGCTTGGTTAGTATGAGACACAGCACAGCAAGTACAGCAGAGTCTGTGTCTTCATGAGCTGCAGATGGCAGACTCATACAGGGACTATTTGATGTCCTGGATTTTAAAAATACACCATTTTGAAGAAGACCTACACTTGAAAGTAAACTAGATGTTTTTAGAATGTAGAAAGTATTTTTCTGTGGAATCTACCATTTTGGTTTCAACGTCCTGAGGTTGTAGTAGAAGCATCTATCTGCACAATGAGAATGTGGCATCTACGTTAGGACTAATGGAAAATGTATTAGTCTACAAGGACATAAGAGACTTGATCAGCTAAGAAAGAAAAACAACAACAGTAATACAAAATTACACATAATTAAAAATGTAAAGGTTAATTATTAATTATGCAGATCTGATAACCTGGAGCATACTTGGTAGGAGGTTATGGCAGCAATCCCATAAGGCCTCAGGCTCCAGGTAATCTGCATAATTAATGTGGATTGTGTTGGTTATCTGGACAACAGTGTATAGGACAAAGAGGGAGAAGCAGCAGCAGCCATGATGGCGGAACTATGTATTTTAATTATACAGTGTATCCTTGGTGTGTGTGCGCGCGCGCATCATTCAGTCGTGTCCGACTCTCTGTGACCTCATAGACTGGAACACACCATGCTGATCCACATGGCTTTCACTGCAGAGGTACTGGAGTCGGTTGCCAGTTCCTTCTCCTATGAGACTCGTGTCCGACTCTCTGTGACCTCATAGACTGCAACACACCATGCTGATCCACATGGCTTTCATGGCAGAGGTACTGGAGTGGGTTGCCAGTTCCTTCTCCTATGAGACTTGTGTCCGACTCTCTGTGACCTCATAGACTGTAACACACCATACAGGCTCACTTGGCTTTCATGGCAGAGATACTGGAATGAGTTGCCAGTTCCTTCTCAAGTGGGCTCCTGGTATTCCTAGGTGGTCTCCCATCCAAGTACTGACCAGGCCCAACCCTGCATGGCTACACGGTGGTGTGACCTCTTGGTTCCCTAACTGGAATTGAACCCAGGTTGCAGAGGTGAAAGCACAATATCCTAACCACTGGACCACCAGGGGACCCTTGGTACTCATCCTTAATTGGTTCCAAAAGGCACAACATGTGGCAAAAACTCCCATAAGGAGAAATGTAAATTAGTTTCATCAAGCGCAAAGAGTACCAAGGAAGCGTTGAGTGCCAAAGTATTTTTTGCTCATGTGTCGAATACCGAGAACGACGAGTTCTGAGGAAGTGCTGAGGATCCACTGTATTTTCTTGCAAAAGTCTCTTTTTGCTATGGTTTGTATATTTTTTTATGTCAATTAATAAAGTAAAAAAATCATTTGAAACACTTGGCTCAAATCTAGTAGAACAAGAGATAATGTAATTAGGGCCTAAGAGCAAATGAGGACACCAACATGGCACCGGCTCCTCGGCAGGAATGTGCGAGCTGGCATCCCTTTCCTGCTGGGATTTCCTGTAAGAGGGGGGTAACATCCTTACATGTATTTTTTCATAAGTACACTTGATAAGGGCAAAATGGTTTTAAAAAGCAAATGACAAAATACAACACAAGTTCAGCGTATATTAAAAGGTTGAACTTGATGGACTAAACAGACTTTTTCAACCTCAATTACTATGTAACTATGCACAATGAATCTTTATCGCAGGGTTCCATTTTCTTTTCCAAGCTCATTCTCCTACCTTTTCCGAGAGTGTGTTCTTGTAAACTAATGAGCATTTCATTACTCCTGTTGAAAGCATTGTTTTATACGCCATATTTCCATCGATAACATAGAAAATTCCTTTGCATTTAGTCTCCTCCCACCTCAGGAAGCTGATTAGTAGAAACTAAAATGGCAGTTTCCCCCGCAGAATAACTACATATAAAAGTAAAAACTATTATTTTCAGTGGACAACCCAAAAGCAAGTTATTTTTTAGTTCATTCTTAAAGCGGATAAAAAAAAACTGCATATTTGTTGTGTTATCCATTTTGTTCTAAAGTAAATCAGTCCTGGGAAATTCCATGTTGTTTTTGCTGCATTTATATGCAAATGAGCAGCTCAGACATATTAATTAGCTGCAAATTAGAGTTGCTTGTCTGTCTCTGTAGTGCTGCAAAGTTATCTGGCAGTTAGCCCCAAGCACTCTGAGCAGCACATTAACATGAGACACCAAATCAAATTTGAAATATTTCAGAAATGATTTACAGTAGAGAAAAATTGTTAGTACAATTTATAGCCAGTTTTTAATGCTCGTTACAATGAAATCAGCTTCTTGTTGTGGTGGCAGAATGTCTTTAATATAAAAGCATATTGGGTTTAGGAAGGACTTCTCATTTAACCCCCGCCCCTTACACCCAAATAAATATATTATTGGTTAGAGGAGCCACCATCACAATGCAAACATTTTTTGCATTGCTGCACTAGTTCTGTGGGTTACTGCTCAGGTTATATTGTGAGTTGTTAAATAAAAGATAATTTAAGCAGATCTGTAGAAAACTGCAAAAGCCATTTAGGACTTTTGGATACCTCCATATGCGCATCTGCCGAGATCGCTATACCCGCTCTCCTCGTGCTCTGAACGGGAAATAAACACAGGACAGAGACATGAAGTGGGCATGGGATGGCACAACAAGAGGGACTGGGCACAGCTTTACTCTACTCATATGCATATTTATCATTTATTTATATAGTGCAACCTGCAGCTCATGTGTAACACTTTAAGTAATCTTAAACTTTACAGGTCCACCTTAAATCTGAGGGGAGGACTAGTAAAAGAAGAACTAGTAAAAGTAGAATAGGAAATAGCAGTAGAAGTAATAGAAGAAGTAGTACAGCGAGGGAAAAAAGTAATAATATTAGGTGTATTTTAACAGTGAGGGACCGAACAACAAAAAAACATACAAGAAAAAAGTTATAAATTGATTTGCAGGTCAGTGAGGGAAATAAGTATTTGACCCCTTTGTCTTAGTACTTGGTGGCAAAACCCTTGTTTGCAATCACAGAGGTCAGACGTTTCTTGTAGTTGGCCCCCAGGTTTGCACATCTCAGGAGGGATTTTGTCCCACTCCTCTTTGTAGATCCTCTCCAAGTCATTAAGGTTTCAAGGCTGATGTTTAGCAACCCGAACCTTCAGCTCCCTCCACAGATTTTCTATGGGATTAAGGTTTGGAGACTGGCTAGGCCACTCCAGGACCTTAATGTGCTTCTTCTTGAGCCACACCTTTGTTTCCTTGGCTGTGTGTTTTGGGTCATTGTCATGCTGGAATACCCATCCACGACTCATTGTCAATGCCCTGGCTGAGGGAAGGAGGTTCTCACCCAAGATTTGACGGTACACGGCCCCGTCCATTGTCCCTTTGGGTTGTTTTTCTGCTCAGGGGACAGGACAACTACACTGCATCAAAGCATAATGTTTCCACCTCCATGTTTGACGGTGGGGATTGTGTTCTTGGGGTTATAGGCAGCATTCCTTCTCCTCCAAACACGGCGAGTTGAGTTGATGCCAAAGACCTCGATTTTGGGCTCATCTGACCACAACACTTCTCCAGTTCTCCTCTGATCATTCAGATGTTCATTGGCAAACTTCAGACGCTCCTGTACATGTGCTTTCATGTGCATGGGGGGCCTTGCGGGCGCTGCAGGATTTCAGTCCTTCAAGGCGTAGTGTGTTTCTTGGTGACTCTGGTCCCAGCTGCCTTGAGATCAGTAACAAGATCCTCCCGTGTAGTTCTGGGCCGATTCCTCACCGTTCTCATGATCATTGAAACTCCACGAGGTGAGATCTTGCATGGAGCATCAGACCGAGGGAGACTGGCAGTTATTTTGTGTTTCTTCCATTTGCGAATAATTGCACCAACTGTTGTCACCTTCTCCCCAAGCTGCTTGGTGATGGTCTTGTAGCCAATTCCAGCCTTGTGTAGGTCTACAATCTTGTCCCTGACATCCTTGGACAGCTCTTTGGTCTTGGCCATGGTGGAGAGTTTGGAATCTGATTGATTGCTTTTGTGGACAGGTGTCTTTTATACAGGTAACGAGCTGGGATTATCAGCACTCCCTTTAAGAGAGTGCTCCTAATCTTAGCACGTTATCTGTATAAAAGACACCTGGGAGCCAGAAATCTTGCTGATTGATAGGGATCAAATACTTATTTCCCTCACTGACTGCAAATCAATTTATAACTTTTTTGACATGCGTTTTTCTTGTTCTTTTTTTTGTTATTCTGTCTCTCACTGTTAACATACACCAACCATTAAAAATGATAGACTGTTCATTTCTTTGTCAGTGGACAAACGTTCAAAATCAGCAGGAGATCAAATACTTTTTTCCCATCATTGTACTACTACTTCTATTTGTTATCTCACTTCCACTGCTACTACTATTTCTTATACTACTTTTACTAGTTCTACTCCCCCCCCCCCCCATAACTATAACCCTGTGTGTCTGTCACATTGTAATCCTCCCACCCCCGAAAAATAAATCCTAATAGTCACATTTTCAGATTTAAGGTGGACCTGTAATGTTTAAGAAAAATCAGCAGGGGATCAAATAATTTTTGCCCTCACTGTAGAGTAGTAGAAATAGTAAAGAAAGAAGAAGTAACATTAAGAGTCGCAGTAGAATAAGACATAGAAGTAGAATAGGAAAAAGAAGTAGCAGTAGAAGTAATAGAAGAAGATAATACAAGAAATGTGACTGTAAACTTGCTGGGTATCAGAAAGATCACACATTTGTTCCAGATACACTGCTAACTGACTTAGGTTCAGTTTTCAAGCTCCTAAGACAGACAAACACATGGCAAGAAGGTAATGATGGAGCTGCCCAGCACTGAAAATAAGTTTTATATTCAATAAAAAATTATTATTTCTTCAAATGAGCATCAGTAAAAATAAAACTTTGGTCAATAGATAGGGAGATATTTATCATGTTTACATTATATATTCTGCTAAGCTTAAAAGGGATATGGAGGGTTCCTCTTATTTACCCATCATATAACATCCCTGGGTATCTACTTACTGTTATGTACTTTATTTTAATAAGAAGTGCTTATAAATTGTTTTTATTGCTTAAAATCAAAACAAATAGTCCCTGTGACGAGATCAGTCTCGTCAATGCGAATTGGAGAAGCTTGGAGGCCCACATTCTGCCTTGGGGCCGACCTAAGGTAGTGACTGCCCCTACGGTGTATGTGGAAATGGTTTGTTTTATATATGTCTTTTGGTTTTTAATAAAGAAGAGAGTTCTCTGCTTGACCCTCAACCACAGAGCGTGTGTCTCGTGCTTGGGGGAATGGGTGTCCTGCAGTAGCTGTCCCTATAGCACTGGACGGGCGGATCGGCTAAAAAGGCCTGAGCGCCCCCTTCTATGTTTGGGGGGTACCGTTACAGTCCCTGTATGGGACTGCCCACTGCAGTGTAGAACTCGCTGCGCAGTGTCTCATACTAACCAATCAGAGACCATCTCAGCAACATGCTACTGAGACGTGGTCCCTGATAGGCTAGGACACTACACTGGATATCCTGACATACAGAGACTGTGTCTGCATTCACTGCAGAGGACAGACCCATACAGGGACTATTTGTTTGATTTTAGGCAGTAAAAACAGCTTAGAAGCACTTCTTAATAATATAAAGTACATATAAGTAAATAGATACCCAGATATATCATATATAGTAACTTTCACGAAGCCCTCCTATCCCTTTAAACCAGCTCTCGTCTTACCTAGTATGATGCATTGCAGTGGCCAAGCTACTTCCTCAGCAATGTAGAGGGCCCATAGTAGGGTAGGGACCCTCTACAACTGCAAGCAGGCTGAAGTAAAGGAGAGCTATTAATTCAAACGGATGAGAAGGGCAGACAACTATATTTATAGAAAGGTGACCTGACCCCCCCCCCCCTAGGACTAATTTGCCCAGCTACATATATTGTTGCTTTTTTAATAACTCTTATGAGCACCTTCTGGGTCACTACCTTGTGGTGAAGGGGCTTGTGTACCACAATGAAGCTGTGAGCTATACCATGCAGGGTCACCCAAGATGGACAGGTCATAGCAGAGAGGTCAGACAAATTGCAGCCACTGGAGAAGCAACTGGCAACCCATTCCAGGATATTTTGCCAAGAAAATCTTTAAGGGTCACAAAAAAGTCGGACACAACCGAACAACAACAAGAACCTCTACACACTAGCTCTGTCACTCCTGCAAATGTTTTGTGCATGTTAATTTTTAATACTTTAAAAGTAATTTATTGATTCACTTATTTATTTAAATTTGTATCCAAATGTTCATGACAACATAGGTAGGATACAATCCAGTATCAACTGTAATAATTCTGGTAGTGTGCAATGGTCCATGGGAGCTGCAGGGGAGAGGGGGGAGCAGGACACAGGGGAGAGAGGGAGAGCAAGATACAGGAGAGAGGGAGAGCAAGATATGGGGGGAGAGGAAGACACAGGGGAGAGGGGGGGAGACTCAGGAGAGAGTGGAGCAAGATACAGGGCCGGTGGGCGGGGGGACAATGGAGAGGGGGGAGCAGGACACAGGACCGACAGGGGGAAGCAAGACCAGGGCAGAGGGGGAAGAGGAAGACACAGGCGAGAGATGAGGGGGAGGAGAGGAAGACACAGGCGAGAGGGGGGAGACGAAAGACACAGGCGAGAGGGGGGAGACGAAAGACACAGGCGAGAGGGGGGGGGAGAGAGGAGGAGACACAGGGGAGGGGGGGAGACACAGGGGAGGGGGGGAGACACAGAGGAGGGGGGTACACAGAGGAGGGGGAGGGATGAGGTGGGTGAAAGACACAGGGGAGGGGATATGTGGGGGAAGAAAGAAAGAGAGACAGGGGAGGGGAGAGGTGGGTGGAGAGAGGGGAAAGACACAGGGGAGGGGCGAAAGACACAGAAGAGGGAGAGGTGGGGAAAACGTATTCCTGTCATTTTTGACAGGCAATTTCCTAGTGTATATAATATACCTGTGTATCTATTTACTTTTTTGCATTTTATTAAGAAGGTCGGCTTCACTGCTTAGAATCAAATAAATAGTCCCTGTATGGGTGTGCCATTGTCTTAGGTGCAGTCAACGGTAAATAAAATAAATATTATCCAAGCTCAGCCCCCGGAGGTGCAGGCGACTACACTCCCTGCAATGTATTCTGTGTCTCCAGTGACTGATCAGTAATTAATGTAATTAATTAAGGTATTAATATCCGTTTGTGGCTGGATCAGAAAGGTTTATTGACAGCTCCAAATGGCAAAACCTCAATGATAGGATTACAGGACATTCCCATATTTAATCCCTGGTATAAACCAAGAAGGAATTTGAGAAATCTGGAACATCTGGCTTGTTCTCACTTAAAGATATAAAATATTTATTCATTTTTCCATAAGACATCCTCCTCATTCATTCCCTGGGAAGGAGCGGTCAGAGGGTCACACACTGACCTCATAACAAATTCACTACATTTATTCTCACAATATCCCTAAGGGGCTCCGCTAGCAGTCAGCTTTCTCACCAGATTAGTGGGAACATACACATTGCGGTCTATAGGAAGACTGGTTAGTACGGCTCCTATAGAATGGCTCCTATTTAGTTTTCTTATCTTAAAGGGATATGGAATGTTTCTGGGTTTCACTATCCCTGGGTATCTATTTAATTGTATGTACTTTATTTTATTCTGTGTGTGTTTGCGTTGCTCACTAGTGTCTGACTTGGTATTCATGGCAGTGGGTTGCCAGTTCCTTCTCCAGTTTGCCACAGCATACAGCTCCTGGTATTCCTAGGTGGTCTCCCATCCAAGTACTGACCAGGCCCAAGCCTGCATGGCTTTGGGATGGTGTGACCTCTTGGTTCCCTGACTGGAATCAAACCCAGGTCACAGTGGGGCAAGCACGGAATCCTATAAGCTTGGTTTGTACTGACTAAAATATAACAAATAGTCCCTGAATGGGTCTGTCCACTGTATGCAGACACTAGGAACGCTATACTGCACATCCAGCCATGCACAGCCAACCAGGGACCACATCTCAGCAGCATGTCGCAGAGAGATGGTCACTGATTAGTTAGTATGAGACACAGCAAGTCCAGCAGAGTCTATGTCTTCATGAGTTGCAGAGGGCAGACCCATACAGAGATTATATTTTTCATTTTAGGCAGTAAAAACAGAGTTTATAAGCACTTCTTAATAAAATAAAGTACATAAAAGTAAATAGATACACAGGGATATTATATATCTAGTAAAATACTTCTATATTCTTTAAAGTAATTATTCCACTTTTTGGTTATTGGCCTAACTGAATAATTGTGCTTTGACCAATATTACATTTTATATCCCACAAATTACAACATTTTCTTGAATGGTTTGATTACTTTTTCTTTCCCAGATGAAAAATAACATTTCCAAACTGTGCAAATTACATTTCAAGAGGGAAACATCACAAGGCTGAGCCCGGGGAGTACCCCCGATGTCTAAGGGACACGCGCAGGTGATGCTGGGACGGGTATGTTGGCAGCGCATCTCAGTAATCTCAGCGGGTGCAGGCGCAACATCAGCATCTCATACGGGACACAAGGGGTCCCTCTGTGTGTGCCGCGGCTAGCGCACAAATATTATATAGGTATATTATATACTTGTGTACTTGTGTAAGAATTGCTTATAAGCTCTGTTTTTACTGCCTAAAATCAAACAAAAAGTTCCTGTATGGGTCTGCCCTCTGCAACTTTCATTGACTCTGCTGTGCTTCATACTAACCAATCAATAACTGTCTCTATTGCAACATGCTACTGCACATCCAGCCCTACAGAGTCTGTGTCTGCATATACTGCAGAGGGCAGACCCATACAGGGACTATTTGTTTTATTTTAGGCAGTAAAAAAAAAGTGGCTTATAAGCATTTCTTAATAAAATAAAGTACATGTGTGTAAAAAGATACCCAGGGATATTATATACAGAGTAACATCCAGGAACTTTTATATCCCTTTAATAAATTATAATTATGGCACAGACTGGCGCAAGATGCAGAAAGCAGAGCGGGCTGGAAAAGTACAGAAGCTGCAACATCGTGTTGTATGGGAAAGGTTACTCTTCATGTATAAACCTGGCGCTTAAAAGGCCACGGTACAATGAAAAAAATTTTTTTTTGAAAACTTTAAAATAAGAAAGAAAAAATGTTGATGCCTCTGCAGGACCCTGGAGGGATCCATGATACATTGGTGGAAGTGATGTCACTTGGATTTTCTGCAGCAAATGGCTTTAGCGCAGGTTACTTTAAGTCCCTTTGTTTTCGGAATAATACTGGAATAAATACGAATTTATAGCACAGACCCACCGAGGAACATGAAATGCAGCAAATATGCCAACATATTCACAGACCCTGGAGCTTGTTATAAGGGTCTGGCTAGTCATTTGTACCCAGCACATGCCATTAGCAAGACTTGGCTTATTATACAAGAAGAAGCAATGTCCTATATTATTTTACTGGCCATGTTATGGCTGCCCATCTGTTGTGTGCCAATGACATGCCTTCTACAAGGCGACAGACTGTTTATTTTAAGTAGCTATACATTTTTTTTTTATCTGATTGGGTAAATAAATTAAATGATTTGATTGCCCAGGAGGCCACTCTCTTTAAATAGTCACATTGGCACCTCCAGTTACTTAAAGGGCCATTGAATTCACTGTATGGTGAAACTGACTGTTGCAGGAGTGCTGATTGCAGTGCACACTGTGCAATAAACCGGTTGCTTTCCTGTTTTAGGCGAGTACCAGTCTTCCATGCCTTTACAGATAGCTGTGGTAAGGGTTAAACTTATGTTTGCTGGGATCAATGCACAGAGCAAAGCCCCCACCTGAGCTCCTCTGCACAGCTCAAATCCCAGAGAGGCAAGGAATTTTCTGACAATAAGTAAAAAATAAACCAATTAAAATGTCTATTCTCTTCAAACAAAAACCTCACCATTGACTTGAATGGGGGACACAGCTCTGCAACCTGATTGGTTGCAGCAATGAAGCAGACATGGAGAAGTCTGAGGGCAGTCTTATAAACACAGCTTTTATTTTATTTGAATCAGTGAAAAATGCACATATTTTAAAAATGAAAATTTCAGCATGCTTTTAGAAGATCTTTACAGTGATGTGGTCCAAATTCTGATGAATTAAATGGCCCTTTAAGTGTTAATCAAATAGTGGCCAATGTGGAGGAAGCTTAAATAACAACATGGGCATTAATTGACCTTTTTAGCCCCATAGCCATCTAGGCAACAAGTGTCGATAATGGATGTTTTACAAATAAAAATAAATTACTGCCCGCTTATCTGCTTCAAAGAACCACTGTAGTACCATATTTATCCCATACTCGCTTGTAGAACTCAAATTATCGAGAAAGCCATCCCCTTAGTCAATATAGCCCAAAGTCTTGTTTATGCCCACATATACAATAGTAAAGGTTGAAATGACAACATTGCAGTGACCTTATAGAGGTTATTTGTGTAGAACAATCCTGCAAATAGGAACAAATGCAGACGACTTAAAAATAAACACCTTTAGTAACCACTAATATGGATTATCTGATAGCGGAGGGAGCACTCTCACTTTGTTATCGATTCCTGCTCCTCTTGATGCTTTTGGGAAGATGCCAAAGTGTGAATAAAAATGTATTCCATAAACCACAATACAGTGATGGCGCCAGGAATATCTGTTAGCCACTGTGCCTCTGAGCTCCCTCAAGCTCATGTTCATTGCTCCAATGACCTCATCTATCCATCCCTGTCTTTGCAGTCCCCTTCTTGTGCCTTCAATCTTTCCCAGAATTCGAGTCTTCTCTAGTGAATCCTGTCTTCTCATGATATGGACAAAATATTTGAGCTTAAGCCTCATGATCAAACCTTCCAGTGATCAGTTTGACTTCAGTTCCTAAAGTATTGATTTATTGGATCTTCTTGCAGTCCAATGGATTCTAAGCAGTTTTCTCCAACATCACAATTCAAAGGGGTCAATTCTATGACTCTCAGAATTTAGTCCAGCTCTCACATCCGTATGTTACTACTTGGAATACCTGAGTTCTAACAAATCTTTGTTGATAGTGTAATATCTTTACTTTTCCTAGCTTGTCCATGCTTCCCATAGCTTTCCTCCCCAAAAGCAAACATCTTAATTTCATGGCTGCAGTCACCATCTGATGAAATCATGGGGCCCAGGAAAATAAAATCTGTCACTGCCTCCACTTCTTCCTCATCTATTTGCCAGGAACTGATATTATGGTTTCCCATGATCTTCGTCTTAATGTTGAGCAGCAGACCAGCTTTTGCACTCTCTTCTTTTGATACTGATGATACTACTCTAATGGCTGAAAGTGAGGAGGAACTAAAGGACATATTGATGAGGGTCCTTTAGCTCCTCCTCACTTTCAGTCATCAGAGTAGTTTCATCAGCACATCGGAGGTTGTTGATATTTCTTCCAGCAATATGGATTCCGGCTTTGCATTCACTCAGCCCGGCCTTACCTATGATGTATTCTGCATATAAGTTGAATAAATAAGGTGACAATATACAACCTTGTCGCACTCCTTTTCCGATCTTGAACCATTCTGTTGTCCCATGTTCGGCTCTGACCGTGGCTTCTTGGTCCACATACAGATTCCTCCCCTCGAGGAGGAGATGATCTGCTACTCGCATCTTTTTAAAAACTTGCCACATTTTGCTGTGATCCACGCAGTCAGAGGCTTTAGAATATATATGAAACAATTGTACTAATTTCACAAACCAGCAGATAATATATTTTATACCAACTGGGCTTGCTATATTAAATGGCCCTAGATAAAGAGAGTTGCAGGGAGGGAGGGAGGGAGGTCCTGTGCAGATCAAAGTACCCAACTTTCAAGCTCAATTATTATTTTTAACACTTCCCCTCAAGATTTTTACATATATAACAGGGAGATATATTTATTTACGTGTCTACTTTCCAACATACAAAACCATGCAATGAAATATCTGAAAAATGTGACACTGCCCAAAAATATTTGCCAGTGCCGTTTAAAGAAACAGGAATGCAATAAACGTTCCATTACTGCTCCTTATCTCCAACAAGCCTCTCTCAAAAGGTCATATATATAAGGAAGAACCGTGAGGAATTTCACCACAGTGCGACTAAGTACAAGATTAAAACCACGTTATTTCTCATTTGGTTTTGGCGCTGTGCTGCTAATTATTTTTCCTGGCCTCGAAGTTCAACTATTTTCCTATGCACCCGCAGTCTGACAGCGGTGTACACATCTGCCGAGCATTTTCCATGTAGCTGAATATAATTTAAAGGCCCCATTTATTGCAGTAATGAAAATAAACATGTAAATATAAATGCAACAGATACAAAAAATTGAGTGGAAATGTTAGATAACTGAGCTTAAAAAATAGTTTTTAAGCATAAAATTACCTTAAAAGATCTTCCTCTCTATTACTACCCTGACTACATATGTATCCTTTCTACCACGACATCTACAAGTTCATATGAGAATTAAAAGGAACACATTCAGGTGCTAATTGGTTTGTCTGGCTCCTAAGCATTATATAAAATTTCCAGTCTGAAAATTTTACATTTAAGTTTTTCTGATATTTTCAGGGGGGAAAAACACTCAAAATATCAACATTTTTACATAGTGCTTTAAATTAATAGTTGGCAAATTTATAGATAACGGAGGAGCCAGACAAACCAGTAAAACTTTTGTAGGAGCCAAGAAAATTAAAATAGATTTGAAACATATGTATATGAATGTGATGAAAGCTTTGATGGGGGAGAATCCTGAAGTGAAGTGTTGCGGTGTTGCAGGTTACCTTAGCAACAGTGACAGTTGAAAAGTGAATATTATCATTCTGGCTCATGAGCTCAGAGGAATGGGAGCATAACATTATCCTAACATTATGGATACCTAATACTTCTTCTCTATCCATTGAAATGTGCTTAGACATAGTGAGGAAACATGATGCATTAAACCATTTCCTAATGGTTGGGTCAGAGTCACTTAGTAACTACCACCTTGCCCAGATCCTGAAGCAGCCTCCATCCAGAGAAGCCCTAGCACAATACACAGAAACCCAGAGAGGAGAGGACCTGGTAGGATCCATTCATGAGATGAAAACAAAAAAGTTAGGAGCCAGCAAAAAAATATTAGGAGCCATGGCACTCTGGCTCCCAGGATTTGTTAAGCCAAGGGTGTCCAAGTTCGGTCCTGCTAGGCTGCACACAGGCCTGGATTTCAGGATAGCCCTGCGGCACCCAGGTGAGACTATCATTACTTCAGTCATCCTAATTGACTCATTTGTGCACATAAAGGAAATCCACAAATCCAGACCTGTGTGCGGCCCAGCAGGACCGAACTTGGACACCCCTGTGTTAAGCACTTCTTTTTGCAGAACCTTGTGGTTTCCCAAGAAGGGATCAAGAAGACTCCAATTGCAAAAGCACTTAGGGAGCGTCTTTCGCTCTTATTGGAAAGGTTCCCATCTACAATATTAAGTATGTTATTCTTTAATTTAAAACTGAAGCATTAAGAGTATCTCCTTGGGGACACTACAGGAAGATGTATGATCAGTTTATGGTCTGTATTGTCTTAAATAAAATGAGGCTATGTGAACCCAGAAGATGCTCGTATAAGATGCTACATTACTGAATAATGACATCTGGGAGATCTGTAAGGGATGGGGAAAGGATGTAGTATTGATCATTACTCTATGATATCTTTCTTGGTGTAGTTACTTCTTGGATATTGATAAGCTTTTTAAAAAAAAAAAAAAAAATGCATATTTATGTTTTTTTTTTATTCAGATGTAGGTTATGGTTATAGTACAGTATTAAACTGAATTATATCAGTGGCGTTGTCATGAACACAAAAATAAATACATTTAAAAAAAAACTGAATTAAACGGACCCAATATCAAATAAATAACTATATATTGCACTAGCCATTTTTTCCTAATGTATTTTTTTTTGCATTATAATTATGTAAATTAATAGCTCACAAATACTATTTAGCTGCGTTAATTAGTAACTGATTGTTTCTTTCTGTGTCAAGAAAACCAATGCACCACAGGGTTATCATGATTTAGATTACTTCACCCACACTATGGGCCTCATTCTATTATCGGCCGTAAATCGGCCGCAAGGCTGCGATTCCTTGCGGGGGTTCAGTTAACTCGCGATTCTATTATACGGCCCCGCAAGGATCTCCTTTTACGGCCGGCCGCATATCTTGGAACCGGCCGTAATCTGTGAAATCTAAAAACTCAAAAATAAATTCAAGCCTGCACTGTACAGCTCTGTAAATGCTAGGGATCATATTGGGGGACATGAGGATTAAAAGTAACCCCCTCTCAAGCTTGCACATCTGCCCAAACCCGAGTTCAAATTAACTGTTTATTTTCCGGCTGCGGCGTGGGCGGGTCTGAAGTGCTCCAAGCACTCTGGACTTTTTACATGGATATTTTACGGATATTAAAAATAAAATATTTTACGGATTTGAGTATAGGATAATTATGTGCTATTTTTTCTAACACCTAAAATCCCTTTATAGTCTTCTCAAAGTGCAGGATGGCTTTATTTGAGCTATTTTATGTGCTTAATTGGTGCTAGCGAGACCTCTTTCCTGCAAGTAAGCTGCGGCTCGCTTTTAGCCTTGCAGAGAGGTTTCCCGGAGCAATTGAATTGCAAAACTCTTGCGGCCGTTTAAGATCAAAGGATTTCCTCCGGCGCGAGCGGCCGCAAGAGATAGCAAGGCACCGGCCGCAAGCCTGCCGGAGCCTCCGGCCGTAAGGGAATAGAATAGCCGAATAGCTTGCGGCCGGTCCTTGCGGCCCCGCAACGGCTGCGGCCGCTAATAGAATGAGGCCCTTTGGCCCTCATTCAATTGCAACTTGGCCAATTAAATAGGGGTCTAAATAAGCACATAACATATTTTTTTTAAAGAAGTTTTTAGTTAGTAAATATCTATCCAAAAGCAAGATTTTCACTAACTGAAAAATTATTTAAAAAAAATATGCTATGTGCTTATATAGAGCCCTATTCAATTGGCAAAATTGCAATTGAATGAGGGCCCTACTAAGCACTCTGAGGTGCAAATCAGCATATGGAGCTACACAAATTATACAAAATATTTCAGGAATACATTACCAGACCGTTTTAATACTCGGAGATGGAACCAACATATTTTGGGGTTGTAATGACCCTTAATCTATCTCCAATCTGATTTAATGCTGTTTTTAGTAAGAAGTTTAATTACTCTGAAAAACAAACTCAGTGTGGATACTGGAGGATAGATAATTATCTAAAAAATAAAAAAAAACGCCAAAAAAAAAAAAAAAGAGGAACATAAGAAGTAAAGTTTTTTAGAATGATAACATACACATAATATACAGACCATTTGCATACATTATACTTAAACTATCTCTTCAGGGAATCATTTTTTGTTTTATTCTAATGATATGCAATTTACACTTGGCTTACTTTTAAGAAGTCCCCAGAGAAACAGATTATCACATTCTGCCTCTCCCTTTCCTGCTCTCAATAAAGTTGGTATATTGTACACTTGTGACCGCCACACCCACAGGGAGGGGCTTCCCACTACCAGTGTCTCAGGCTGCTAACAAGCAGACAGTTACATGTTGTGTCTCCATACAGCAGCACTGAACTGGTAATGTGAAGCCCCTCCTTGTGGGTGTGGCTTTATGTCTCAAGTGTACACCCTGTCAGCTTTCATGAGAATGAACAGGAAAGGGGGAGGCTGCATAAGATGAGTCTTTTACTCCAGGTACTTCTTAAAACATAAGTGAAGTGTATATTTTATATCATAATTACATTGAGGATTAAATTAATTAGTTAACTTCATTAAAGCATTAATAAAGTAAAGTAAAGCACACATTTTCTCCTAAAGAATGCTTTGTAATATTTCCATCTGTAAATATTTAGTTGTTATATATAGGAAAGTTATTTCACAGGGATTCAGACTGGAAAACTTTAAACAGTTGTCAGAACTAAATAATAATAATAATAAAAAAAAAAAATAATAATAATAATAAAAAAAAAACTTAAAAGGGAATGGAAACCTTAGTAATATCTGAATTACCCAGTACCATGTCAGGAATAGGCTAAAGAGACCCACCTACTGCCCCAAGTCTGGTAGTATTGACAACTACATCTCAAACTGTACTTATTTTGTCAACTAAATGTTATTAAAATATAATTTAGCAATTTAAAACATAGATTGTACTAGTATGCCAATGAGACTCATTGATCACCCATCTGCCTCTGCATGTTATCTGCTACTGATAAGTGTTATCACCCCCTATCATGGACTGACTTAGGCAATTAGCGGTGTGCTAAAAATAGAGCCTCCCAGCAAATATCGACATCACTGTGAGCATGTGTCAGCCCAGTGACTCTCTATCTAGAGGGAGTGATAATATTTATCAGTAGCAGATAACATGTAGAGGCAGAGGGGATGTCCAATGTGGCTGCTTTGAGGTATAACATGCAGTATACATTTTATCTATCTGTATAATTTTTTAACATCAAATCACGTGCTAACATAACTCAATTTAAATTTAAAAAAGTGTCTATGAGAGAGATTATATATATATATATATATATACACACCCACACACACACATATACACACAGACACCCACCGTAGATACTCAAGTATAAGCCGAGTTTTTCAGCCCGTTTAAGGCTAAAAAAGGCCCCCTCAGCTTATACTCGAGTCACCCTGCGTCTCCCCCCCCCCCCCGTGTCTCTTCCCCAGCCTCTCCCTCCCCGTGTCTCTTTTCCCCCCTCCTACTTGTGTCTCTTTCCCTCCCCCTCACTTATCATCCTCCTCAACCCCCATCCTCACCCTCAACCCCCCGTCCTCATCCTCAACCCCCCCTATCCTCATCCTCAACCCCCCCCCTATCCTCATCCTCAACCCCCCCCTATCCTCATCCTCAACCCCCCCCTATCCTCATCCTCAACCCCCCCTATCCTCATCCTCAACCCCCCCTATCCTCATCCTAAACCCCCCTATCCTCATCCTAAACCCCCCTATCCTCATCCTCAACCCCCCCATCCTCATCCTCAACCCCCCTCATCCTCATCCTCAACCCCCCTCAACCCTCCCCATCCTCATCCTCAACCTTATACTTATACATCCTTATACTAAAAGTAGAAACTAAAACTGGACACCTAATATGGGGGAGAGAAGCAGATCTGCTAGGAGCTGCAACACTTAAAAAGGGATTATGGAAGGCTCCTGGATCGTGCTAAGTATATAATATTCCTGTCTATTTACTTTACTTTATATTTACTTTATATTTTATTTTATTAAGAAGCGTTTAGAAGCTCTGTTTCTTTACCCTAAAATCATACAAATAGTCCCTGTATGGGTCTGTAGACACAGACTCTGTAGGGCTCGATGCACAGTGTAGTGTCCGGGTCTGTGTCTTTGTGAGCTGCAGAGGGCAGACCCAAACAGGTAATATTTGATTTTAGGCAGTAAAAACAGAGCTTATAAGCATTTCCTAATTAAATAAAGTACATAAAAAGTGAATAGATGCCCAGGGATATTATATACCAACTAACACACAGGAACCTTCCTTACCCTTTAAGTTCAAATGTAAGTTTAAAAAGCTTTGTTTTCTGTTCTATATTTATTATATTGCTAAGCAGATAATAAAGCCTTATTGTATGACCACTACATTGGGCCTCCAATTGGAAAGGAAGGAGGAACATTGACCCTAAAGTGGTTTCTTCCTGGTAGGACTCGAACACCGGATACTTTGCTTTTAGTTCCCATGATTTGCTTTATTGGTAAAAATATTCTGCGTTTTTCTGCAAAACTGCTGAATGTTATAAAATGTTATATCTTAAATATAAAGTGATAATGAGCCGGCTTCCTCCTCCTTGGCAGTCGTCAGATTAATATTCCTTATATAAAAACGGAGAGGAAAAGGCTGTTCTTGGAATCTGAATCTGGGATTTTCAAGAACAATTTGAATGACTTCTGGTATCTAGGAGTCCGCAGGAACTTCTGAGATTAATTTATTGATTATATATTTAGCCG
The DNA here is from genome assembly GCA_027410445.1 of Discoglossus pictus. Taxonomy (NCBI): domain Eukaryota; kingdom Metazoa; phylum Chordata; class Amphibia; order Anura; family Alytidae; genus Discoglossus; species Discoglossus pictus. The sequence goes on along the minus strand of CM050165.1, from coordinate 22,893,485 downwards.
GTTGACCAAAAACAGACCGACCATCAGTGAGATCATGAGCATAACATACTACTTTTAACATATATGTATAATTAAAGTTATATTTACCAAAAATAAGTTAAAGTTATATTTATTATTATATCGTTTTCATTATTACCAAGTTTGGGAGTTTTACGGTGTCCATTTTTAAATGCATAAAATGCTTCATATAGTAAACTAAAATAAATGATGGCAACTTACTTTTGTATAAAAAAAAATCAGGAAGTGTGAGTTGTATTAAAAAAACAAAAACTAACAGTATATACACACACACCTTATCACTAATATAGTTGTCGTGTACACATTTATGTGCTGTACGTGCAGCGTAGTGTGTAGCGTGTGCGGCTTTAGGAGGAGGAGGGGCAGGATGGAGGAGGAGGGGGAAGAGACACAGGGGAGAGATTGGGGGGGAGAGACACAGGGGATGGAGGGAGGGAGGCGGCAAGAGACACTGGGGAGGGAGAGAGGCGGCAGGAGACACTGGGGAGGGAGAGAGGCGGCAGGAGACACTGGGGAGGGAGAGAGGCGGCAAGAGACACTGGGGAGGGCGAGAGGCGGCAAGGGACACTGGGGAGGGAGAGAGGCGGCAAGGGACACTGGGGAGGGAGAGAGGCGGCAAGGGACACTGGGGAGGGAGAGAGGCGGCAAGGGACACTGGGGAGGGAGAGAGGCGGCAAGGGACACTGGGGAGGGAGAGAGGCGGCAAGGGACACTGGGGAGGGAGAGAGGCGGCAAGGGACACTGGGGAGGGAGAGAGGCGGCAAGGGACACTGGGGAGGGAGAGAGGCGGCAAGAGACACTGGGGAAGGAAAGAGGCGGCAAGAGACACTGGGGAAGGAAAGAGGCGGCAAGAGACACTGGGGAAGGAAAGAGGCGGCAAGAGACACTGGAGAGGGAGAGGGGGAGGAAAGAGACGAGGGTGGGGGGTTGGAAAGAGACAGGGGAGGGAAGAGAAATACAATTTTATCCGATCATTTATGATGGGCAAACGACGTGTGTGTGTGTGTAGTACATCTGTGTTCACATTTGAATGTCTAAAACAAGTTTACAAACCTGCTTCCAGCTCAGAATTCCGAGAAAAACAGTTATTACACTGCATTCTGGGAAGCTAAGCCGGGACATGCAAATGTGCCCAAAAATGCCTCGCTCTTCAATCCTTAGCCATTATCAAACATGGCTTCCTTTAAGCTTATGCATGCTGTATTACACCTTTAATGCAAAGCCAAGGTTGGATTAAACACAAGCTGAGAATCCTATCCATGTGCAGTTGTTTCAAGCTTACTGGATATCATCAGGATGGAGCGAGATCTCAGCCTGTGTTGTGGACCTTATGAGTAGGTAGTTCACCACAACAATCATTTATAATATGGTGGGCAAAAAAGCGATAGAAGCCTCCACCGTACAGTAAATAAATAGTATATCTGCGTTCACATTTGAATGTCTAAAACAAGTGAAAAAAAAACCTGCTTCCAGCTCAGAATTCTGATAAAAACAGTTATTACACTGCATTCTGGGAAGGTACGCGGGGACATGCAAATGTGCACACAAATGCCTTGCTCTTCAATCCATAAACCATTCTAAACATGGCTTCCTTTAAGTTGATGCCTGCTGTATTACATAGCTTTTTTGCAAAGCCAGTGTTGGATTATACACAAGATGGGAATCCTACCTTACTGGCTAACATCAGCGTGGAGTGGGATCCCAGCTTGTGTTGTGGACCTTATGAGTAGGTAGTTCACCACTACAATTATTTATAATATGGTGGGCAAAAGAGCGATAGAAGCCTCCACCGTACAGTAAATAAATAGTACATCTGTGTTCACATTTGAATGTCTAAAACAAGTTAAAAAACCTGCTTATTCATATTATTTGCATATTCAATCTTGTATGACTAGAGCATTTCATGATAGCTTGGGGTCTGAGGCGTGTGTTTATGTAATCGATCAGTGGAAGGAAGGGTGGGGGAGGAGACCTCAAGGGAGAGGAGAAATAGGATAAATCATCTCATTTTTTACAATTCAACAACCCCTCCTTAATCCGGAGATGCTCAGGCAGAATAACTATAACTACAAGACAGCTCCTGCAGAAATGTAAACACCCCTCTTACTTATTCTTTCACTAAAAAAAAATGGATGACCCCAGGGTCCAGCAGAGGTATATTTGTAATTAAAAGCTTGTTGTATGGTTTTATTTCTACCTGATTATGCTCTTAGTCAGACTCATATATTTTACTTTTGTGATATAATTACAATTATAGACTCTCAATATGACTAACCTCTCCCCAACCTCTTCTGAATAATAAATCCTGTTTAGTATTTACTATATTTTTATTTCTAATTAAACCATAAAATTATATCATTAGTTATTATCACAAGTTAAAAAAGTTTTTTCTTATACCAAACTTTAGAGTTTGTAATTTTTAATTGGCAATCAGCCATTCTGATCCACCCACCAAATTTTGTCAGATTTCACTCTTATAGGGGATTATTGCCAATAATTACTAATAACACTGTGGGGAGCCTGGCTGCACTGTTTTCAGTCTAAAGTCATATGACATCCTGAAGAATGAGAGGCCTCTAGGCAGATTATAAAGTATTTATTACTTTTTTTTTGAATGATACATTATTTGGAAACTCCACTGTATTCCTTTAAAGTGCCACTGTAGTTTAGAAAAAAAAAACATTAACAGTGATGCAAGCCAAGAGCATAACGGCATTTGCACATAAAATCTTCATTATAACAAGCTCTGCTAGTGTCTACAGGCAGACATGCTTTTTATCCTTGGGGGTACCAAGCATGATGGTCACTTGATAGTTCTTCTGTCGCTTCTGAGAATGTGTGAGGGACAAATATTGATCTCACTCCCTAATCAGGTCATAAAATCCTAAAATAAAATGTATTTCAGATTATAATCTGCATCTTTGCACCCCCTATCAAGTGAATGAGGATTTGTCCAAGAGCCTGTCCAGATAGTAGTCTTTGCATACAGTAGGCACTACAGCAGAGGAGGTAGATAAACTGAGACTGGGTCAAAAACAAATTAGAGTAACCTACAGCGTAGATCCACTCCCATCCCCTGGTCACCTAAAAGAAGCTGCTCTGCTAGACCTCAAAACACTAAGGTTCAAATGTAAGCTTTTAAAATGTATTTTCTTCAAATACTGGATTATTTCTAATTGGTTAATGCATCACCACTCACATGACCTGTAAGGTCTGTTCAGATTGGGGTGGGGTATAATAACATACCTCTGCTTATCCTCTGTTTCTCCCCAGAAAGGATGCCAGGGGTGTCAATCACACTGATACTCTCCAGTACTGGGTTTGGAAGCTGGGCACAGACAAACCTGAGAAGGAAAACAAGGACACGTCACATGATCGCTTTATGAACTTGACCACCACCATATACATTATATCCACAGCAGTGAGAATTAGTTTTATTCTAAAAAAAAATGGCTGGACAAGTGAGACAAATGGAGAGGGGTAGATATATATGGCCAGGTCTATACCTGGAGTTGTGGACTTGCCCACCCGCCTGATCCCTTTGGGGAAGGACCCAACCATAAATATTGTATAGCAGCCTGAAGAGGTGGCTGTGGGTCAGGTGAAGACATATGTAAACTGTGTGAGTTGTAGGGTTTAGGTCTATAGTTGATAGGTTTCTTTAGAAATTTACTTTTTCTTATAGATCTCGAGAAAATGCAGCAGAGTTGGAATTATGAGAAGGAGAAGCATGAGATGCAGATAAATAAAGAAGAGGAAGGGAGCAGGTCCGAAGTAGATCCAATGTGGTGATATATGGAAACTGGAGATGACAGCGGTGATATGGGGGTGGGGGAGATACTGAAATCTTCATATGTTACAGTCAAGATACTGATTTTGGGGGGAAAATGATTCTGCAGGGTATAGAGAAGACTGATATAGGGGTGCGTTTATGAAGAGTTGTCAGTAAGGTAGAGGAGTATTGTGGAGACTGTTATGATAAGCCATATGATGTAGAGAACGGGACTTGTGGCAAGTAGGTAGCAATGAAGCATTTTTTCTAGCTAACCGATGAGATGTGAACAGTGTTCTATTCCACAAGCTATTGTGGGCCACTCAGGCCTTCATTGCGTGGCCCCAATAAGGAAAAAACAGAGGCCTTCATGCCGTGGCTCCAATAAGAAAAGAACAGAGGCCTTCATTCCATGGCTCCCATAAGAAAAGAACAGAGGCCTTCATTCCATGGCTCCCATAAGAAAAGAACAGAGGCCTTCATTCCATGGCTCCCATAAGAAAAGAACAGAGGCCTTCATTCCGTGGCTCCCATAAGAAAAGAACTGAGGCCTTCATTCCATGGCCCCAATAAGAAAAGAACTGAGGCCTTCATTCCGTGGCTCCAATAAGAAAAGAACTGAGGCCTTCATTATGTGGCTCCCATAAGAAAAGAACATAGGCCTTCATTCCATGGCTACCGTAAGAATAGAACACATTTTAGTGAAGAAAGTGAGGCCCGCACGTTAGCGAATCTCAGCCATTCGGAAGCTTGTTAGCTCAATTAACATAATATTATAAGACATAACACTAAATTCTCTATAGGGATATGGAAGGTTTCTGGATTTTACTTGGAATATAATATCCATTTACTTTTATGTACTTTATGTTATTAAGAAGTGCTTATAAGCTCTGTTTTTACTGCCAAAAATCAAATAAATAGTCCCTCTAGGGGTCTGCACTCAGCAGCTCAAGAAGATACAGTCTCTGAAGTGCATTGTTTCAAATTAGCCATTCAGTGGCCATCACTCCACAGCATGTTGCTGAGAGATGGTCACTGACTGGTTAGCATAAAGTACAGCACAGTATGTGTGTTCATGAGCTGGAGAGGGCAGACCCACACAGGGACTATTTATTTGATTTTAAATCAGTAAAAACAAAGCTTATGAGCACTACTTAACAGAATAAAGTACATAAAAGTGAATCGATGGCAAGTAGGCGATTTCCTGCGATTGAGTTGCGGGCTCCAGTAGGTCTACTTTTATTTGCTATTCAACTGTCCGGGCCTGCAAGTTAGGCGCCAGTTGCGAGAATCAGAAACCATGCTATTGGCTGTAGCATTTGCAGGCTTGAACATGATCGCGGACGCAAGCCCGTAACTCATGGTTCAAGCCTGAAAAATCGGAGCACTTTAAATGCAAAAGTAAATATAAAATCAATCCAGCACTGTAAAGCACTGTAAATGATGGGGAACACAATGGGTGACATTAGAATTAAAAGCACGACATTCCCAAGCTCGCACATTGCCAAAATCAAATACTTTATTTCATGTTTATTCTCCGTCCAAAGTCCTATGGGCTTCAACTTTCAAGCCCGTAACTCATTATTCAAGCCCGTAGGACTTCAATGAAAGATGGAGGTTGGATACCAAAGTCCTATGGGCTTGGAGGTTAAAGCCCATAGGACTTCTGATGGAAAATAAACCTGAAATAAAATATTATATTTTGGCGATGTGCGAGCTTGAGAATGTTGTGCTTTTTATTCTAATTTCACCCATTGTGTTCCCCATCATTTGCAGTGCTGGATTGCTTTTAAAGTGCTCCGGACATGTAATTGAGCCCTTTGCGAGTCCTCCTTGGTCCCAGTAATCTGTGGTTCGATTTTTGCCATTTACGGGCTTGATGGAGCAATTAAATAGTGATTTGTCATTTTATCGCCTGCAACTCTTGCGGCCGTGAAAGATCAAAGGCTTGGAGGGAAGTAACTTGCGACTTTACGAATCGCAATCGATCGCAGCAAGTAACCCAATCGGAGCCCGCAAACGTAAGGCAATTGAATAGCAAAGTAGCCTGCGACAGCCATTTGTGAGCCCGGATCTCAAAATTGCAGCAATTGAATGAGGCTGAGTATGTCTAGTAATATCCAGTAATTTTCCAAATATATCTTTAAACTAGGACATAAATGAAGGCCCCCGTAAGTTCTCAAGCCTTTCCTGCTTGTCAGTGTCACTGGGGGCTGAAATTATTTTAGTAGCCGTTATTTTTTTTTGCCAAGCAGAAATTTAAGGGCATTAGACAAGATGTGGTTGGACCTTTTTATTTTTTATTCCTTACTGTATATACCGTGGAGGGTTTCCATTCCCCTCTCTACTTAGTGTCTGGTCTGAGCACCACTGAGGCGGAACATTCCCTGCACACCTTCTGATTCCTATAGGTTTAAATGTCAATCATCATAGAGTGCAGTTTCCACACTAGACTGTTTGCCGTGTATATATTCCACAAACACACCGAGGATATGAGCGCAAATAAAACTCAGAGCCACTGGAAATTTGTCCATGATGCAAATCTTGATATATTTGCCATAGTTCCTATAGGGCATCTTTGCCGTTACCTTATTACCTTGTAATGTTGAGCGATATTTATAAATGAAGTACATCAAACATTTAGGTAATCCTGTCCTATGTTATTCTATGAAGCTCTATCTATCAGATGCATCATAATCCATGACACTTCCATATACCTTTATTGCAATGCTTGATACTAAAGCGAGCCGGAGCCCTGTACAGACCTCTGAACCATTTCCACAGGAGGATCTTATGACTCAATACATTGGCATGTGCTTTCACGGCATCATTTAGTCCAGGCTATAGATTTACTGATAGAAAGTGTGAGGTTCAATTAGAGCGTACTGTAAAAGAATCCAGGTCACAAGCACACGGGAAGTCTGCTCAATATGTATATATATGTATGTGACACCGCAGTGCCGAATTATTAGGGCGTATGTCAAAAATTGGAACCATGAATACTCGTGTCAAGGTCGGATAAAAATATTCTGGTCAACAAGCTTCCAAAAATAGGGGGATGCTAGCTGACCCGGCTGTGGGTTGGTCCACCTGGATTGTTCAAGGATTGCTTTATCCATTTTTATGTATTTATAGAGAGTTGAAGAGTCCCATACATTTTTTTTTATAAATAAATAGTTGATTAATAATTTATTAACAACTACTTAATTAATAACTAATCCGCATATTGCAGATCAGAGGAGATCTTAAAAGGTTGAACTTGGTAGACTGAAAGTCTTTTTTCAACCTTAATTACTATGGGCCTCATTCTATTATCGGCCGTAAATCGTCCGCAAAGCTGCGATTCCTTGCGGGGCTCCCGTTACCTTGCAATTCAATTATACGGCGCCGCAAGGCTATCCCTTTAAGGCCGGCCGTATATCTTGCAATCGGCCGTAAGCTCGGAAATCTTTAAATGCAAAAATAAATTATAAGACGGCACTGTAAAGCTCTGTAAATGCTAGGGATCATAATGGGGGACATGAGGATTAATAGCAACCCCCTCTCAAGCTTGCACATCAGCCCAAATTCGAGATTACATTAACTGTTTATTTTCCGGCCGCAGCGTGGGCGGGTCTGAGGTGCTCCAAGCCCTATGGACTTTTTACATGGATATGTGACATAAATTAAAAAAACATTTTATTTACGGATTTGAGTATAGGGGAATGCTGTGCTATTTTTGGTAACACCTACAATCACTTTATAGTCTCCTCAGAGTGCAGGATGGCTTTATTATGGCTTTATAATGTGCTTATTTGTGTGCCTGCGGGACCTTTTTGCTGCAAGTAAGCTGCGGCTCGGTTTTAGCCTTGCAGAGAGGTTTCCTGGAGCAATTGAATAGCAACCAGAATTTTCTTGCGGCCGTTTAAGATCAAAGGCTTTCCTCCGGCGCGTGCGGCCGCAAGGGATAACAAGGCGCCGGCTGCAAGCCTGCCGGAATCCCCAGCCGGAAGGGAATAGAATAGGCGAATAGCTTGCGGCCGGTCCTTGCGGCCCCGCATCTCCTACAGCCGATAATAGAATGAGGCCCTATGTAACTATAATGAAATGCTGATCTATACATCAAAATATATCCAAATTATATTTTTATAAATGGAGCAATAAGAATTTCCTATAATTTTGAGGTCCATTTTAGGACCTAATAGTTATAAAAAAAAAAATATTATTTTTTATCTATCTATTTCGGTATATATATTTTACACTCACTAAGGGTGATAAGATATCTTCTACTTTTCTTGATTTTTTTCACCACTTAAATGATGTGCATTGTTTAATATTACTTTACATCAGTATACTACTAGGAATTATTTGTATAGCTTGGGAAGCTACATGAATATTCAAATGGAGTCGCTGTTTTAAAAGGAAATCCTTTGAGTATATTTTCAACATCTTAATAAAATATTGTTTTAAAATACTGAGCATGTTATGCGCTATGAGCTCACTTTTCTATCTTTTTTCGTTTTTTTGCTATATCCAGATACCCACCTATTTAGGAAGGCGTTCCCGAAAGCATTCAGTTTCCTAAAGGGCTTCTTGGGGTCCACCACCAGGGCATTGCCAGGCACTACCCCTTCGACATCACCCTGCATCACAGCAATGAAGGAATCTGTGGTGGGCTCTGGACCAATCCTCATACCAGGAAAGTCCTGCTCCAGGAGATATCTGCAAAAAAGAAAGGAACTCACGTTATTTTCATTGGCCAAGGTCTTCTGGACAACGTACAACATTGGTAAAGGTACTCAATATTGAATATTGTTGTTCAGTCGTACCAGACTCTCCGTGACCATACATACATAAGGTTTCCTTGGTAAAGATAGTGAAGTGGGTTGCCAGTTCCTTGGACAGAGATTTGTCTGACCTCTATACTATAACCTGCCCATCTTGGGTGACTCTATGTGGTATAGCTCACAGCTTCTTTGAGGTATACAAGCCCCTTCACCACAACAAGGTAGCGATCTAGAAGGAAATCTAGCTTTGTATTTATGGAAGGGTTCAACATTCCCAAAGATACTGAAGATCTCTGTACTTCATCGCAGGTGGTTTAATATGACCAAGCCATTGACTGACTAACCTGTGCTTAAGCAAAGACATAAGGACATAACTCCCAAATAATTTATCATGAATTAAAAAAAAAAACACAACAACATTTTCAATTTCACTGGTTTAATAATCTTATACTTATCTTGCCATGAACAAATCGCAAAGAAAAGCCAAACCTTCTTCAAAAACAATATCAGAATGGAAAGGATGGAGCCATGGCAGATAATTACTTTATAGAAAGGGGATCTGCCTATCATAGGGTCCATCTAACCATCTACATTTTGTTGCCTTTTTATGGTCTCCTACAGGGTGGACAGAAACGTTGTAAAGGAAGGCTCCAAGTTATATTGCACCAAGACCCTCCATTCGCTAGCTCCACCACGGACATGGTTTCACTTCAGCTTATTCTATGTCATGAAAGATAAACACCCATGTGACGTCCAGAGGATTTCAGAATATTAGGAAGAGTGATGGCCCTTTAAAACTTGGTGCATTGCTTGTTCAGATGTTGGGCACCACTAATCTAAGGGTCTTAGATACTCACCACTCTTACATCTGATCTCCAAATAATCCCCTAATCTCCTCTCTAATACTCTCTCCACCCATCGACACCTCCTCACACTCTTGTCTCCAATACTTCTCTCATGCTGCCCCTATGAAATGCTCTACTTCGTTCTCGGACTGTCCCCCACTCTTCACCACTTCAAACATTTTCTGAAACCTCATCTATTCAGAGAAGTCTACAACCCTTCGCCAGAATTTTAACTACTCAATAAACACAGTGAACACATCTGTGCAAGGATTCTGCTGCCTCACTGGGTCACCAAGAAGCTATCTCTATCTATTTTGTCTTGATTACCCTTAACCCACTTAGATTGTAAGCTCTTGGGTACACAATTTCTTCTGTACCAGTACATATACTGCATGTCCTATGTATTCACTGTTCACCTGTACTTAAAAATAATGGTACTTGTAACAGACCTACTTTTTCTAGTGCTCAAATACAAAGTATAAACTGCTCTATAAATATAAGTCTTTGTTAAAATAACATTTACATTTGTCAAGATATGATATTGTGAACTTTGGGTGAACCATTCCTTAAGGCTCTTGAGACAGTTTATAAAATGAACAAAACTTGCAAAATATTCAATCCAGCTGCTATAGATATATTTAAGAGCCTATTATATCTCTATAAAACTAGCAACTACAGTACTACCCAATTGTACTGCTACATACTTCTCATTATCTATACCTCTATTACTAATTAATCTTTTCAAACAGATATTTTACCTTTTTGCTTTGGGCAAAATAAAAAGATTTAAAGCACTCCGAGACCCTTTTTTTAAGGTGGCATATGTGACCCTTCAAGTGAATTAGGTTGCTTGTTACTGAGCTAAACCATTTGTCTTGAAGGACCACACAAGTCCTAATATGTGCTCTGCACCATTCCACAGAGGGTGAAAAAGCAAGTGTAAAAAGTGTTTTATTTTTATTTTTAAAAGAGATGCTGAATTAGTGGAGTTATGATTAATATTTATGCAGTCTGTGGTGCTGAAGGTCCTGGGTTCAAATCCCCACAAACAGATATCAGAAATCTGTTCTTTAGATTATATAATAAAGGACGTGTCAATATGTTGCAACAGTCTTGTATTTTTGTTAATTTAAAAAAAATATTTGAATAATTATGTGACTTTTGGGGTACTTTAATGAATTTTCAGGATAGCCTTATAAACTGAAAACTAAACCTTGTGGGATTTAGACTCTCAACCTTCCACTTTCAAAGGCAGTCTTACCATATACTTGTACCTAGAAGGCAATTCTACTCATTAACTATTTGTTTATTCTGTAATTAGCCCAGCCATAAACAATGCTAATTAATAAACTTGTTATAAATCTTAAAATATTTGATTTTTTTTTTATTTTAGGTAAAGGTTATCTTCTCTTTACTTTCCCTCCTTGCTACGTTTACACAGCCCTTTCTTACATGGGAACATATGATACTCAGTAACAAATAACACGTCTTAGTTATAACCCGAATGGGTACTTATGGAATAAACAATAATCAAATGATAAGAGACCACTCCCATTCCGGGTGGGAGGTCTTGTTCAGTTCTGCTTTTGCTTCCTTCCTGGATTATATATTATTAGTCCTGTTTACAATCTAGTTGCATATTTAAGTGACTATAAAACTCTAAATCATACTGTATTTACATTGTTTCACTGTGTTCATAGCATTTACTCATAATGTTATATTGGGAAATATTTTAGCCAGCAAATGAGAAACAACAGAGGTGAACATGTGGAGGCAGGCACTGAAAGTAGCTAAAAATAACACACATTCAAATTTCCCAAGATAATGTTTAGATTTGCCAAATGTGAACAAGGAAGAGGGGAGCAGTGCAATAACAAATGTGCAGAGGATGGGGATTCTGGTATGATTCCCATGTCAGCTACTTATATACATATATAGTAAACTCCCCGTTATCCGGCACCCACAGGGACTGCCTATTGCCGGATAAGTGTAGTTACCAGTGTTTTAGTGTTGTTTTATGATGCCTAATTAATCCTAAACCCCCTAAAAAAAACCTAAACTATCTATTTATTAAACAGCTACCGCTATTTAATCTAGGTAAGAGATTTAAAGCTAAAAAAAAAGCTAAAAAAAAAAAAGCTAAAAAAAAAAAAAGACAGAAAAAAAAAACTTGACATTTTTAAAAAAGAAGTTTGGATGCCGGTTGTGCCGGATAATGGCGATTAAGTGAGAGTTTTTGTCAATCGGGGAATGGAGGCAGGTGCCGGTTGCTTGAGAGTCCTGAGAGTCCTGGTTAGTTGCATGCCAGATAATCGTGATTCTACTACTTTTTATAATATATTTATATATATATATATATATATATATATATATATATATATATATATATATATATATATATATATACACATACATACATACATACATACATACATACACACATATACACACGCACACAGGAAAATATCTTTTTATTGAGCAGGGTACAGAATATTTATAGGGAGAATAGAGTGTGCCTTTAAACACTGTCACATGGTAACATAATCAGTAACATATATCTGACTGGTTAGTAGCTGTCCATTTACATCTCTGCACAGGAGGCCTCTCAATGCTGAGCTTTCCCATTGTTTAAAGTATCTTAAGCATTGTGTCAGTTCCATAGGAGGCCTCTTATATCTGCCTTTGAAAACAATAACTTGATCACACCTCTATAATCCAGGTAGTGTACCTCAAACATATCTATGTATATACACACACAAATGTCAACACAGATGTACTATATATATATATATATATATATATATATATATATATATATATATATATATATATATATTTATTTATTTATATTAATAAGGAGTATTGCAGTATATTATGATACCTTTTCTATTGGATAAACGCCTTATTTAAAGTGATGAGCTTTCATGAGGTTTGGCTTCTTAATACTAAAGGAGATGGAAACCTCAGTTTGAATAAAAAACAGCAGATGCAGAGAGAGAGGAAACAGCATCTAACATCATGGGGTAAATACATATATGGGGGAATAAACACAACATAGTAAAGTAAACATATACACACATACTATATACACATATACAGCAATATATACATGAAAAAAACAGAGCACTGTAGTCCACAGTGATATCTTTCCTTTTGGACAAACACCTCACTAAGGGCCTCATTCTATTAGCGGCCGCAGCCGTTGCGGGGCCGCAAGGACCGGCCGCAAGCTATTCTGCTATTCTATTCCCTTACGGCCGGAGGCTCCGGCAGGCTTGCGGCCGGTGCCTTGCTATCTCTTGCGGCCGCTCGCGCCAGAGGAAAGCCTTTGATCTAAAACGGCCGCAAGAGTTTTGCAATTCAATTCCTCCGGGAAACCTCTCTGCAAGGCTAAAAACGAGCCGCAGCTTACTTGCAGGAAAGAGGTCTCGCTAGCACCAATTAAGCACATAAAATAGCTCAAATAAAGCCATCCTGCACTTTGCGAAGACTATAAAGGGATTTTAGGTGTTAGAAAAAATAGCACATAATTACCCTATACTCAAATCCGTAAAATATTTTATTTTTAATATCCGTAAAATATCCATGTAAAAAGTCCAGAGTGCTTGGAGCACCTCAGACACACCCACGCCGCAGCCGGAAAATAAACAGTTAATTTGAACTCGGGTTTGGGCAGATGTGCAAGCTTGAGAGTGGGTTCCTTTTAATCCTCATGTCCCCCAATATGATCCCTAGCATTTACAGAGCTGTACAGTGCAGGCTTGAATTTATTTTTGAGTTTTTATATTTCACAGATTACGGCCGGTTCCAAGATATGCGGCCGGCCGTAAAAGGAGATCCTTGCGGGGCCGTATAATAGAATCGCGAGTTAACTGAACCCCCGCAAGGAATCGCAGCCTTACGGCCGATTTACGGCCGATAATAGAATGAGGCCCTAAGAGTGCTATGTCTGTTATGGTAAAATAAGGAAAATGCACATGAAATTGTGATAATGTGTTAGAAAACTCAAGTCCATATTAAGCCCTGTATTTTTAGTGGTGAAGAATCTTTATTTCAAATGCTTTTCTCTTGGATGTTTTTCAGTTTTCTTTGACAATTTTGACTTAAGTTTTGGATGGAGTGATCATTCTGGCTAAAATGGTGTCCCAATGGGCTACAATAACTGTCTTCATTATGCTTTCATCTTGAATGTCTGTATAAATTCATCCTTAAGTGCATTTTTGGATGGTTTCTCCAATGTAACAGCCTGTGTCACATAAGATATATTGTATTATATAAACCACCATTGGATGATGTACATGAATACCATCCTCTTGTTATGTGTGGCTGTGTCATCATTACAAATCTCTTGACATAATTTACAGGCATGTTTGTTACAAGGTTTAGTTCCATTTTTTATATTCAGTTGTTCATTGGACAATTTTCTGCGGACAAGTTTTTGTTTCAGGTTTGGTGGTTGTTTAAATGCAAGGATGGGAGGTTTTGGGAATATATCTCTTAATTGGACATCTTCGGTTAGTAATGGTTGTAAATTTTTGAATATTTTCCACATTGTCTCAAATTGAATGCCATGTGGTCACTAGAGGTATACGTGAAGTAGTTTCTTTTGTTTTGTACTTTAACAGGTGTTCACATATTTTGATGGCAGCGGTTATTTTCTGGGTTATAAAATGGGGTTTGTAACCCTTTTGGTTGAAAGATTCAGACAGTGTTTTTAAAAATGTTATCACGTTCTCCAGTGTTTGAGCAAATCTGATGGTATCTAATAGCTTGATTATGGATGATGGCTTGTTTGGTGTGGGAGGGATGGAAACTGGAGCTGTGTAGGTAACTATATCTGTATATATACCATGTTTAATGTGATTATATTCAGTGTAAGAAGTTGTTAACCTTAATTACAATAACCCAGTGTTATAATATAGTAAAGCAGTCACTTCTGTAGTACACTGAATATACTCAGAACCAAACATGATACCACCTTAGATTCCCTTAGCCTAGAGGCCCTGGGTAGGTCATGACACTTATTTTTGATTATGACGACAATTGATATAAATAAATGTGGTAGTCATTGCTACTTCTTGATTGAAAATGGTTTTCAAAAGTATAATGTATCTCTATGAAAAGCTCCCATCCTGGCTCTTACAAACAGCCTATCTGGCTCCTATAAAATCTTTATGGCTCCCAAGTTTTAGATATTTTTGTCTACCCCTGTATGTATGTACGTACGTACTTTTTTTTTTTTTTATCATATAGTAAACAAGTTTTTTTTTGTTTTTTTTTAACGATTGGACAGTTTACAAACTTTTTACTTTTACATCTACCTACAATTCAATTACCTACAGGAACACGTGTTGTGTTTGTTATTGTGTACATAAGATATTTTTGAGGAGTAGGACGAACGGAGTAAACAAATAAATCCCGACTTTAAAAAAATTATTATTTGGTGACCACATATTTTTAAAAGAGCATTAACATTTTTTTACAGTAAATCAACACTTTAATTTATGTCTAACTGAATGTTAGATATTGTGTTTAATGTATTTTCTGACGGTGATCATCATCTATCCCAATGCTATTATACGTTGCATGCAGTGGGGTCTGCTCCTCTACACTAGTTAAACACACTTAAACTTTCTCACCTTGGATGAGCTGAGAATGTGAGAACGGTTGTTCTTTCCCCATAGTAAATAGCATATAGTAAAATCAGGAGAAAATGTGACATGCACTTGAAATTCTTAGTAAATTCTCCCCATTATACTACAAATAAGCATACTGAGTTAAAGACAAGAGTATGTGGCTAATAGATTTTTTTTGTATATACACATATTTGTATATATTATTTTTTAATTATATTTAACAATATTTAAAAAAAGCTTGTGATATTATCTATTGGTCTGTGAAATTTAAAAGGAACTTGGTACTACAGAATACAAACCTGCTCATAAACTGATAAATTAGTGGAATTATTATGAATGCCACAGAATAAAAAATAAATGCTAATATAAGTTTGACAATAGCTTTGATGGGGCAGAATCCTGAAGTGAAGTGCTGTGGTGTTGCGGGTTGCCATGGAATCAGTGACAGATAAAAAGTGAATATACTTTCTGCATGAGATAAAGTGCAGTTTTAGCTCATGGGGAATGAGCAGAACATTATCTTAACATTATGGATGCCTAATATTTCTTCTCTACTTACTGCTGTAAGCTTGAGACATAGTGAGGAAATATGATGAAACCATTTCCTCTTCAGTGTTTGGGTCACTTACTAACTGCTATAAAGTGGCCTCCTTCTAGAGAATCCCTAGCACCAATGCACAGAAAAATCGCAGAGGAGAGGACCCGACCGGTGGATCCATTCATTCTCTGGTCAAGCTGGTCTCTCCTCTTGGCAATAATAAAGCAAGTGACTGCTCACAAAGTGATTCATGAAAAGATGGCGGTGCGATGTTATGCAAGTATCTGCATTAACAAATAAAATGGTCAATACAGCTCCCCTCATATATCATTAAGTGCAGACCACTCATCCCCTCCCGGATCAGCAATCTTACAGAAAGCTCTCACATCCCCCCACAGTGTAGTGTTCCCAGCCTAGCAAAATCACTGGTCAGCATATTGGGGGATTGCATTATACTAGGGCTATTAAAATAATGGCTGTAGTGCTTTCCATAGTATATCCTATAGATTGGTCTGAAAGTGTAAACTATTTAAAGAAAAATCCCAGAGTGCAGCGGTTGGGGGGCTCATTTCAGTTGGGTTTATTAGAATAAGGTAGGTAGATATCATGTGGGTACATATACTGGGCAAACAAGATGGGTCTATGAGTTTGTATCTGCTGTCAATCGATACATAGCATCTTTGCACACTGTGTATGCTGGGTAAGAAGCCCGTATAATTAACACCACGCTGGCGCTCCTCATTCACATCTTATGCAGAAACTTCACACGTAATTATGAGTAACACACGCCAGCTGGAGAAACAACTTCTTTACACAGCATACGATCTTAAGTCACTCTCAGATCATTAGATTTGGAAACGGCTTTAATTAGTTAGTTATTTGTAGATACTGATAACTTTGGTATAAAGTTTGTTTATGTTACTAAAAGATTCAAATTCCAATATAATGAAGATTTCCAGGTTAAAAAGAAAAAAGAAACAAAATTCAAACACAAGATAAAAGGCTTATTACCTCCCTAACCTGTGCAGAACAAACGCTCCTATAAGAAACTGTAGCTGCCCTTTTCCTGCCACCAGACTGGGCAACCACCATGTAACCGTCCTCCATTTTGACTTTAAGAACCCCAGTTTGACCTCATTTACCACCGTGAAGAACTACTGTGGACTGGATGGCACTACCCTCAACTGGTTTAAAGCCTTTCTTGTTGGTCACAGAGAGTTCCTTCAGGTCCATTCTCCTCGAAACTTAGGGATCTGTCATGTGGAGCTCCACAAGGGGAGATCATCAGAAGACATGGCCTCCACTACCAGTGTTATGCAGATGACACACAGCTTTATCTGTCATCTGATCTAGATAAAGAACATCCAACGTTTGCTCCGATGTCTAGAAGAGCTCCAAGATTGGACGCGTAGGAACAGACGGAGGCTTAAACTAGAAAATATATATATATATATATAATTCTGGTGGGTTCCCATCAGATGATAGCAGCTTCCTTCAGCCAAACAGGAGTGGGCCCCCAGCTTGGGGACTCCCAGATATTAAAAATCCAAACAAGTGGTCAGACACCAAATCATTGAGCTGTGATTAAATCCTAATTTATCCTTCTGAAGAACACAGCCAGGATAACGTACTTGGTGCCACCAGTAGACCTCCCTACTTTTGTTCATGCCTTTGTCACTTAAGTTCAAATAAAGAGCTACATCACTTGCAGTTGGTACAGAATACGGTTATGCGATTACTAATAAACCAACCTCGTTCCTGTCACATAACACCTGTCCACTTGCTCCCTGCGAAAGACCACGTACATTTGAAGAGTGGCCTGCTGATATCTACATGTTGAAGGCCCCAGTAATCTGAAGGAGCTCCTCTCTCCTCATGTTCTGAGATCTGTCCCCATAATCTTCTCCCAAACCTGAGGGTCCTGAACATTTATGTGCAGCACCAAGATTCTTGAACTCTCCATAACGCGCAATAGGAGAGACTGAAGACCATGCTCTTCACCCAGGCCTTCCTTTCTTTTCTTCCCTCTCATAACACTTTGAGTCCCTTCTGGTAGAAAAGCACTATATAAAAGTATTACAGATTTGCAAAATGCTGTTAACCAATCAGAAACCTTGCAAGACCACTGCTGCATCAGCTGTGACTTGAAGCTTATTGATTAAGATTGCATGGCATTTAAATAAAATAATGTGTAGTCATCAGTTCCACAGACAACCTGCCCTATGCAGCATATCATGTAAGTCATCTAAATGATTATAAACTTATGACACACCACAATATCTTCCATATGTGTCATGTGGTGTATACATTTAGAGGGTACACATAGAACAAAACACTTGGATTATTTACTTAGAGAGATACTGGAGTGGGTTGCCAGTTCCTTCTCCAGTGGACCGCAATTTGTCTGACCTCTCTGCAATGATCTGCACATCTTGAGTGACCCTACATGGTATAACTCACAGCTTCGCTAAGGTGCACAAGCCTCTTTACCACGACAAGGTAGCGATCCAGAAGGGTTTACGAAAGATAATAAATGTTTAAACGTTCTTGAAAGGAAAAAGGAAATGCCTCTGTGTAACCCCCCCCAAAAAGTGTTTAATTTAAGTTCTAAAGAGCATTTAAAAACTGCCCACACTAAAGTAAATCATTGTGCAGATACTCAGGACTGTTTATCCTGCCTTATTATGTAAATATGCAGCATGAATACTAATTAGCTGCACTAATGTGATAATTAGTGACACAGCAAGCATAACCTAACCCCTAGTAATGCAATTAGATCCCACCCCCAGGCTTATCAAGCACAATAAGCTGCACATTAGCCAATCCCCACATTAGCATAACATCGGAGAAACAATGCTGAATATCTCAGCGATGATTCACTGGAGAGAAAAAAAAAAGCTAGTAAAATATATAGACCGGTTAAAATGCGCTTTAGGGAGAAACACACTTGTTAGGGTAACAGTGCCCCTTTAAATATGTAAATACAGCTAATACACTGCACTCTGGGGGAAAAGGGTGGGGACATGCAATTGAGTCCACAGTGCATTTTCACCCTATAATCCAATACCACTTTCTACAAGAAACACAATCTGAAATATTATCAAATACAATGAAATAAAAAAATATGTTCTATTGTGACTCAAGAAGAGAGTTGAACAGATTGGAAAAAAGTTTCTATTTTTCTGAACAGCTCTGGCGCCAAAACCTAGTGTTTTAATAAGTAACAAACTCCGCCAGAACATGTCGCGCAAAATACTTAACCCTTTGTTAGCAAAATGAAGTGATATGTGTTAAAGGGATATGGAAGAATATAATATCTCTGTGTATCCATTTACTTTTATCTGCTTATTTTTATTAAGAAGAGCTTATAAGCTTTTACTGACTACAATCATACAAATAGTCCCTGTATGGGTCTGAGCTCTGCAGCTCTTGAAGACAGACATTGCTATACTGGCTATGCCTCATAATAACCAATCAGTGACCATCGCTCAGCAACATGCTGCGGACAGTGCACTGTACATCCAGCCCTACAGAATCTGTGTCTGCATATGCTGCAGTGGGCAGACCCATACAGGGACTATTTGTATGATTTTACGCATTAAATTAATGAACATTAATATACATTAATACCTAGATAAAATGGTAACATCCACCTCCCATATCCCTATAGAGGGTCTTCCATTGTTCCAATTCATACAACCGGGCACGCTCTTCCCACTGTGAGAGTCCTAAAAACAAATATCAGCAGAGAGGGTTTTTTCCCCCAAATTTCTAAATAAATTATCTGACCGAAATTATTGATAAGCCCTTGACACATACTTTTTGGAGCAGTCGGCTACACAAGAAGAGGCTAGGCATGCGCAGACCCGGCACAGAAAACAATGGAGGGGCTTATCATTAATTAAATGCACTGATGTCCCATTCACAGAAAAACTTTTCAACCTTTTTTGTGGGTGGATCAGAAAGTCTGACTCAATTTTATTTTACTGTAGGAAAATGCATTTTTTCCCCAAATAACATTAAATTGATGAAGTACTTGGTATCATTACCTATTACCTGACACATAAAGTGTGCCCCCCCCCTCCCCCAGTTGCCTTTGGCACACTAAATAATTTTGGGTTGGATTGTCTGTATTTTGGTGCCATTTACCAGTATTTCTTTATTCAATTATAATCTATGACAATAAAACCCATAACATTGAACGACAGCCAATGTTATTATAAGGAGAACGCAGTGTATCAATATGTCAGTGTTTGTGTTTATCATTTGTCACCAATAAAGCTGCCCCCGCAGCGAGACTGATTAGTCATTATCTCTTTCCTGCATGGGTTAAAGTGACAGAGCATCACGTGCTGCGGCGTGTAGGTCACGGGTGTGGACTTTGCCAACATAACAGAGGTTATTCCAGTAAAAGTGATAGATAACGAGTCAATTAATAACAAAACCATCTTTTTAAGTGTTTACCTGGCTGATAATACTGTAATCCTATATTAGATCCGAGGAAGTCATTAAGAAAGTAAAATAAATACAGAGCCGTTGGGCCTCATTCTAAAATGGCCATAAAAACGCAATTCCTTATGGACAGCTTACGGCCCTGCTACGCTGCTATTCAAATGGATGGCGCCGCAAACTATGCAATCGGCCGCCAGCATTTCCCGCGCGCCCGTAAATCATGTTACAAGGCCGCAAAGTTGGAAAACTGTAGATGCAAATATAAATCCAAGACAGCACTGTAAATGCTAGGCATCATAATGAGGGACATGAGGATTAATATCAACACCCTCTCAAGCTTGCACATCGCCCAAATCCAATATTTCATTTCAGGTTTATTTTCCGTCCCACGTCCCGCGGGCTCGTAGTTGTTAAAACCCGTACGGGTTCGGAGGTTGAAGCCCGCAAACTCAAAGCATTGTAGAAGCCAATACATATTCAATCCAGCACTGCAAAGCACTGTAAATGATGGGGAACATAATGGGGGGGCATGAGGATTAATAGCAAAACATTCTCAAACTCGCACATCGCCAAATTATAATCTTTGATTTTAGGTTTAAAATCCGTCCAAGTCCCACGGACTTCAATGACCAAGCCCGTAGCTCCTTATTCAAGCCCGTGGGACTTGCATGATAGAACACGAGGATTGAACATGAAATTACATTTCTTTATTTGCACATTTGAGAGTAGGGGAATGTTGACCTATTAATTCTAAGACCAAACATCACTTTCGCTTTTAATAAAAGTACAGGATGGCTTTTCTATGTGCTTAATTGGCGCTCCGATTTGTAAGTAAGAGCCTTGCGGGACCTTTTTGGTGTAAGTAACCTGCGGCGCGGTTTTAGAGAATTACGGCCTTGATGGAAGGGTTCACGTAGCATTTGAATAGCGACCTGTGCTTTCTAGCGGGCGCAACAGATCAAAGGCTTTCCCTGTAATAGGGGTGGCTGCAAGGTATAACAGGGCGCCGGCCGCAAGCCGACTGGAGCCCTCAGCCGCAAGGGAATAGAATAGGGAAGTAGTTTGCGGCCATCCCTTGCGGCCACGCATCTCCTACGGCCCTTAATAGAATGATGCCCTTTCCTTGTAAGTATTATATGCAATTATTCTTTACAATAGTTGGAAGTCTGCTTGTTTAAGATGCTCTCCCGATCAAATTTCCATTAGTCCTACTGAAAGCACTAGCACTGAGGATTTATTCGCGAGTAGGTCACCAGGCGTTCCAGTGGTTAGGATTCTGTGTTTTCACAACTGCAACCTGGGTTCGATTCCACTCCAGTCACACCACCCTGAAGCCAGGCAGGGTTGGGCCTGGTCAGTACTTGGATGGGAGACCACCTATGAATACCAGGACCTGTGAATACTGAAGAAGGAACTGGCAACCCACTCTAGTATCTCTGCCATGAATACCAAATAGATCAACATGGTTTGTTATGGTCTGTGAGGTCACAAAGAGTTGGACACAACTGAACGATACAAACACACAGGTCACAAAAAGAGTCCATTGTAAATATGAAGCCACAGTGGTTCTGTTGCGCACTTTCGTGCTAAACTCTTTTAGAGGGACTCCGACACCCAAATAGGAAGTTTAGTTCATTTTAAAGAACATTAAAAACTGTCTATACATTGTACTAGCAGTTTTTTTCTACTTTAATTGTAAATATTTTAGAAATCATTTAATTTAGCAGTTCCTGTATGCTAAGGTGCGGCTCAGAGTGCTTGTTAAGCATGGGAGAGGGGTCTAACTGGAAGATAACATTGGGGGGTGTTTATTTTAGTGAAGACAGAGACAGACAAGGAGACTGTGAACATAATCTGCATATCAAAGCAACTAATTAATATGTGTGACCTGCTCATTTGCATATAAATGCAGCAACAACATGGAATTTCCCAAGATTCATTCACTTTAGAAAAGAATAGATAACACAACATTTAGCCAGTTTTTCATGTTCTTTAAGAATAACTTGATTCCTTCAAGTGCTGCCTAAGAACATGTAATCTAGGGGTCTACACACACACCTGTCTTGTAATCTAGGGGTCTGCACACACACACACACACACACCTGTCTTGTAATCTAGGGGTCTGCACACACACATGCCTGTCTTGTAATCTAGGGGTCTGCACACACACACCTGTCTTGTAATCTAGGGGTCTGCACACACACACCTGTCTTGTAATCTAGGGGTCTGCACACACACATGCCTGGCTTGTAATCTAGGGGTCTGCGCACACATGCCTGGCTTGTGATCTAGGGGTCTGCACACACATGCCTGGCTTGTAATCTAGGGGTCTGCACACACATGCCTGGCTTGTAATCTAGGGGTCTGCACACACACATGCCTGGCTTGTAATCCAGGGGTCTGCACACACATGCCTGGCTTGTAATCTAGGGGTCTGCACACACACATGCCTGGCTTGTGATCTAGGGGTCTGCACACACATGCCTGGCTTGTAATCTAGGGGTCTGCGCACACACATGCCTGGCTTGTAATCTAGGGGTCTGCACACACATGCCTGGCTTGTAATCTAGGGGTCTGCACACACACATGCCTGGCTTGTAATCTAGGGGTCTGCACACACATGCCTGGCTTGTAATCTAGGGGTCTGCACACACATGCCTGGCTTGTAATCTAGGGGTCTGCACACACACATACCTGGTTTGTAATCTAGGGGTCTGCACACACATACCTGGCTTGTAATATAGGTGTCTGCACACACACACACCTGTCTTGTAATCTAGGGGTCTGCACACACACACGGCTGTCTTGTAATCTAGGGGTCTGCGCACACACACGGCTGTCTTGTAATCTAGGGGTCTGCGCACACACATGCCTGGCTTGTAATCTAGGGGTCTGCACACACACGCCTGGTATGTAATCTAGGGGTCTGCACACACACGCCTGGTATGTAATCTAGGGGTCTGCACACACACGCCTGGTATGTAATCTAGGGGTCTGCACACACACGCCTGGCTTGTAATCTAGGGGTCTGCACACACACGCCTGGTATGTAATCTAGGGGTCTGCACACACACGCCTGGCTTGTAATCTAGGGGTCTGCACACACACGCCTGGCTTGTAATCTAGGGGTCTGCACACACACGCCTGGCTTGTAATCTAGGGGTCTGCGCACACACACACACCTGGTTTGTAATCTAGGGGTCTGCACACACACACCTGGCTTGTAATCTAGGGGTCTGCACACACATACCTGGCTTGTAATCTAGGGGTCTGCACACACATACCTGGCTTGTAATCTAGGGGTCTGCACACACATACCTGGCTTGTAATCTAGGGGTCTGCACACACACACATGCCTGGCTTGTAATCTAGGGGTCTGCGCACACACATGCCTGGCTTGTAATATAGGGGTCTGCGCACACACATGCCTGGTTTGTAATCTAGGGGTCTGCACACACATACCTGGCTTGTAATCTAGGGGTCTGCACACACACATGCCTGGCTTGTAATCTAGGGGTCTGCACACACACATACCTGGCTTGTAATCTAGGGGTCTGCACACACATACCAGGCTTGTAATATAGGGGTCTGCGCACACATGCCTGGCTTGTAATCTAGGGGTCTGCACACACACATACCTGGCTTGTAATCTAGGGGTCTGCACACACATGCCTTGCTTGTAATATAGGGGTCTGCACACACATGCCTGGTTTGTAATCTAGGGGTCTGCACACACATGCCTGGCTTGTAATCTAGGGGTCTGCGCACACACATGCCTGGCTTGTACTCTAGGGGTCTGCACACACATACCTGGCTTGTAATCTAGGGGTCTGCACACACATACCTGGTTTGTGACCAAGAGATCCAGCCTTTAAAGGGGAACAGAAGCTGTTCTTATATTAAAGGTGAAAAAGAGCATTTAAAAAAACAAAACACATTGCTATTAAAGTTTTGATGTCTGAGGAACGAGGAGCCGAGAGCTGCAGAAGAACGCAGGAAGACATTCATTTATGTTTTCGATCTTTTAAGCCAATCAGCTCAGAATTCAAAATGTGTCCAAAATGGAACAGATTTGTTTTCTCATCACAGACCCCTGGCTCCTCAAATCTGGAGAAAATAACTAAAGTATAGATAACCCCATAAATAGGCAAAAAAGTGTGCACTTGTATAAAAAGGAATGGGAAAAGGGATTTGGAGAGTCTCTGGATTTCACTGCCAGGGGAAGGAATCCCGGATGACATCACACATGTGACTTCATTGGGGATTCCCTGCAGCTAGGGATAACAGTACTGATGAACTACCAATGAATTCCACCTGGATCCCCCCCAGGGGGGCTAGTGCTGCTGAGAGGGGGGCACTACAGAAATAGAAAAAAAAAATACATACCATAATATATATAGTGTAATAACTGTATTTCTTGGAATTCTGAGCTGGAAGCAGTTTTTTAACTTGCTTTAGACATTTAAATGTGATCACAGATGTACTATTTATTTACTGTACTACTTTACAGTGGAAGATTCTGATCGCTCTTTTGCCCACCACAACTGATTGTTGTGGTAACCTCAAAACAGCTGTCCGTGGGTAGGTTTCCTGGCTTGTACATATACACACACATATATATTTGTGGCTTGGGTCACTGCACAGTTGACCCCATGTGATCCGGTAGAGCCTCTCTCATATCTGTCAGTGTGAACCATGTGAATATATAGCATAATGCTGAGTATTTGGGGTAATTATAGGACAACAAGCTCTGTCTTGTGTAGGATGAACAATGGGAGAATCCGGCATTAATCAGACTAAATCTTACACTTAACACCCAATAATAAGGCGCCAGTCACTGAATAACAAGTGCGACCAGTTCCCAGACTCCTCTGGTCTGTGCCCGTGTATCAGACACTATGATGGAGGACACAATACAAGGGGCTGTGATACTTTTCCCAGGCTCCTCTGGGGTTGTGCTCGTGTATCAGGCTCTATGATGGAGGACACCATACAAGGGGCTGTGATACTTTTCCCAGACTCCTCTGGGGTTGTGCCCGTGTATCAGGCTCTATGATGGAGGACACAATACAAGGGGCTGTGATACTTTTCCCAGGCTCCTCTGGGTCTGTGCCCGTATATCAGGCTCTATGAGGGAGGACACAATACAAGGGGCTGTGATACTTTTCCCAGGCTCCTCTGGGTCTGTGCCCGTATATCAGGCTCCATGATGGAGGACACAATACAAGGGGCTGTGATACTTTTCCCAGACTCCTCTGGTCTGTGCCCATGTATCAGGCACTATGATGGAGGACACATTACAAGGGGCTGTGATACTTTTCCCAGACTCCTCTGGGGTGTGCCCGTGTATCATGCTCTATGATGGAGGACACAATACAAGGGGCTGTGATACTTTTCCCAGGCTCCTCTGGGGTTGTGCCTGTGTATCAGACACTATGATGGAGGACACAATACAAGGGGCTGTGATACTTTTCCCAGACTCCTCTGGGGTTGTGCCCGTGTATCAGGCTCTATGATGGAGGACACAATACAAGGGGCTGTGATACTTTTCCCAGACTCCTCTGGTCTGTGCCCGTGTATCAGGCTCTATGATGGAGGACACAATACAAGGGGCTGTGATACTTTTCCCAGACTCCTCTGGGTCTGTGCCTGTGTATCAGGCTCTATGATGGAGGACACAATACAAGGGGCTGTGATACTTTTCCCAGTTTTACAGGCTGTCTCCTACTAACCAATCCGTGAACATCTCTCAGCAACATGCTGCTGAGATGTGCTCCCTGATAGGCTAGGACACTGCACATCCAGCCCTACAGCATACGCTGCAGAGGGCAGGCCCATGCAGGGACTATTTTTTTAACATTAGGCAGCAAAAACAGAACTTATAAGCACTTCTTAATAAAATAAAGTACATGTTAGTAAAAAGATACACAGGGATATTATATACCTACTAATATCCAGGAACCTGTCATATCCCTTTAAACATTTGAATCAGTTATTCTTTCAGCTTTTGAAAAAAGAAAACACACCGTGACACTTTATGAAACCACCTCTTTCAGATGCAACAAAGAAAAAAAATACTTTCAGTGTCCCTTTAAGTGACGTTCTTCGAGAGTACAGGTGCGTTAAGGTTTTGCGCTCATGTTACTGGGTCAATGTTATCAGTTTGAGATACCGCACTGGTGCAGAATAGCGCATATTGCTTTTATATTTTAGGTATAAGGTTACATGTGATAACATAAATGAATAATGTGCTTATTATATTTATATATTTAGTACATAGTATAAAGTTATTTATTTCATTCTCAGATTTCTACGTAACCTTCTTAAAGGTGAAAAACGCACTTCTTACATTACAGATGACTCATCAAATAATTGACAACTCGCTGCTGTTAATGTGTAATTTAGGGCCCGGCCTCGCTCAGCGCTATGTCGCAGATCTTATTATCTCTAAATACATTATTATAAGATTTTATTTTAGGACCACCTGAAAACTACTCTGAGTTAAAGGGATATGGAAGGTTTCTGGATATTACTAGGTATATAATATCCCTGGCTATCTATTTACTTTTATGTACTTTATTTTATGAAGAAATGCTTATAAGCTCTGTATTTTCTGCCTAAAATCCAAAGAAATAGTTCCTGTATGGGTCTGCCCTCTGCAGCGTATGTAGACACAGACTCTCTAGGACTGGATGTACAGTGTAGTGTCCTAGCCTATCAGGGACCACACCTGAGCAGCATGTTACAGAATGTTGCTGAGAGATGGTCACAGATTGGTTAGTATCAGACAGCAAATATAGCAATCAGCGACCATCTCTCAGCAGCATTCCGCAACACGCTCCTGAGACAACGTCCCTGATAGGCTAGGACACTGCACTGTACATCAACCCTGCAGAGACAGTGTCTGTATACGCTGCAGTGGGCTGACCCATATAGGAAATATTTTTGATTTTAGACAGTAAAAAAACAGAGCTTATAAGCACTTCTTAATAAAATAAAGTACATGTTAGTAAATAGATACCCAGGGATATTATATACTTAGTAACATCCAGAAACCTTCCATGTCCCTTTAAGTAACCTCTAGTGGGATCCCTGGTGGTCCAGTGGTTAGGATTTGGTACTTTCACTGCTGTGACCTGGGTTCTATTCTAGTCAGGGAACTAAGAGGTCACACAACCCTACAGCCAAGCAGGATTGGGCCTGGTCAGTGCTTGGATGGGAGCCCACCTATGAATACCAGGAGCTGCATGCTGTTGCCCACTGGAGAAGGAACTGGCAACCCACTCCAGCATCTCTGCCATGAATACCAAGTGAATCAGCATGACAATTAAGATGTGCCTGGTGTGTTACAGTCCATGAGGTCACGGAGAGTCGGAGATGACTGAACGACGCAAACACACACACAAACATTTCTAGTGTCCTTTGCAGAACACTGTAATGATCCAGGACTTTTATAAAGAGAAAACTTACACTGAATATATCTGGCTTTCCTATCATCCTTGGATGTGATCTCCTCCTATCTTTTTATATACTGTGGCAGAGCATGGGGGGACTGGGAAATGAGCTGCACACTTTGTTACGGTTTATAAAGATGGGAAGAACCCCAGCCCAAGAACCAGATAAAAACCAGCAATACGTTTCCTTATAAACAATGAACTTGTTAAAGAGATATGGCAGGTTCCTGGGTGTTACTAGATATATAATATACCTTGCTATCTATTTACTGACATGTACTTTATTTTATTAAGAAGTGTTTATAAGCTCTGTTTTACTGCAGAAAATCAAACAAATAGTCCCTGTATGGGTCTGCCATCTGCTGCTCATGAAGACACAGACTCTGCTGTACATTTGTAAAAAAAACGCATTTCCACTTTTCTCTGAGTTCTTCTATTGGTTGATAACCCTCACACCTTTGCATTAAAAGGGGACCAAGACGTATTGTTATATCTCGATATCCATTCAATATATATATATATAAGCTTTATTATTTTTATAAATTTGATCAATTTCAATTATCAATGTAAATATGAAATAAATTGGACACAGCAAAGGGCCCAAATTACTGCACACATAAATACAATAATTTGACCTATTAAAAGGAGTTATTTAAAATAACATATTGTAGGCATGAAACAATATGACACAGCAAAGGTCCAAGTTATTGCATAAATAAAAAGTATATATATATTAATTGGTTATTATTAGGTAATTGAGCTTGAAGTTGGTGGTCTTATTTAAAGGGACGCTGTCAACCCACAATCAAGTTGTTTTTAAGGTTAGTCTTAAAGAGCCTGAAAACTGTCTCTATGTTGTGTTATCTATTTTATTCTAAACTTAATCAATCCTGGGAAACTCCATGGGCCTCATTCAATTGTGATTTGGCCAATTGAATAGGGCTCTATATAAGCACAGAGCATATTTATTTTTACAGAAGTTTTTAGTTAGGGAACTTCTATCCAAAAGCAAGGTCTTCACTAACTAAAAACTTCTGTAAAAGAAATATGCTCTGTGCTTATATAGAGCCCTATTCAATTGGCCAAATCACAATTGAATGAGGCCCCATGTTGTTGCTGTATTTATTCATGCATATTAATTAGCGGATTTGATGCACTAATTAGGATTACAGTCTGCTTGTCTATGTAGTGGCCAAAATAAAGTCAGCTAGACCCCTCTCCCACCCTTATCAAGCTTAAGGAGCTGCATAATAAGAATACAGAGTCAAATAATACATTCTAAATATTTCAGAAATGATTTACAATAGAGTAAAATGGCTAGTACAATGTATAGTCAGTTTTTAATGCTCTTAAAATAAAAAATAAAGAATAGCCACCCGGGTATAGTCAGATACCATGTCGGTGGCACCCATCGCCAGATCCCAGTAAAGGAACTGACCTGATGAAGGTAGTCTTCCCAGTTGAGTACTGTCCCACCAGCAGGATCATGGGTTTATTATCAAAGTCAGCATCTTCCAGGGCAGGAGAGTGGAACTCATGGAATTTATAATAATCTTCCAGGGGGAGCAGCTTGGTCTTGTAGAGTTTCTTCAGCCCATCACTGACTGTCTGGAAGACTTCTGGATCCTTCTTCCTCCTATCATCAGTACCAAGCCAGCTGAACATCTTGAGTCACACACCTAGCAATGCACAGCTTTGTATGGTTTAGTAATGCAGGATTGCAATGTGCAATTTGCAACAAAAAAAAAGCAAAAATTAGAAAATATGCAAATATTAGAATATATGCAATTATTTTTCTCCTTGGCTTTAACTGACCTCTGCAGATTTAAAATAAAATTGTAAAAATATATATATATATATTTATAGCAGTTGCAAATATAAATATTATCTTGCTTTGTAGATGTATGCAAAATAAGTCTCTGCTGCAGCTCTCATATTATTGTAAGGAGAATGACCCAAAGATGCACATCAGCCCTTTCCAACTGGATTTAAATGCCAGCAGCCCAGGAAACTGATGTACACCGGAAGTTCCCATCTGTGGGCAAGGACTGCTGCCTGTCAGTACAGGGTGAAGCAGGAGAGGGCGGAGCCATGTTGACGGGGTGCGGCACACATTGCCCTGACAAGCACTGCAGTGCTGGGAAGGGCAGATCCAAATCCTGGCTGGGAATCAGCAGTGAGGTGTTTGTGTTGCAGTGCCACCTACTGGTACAAACCAGAACTGTGTGCAGCTCTATATTTAGCAACACAGTGTGTATTTATATCTTGACCTAATAATTATTCTGTTAGTTTACAAGCAGAATACACCCATGCTAATTAAGGATATGGCTAATGATGAGCTATTTAAATGTTATTTACTTATTAATATTAACTATTTAGGTGAAATATAGGCTGTATTGTGCAAATATTTTTTTTTTTTAAACAAAAACAGCAAATCATAAATGTGTCTATCTTTTATATTGTTATATATGCATATATATATATAATTTATATTATAGATAGATGCATATCTTTACACTCACATCACACACATGTGTGTATATACAGTATCTCACAAAAGTGAGTACACCCCTAAGTGGAAATGTCCAAATTGGGCCCAAAGTGTCAACATTTTGTGTGGCCACCATTATTTTCCAGCACTGCCTTAACCCTCATGGGCATGGAGTTCTCCAGAGCTTCACAGGTTGCCACTGGAGTCCTCTTCCACTCCTCCATGATGACATCACGGAGCTGGTGGATGTTAGAGACCTTGCACTCCCCCACCTCCCGTTTGAGGATGCCCCATAGAGTTTAGGTCTGGAGTCATGCTTGGCCAGTCCATCACCTTTACCATCAGCTTCTTTAGCAAGGCAGTGGTCGTCTTGGAGTTGTGTTTGTGGTCTGGCCGCACTCATACGTCTATTTCCCAAAGACAACCTCTGGATATGACGCTGAGCTCGTGCACTCAACTTCTTTGGTCGACCATGGCGAGGCCTGTTATGAGTGGATCCTGCCCTGTATAACCGCTGTATGGTCCTGCCCACCGTGCTGCAGCTCAGTTTCAGGGTCTTGCCAATCTTCTTATAGTCTAGGCCATCTTTACATAGAGCAACCATTCTTTTTTTCAGATCCTTAGAGAGTTCTTTGCTATGAGGTGCCATGTTGAACTTCCAGTGACCAGTATGAGAGAGTGTTAGAGCGATAACACCAAATTTAACACATCTGCTCCCCATTCACACCTGAGACCTTGTAACACTAACAAGTCACATGACACCAGGGAGGGAAAAAGGGTAATTGGGCCCAATTTGGACATTTCCACTTAGGGGTGTACTCTCTTTTGTTGCCAACGGTTTAGACATTAATGGCTGTGTGTGGAGTTATTTTGAGGGGACAGCATATTTACACTGTTATACATGCTGTACACTTACTACTTTACATTGTAGCAGAGCGTCATGTCTTCAGTGTTGTCACATGAAAATATATACAAATATTTACAAAATGCAAGGGGTGTACTCACTTTTGTGAGATCCTGTATATATATATATATATATATATATATATATATATATATATATACATATATATATATATATATATATATATATATATATCAATGAACACATGAATATAGAGAGACCTTCTATCTGCACACTGGGAATGCAGCAGCTAAAACTTCCATCTTTTTCAATAGGAGTAATAGAAAATCCATTCATTTACAAGGAGACAACATCTTGAGAAAGTATCAGAAAGAATGAGTTCAGAAGGAAAAATGGAACTTACCCAGATAGGAGTTGGAGAGAAAAAAAATAACACCAAATTAAAATACGTTTTCTAGGGCTGTTAGGATAAAAAAATGCATATTTTGTCATCTGTATGAATATAGAACATGGTTGCAGCTTTTCGATGTATTATATATGGCTGTCATGGCCACAAATGCAACACTACTGTGTGAATCTGTTCCTCTGTATATTTGTCTATAGAGAGTTAACATGAATGTGTGTCTGTTCTTCAGTGTGTGTGTGTGTATAGCGTCTGTTTTATGGGGTTATGTTTATATGGCAAGAATTAACTCCATCGAAGGACCTCCTTGGCTAATTAGGCTGGTCATGCCACGGGGACCCTCATTGCATTGGGGTTAACTCTGTGTGCCATGGGGGTCTCAATGGCAATCAGGTGTCATCGGGGAACAGAGGGTTTGGGTATGAGCAGGGAAATGGGAAAGCAACCTCAAAGTCAAATATTACGAGTTGAAAATAATAAGTAATTTTGAGTAATTCACAATTGAATAGCTATTTTCATAATATTACCAATGTGTGAAAATCAATGGTGAAGCAGGTGTAATATTGCGAGTTGTACACTCGCAATCATGTTGAGAAGGGTGAATAGAATAGCTAGGGAAAGTTACTGAGAAATTTTAAGGGAATTGAATAGGGCCCTATGTCACTTTATTATATATTATTATTATTATTATTATTATTGTTTATTTGTAACGCGCCAACATATTCCGTAGCGCTATACATAAGTTGTGATCAAGGCAAAACAATATTAACACATTACAAAGATGGAGGGCCCTGTCTGAGCTTAGAATCCGGTGTCCATAGAGCTTTCCCCAAAGCACCATGCAAGATTGAAAACTCGCAGACTTACAATCTAAAGGTTTTGGGTGAGGTACAGGAAGGTGAGAAATGCAGTGTGAACGTTAAGGAGGCAGGTTATAAGATTCTTTAAACAGGTGAGGTTTTAGTGAGGTTTTGAAGGATTTGAAGCAGGAGGATTGTCTAGTGGAGCGAGGCAAGGAGTTCCAGAGAATAGGGGCAGCGTGAGAAAAATTCCTGAAGGCAGGAGTGAGAGGAGGCGATAAGAGAGGAGGAAAGAAGAAGGTCATTAGCAGAGTGGGAGGGCAGGTGGGGGAATATTTGGAGATGAGAGCAGAGAAATAAGGGGGTGCAGTGTTGTTGAGTACTTTGTAAGGTAGCGTCATGATTTAAAATTTTATTCTGGAGGCTATGCAAAGCCAGTGGAGTGATTAAGAGAGAGGAGCTGCCGACACAGAGTGTTTAGTACGGTAGATGAGTCTAGCGGAGGCATTCAATATGGATTGAAGGGAGGATAGACGGGTGGTGGGTAGGCCAGCCAGAAGTGAGTTGCAGTAGTCAAGATGGGATATGAGGAGAGAGTGTATTAGAATCTTAGTTGTGTCTTGTGTAAGGTAATGACATATTTTTTAAATGTTTTTTAAATTGAAAGACAAGATTTTGTTAGTGACTCTATATGGGGGATGAAAGACAAAGCGGGGTCCAGTAGAACCCCAAGACAACGGGCCTGGGAGGTGGGAGTGATGATGGCGTTGTTGAGATGTGAGGAATTGAAGCTGTAGTAGATGGTGGGAAGATTAAGTATTCGGTCTTAGACAAGTTTAGTTTGAGATGATGGGTGGACATCCAGGAGAATATGCTTGAGAGGCAGTTGGAAACACGTACTAGAAGAGAGGGGGATATGTCAGGTGCTGACGTAGATTTGAGTATCATCTGCATAGAGATGATACTGAAGTCCAAAAGATTTTATTAGGGTGCCAAGTGAGGATGTATAGATGGAGAATAGAAGGGGGCTGTGAGGAATTGACTCTGCTGGGTTTTGAACCCTGGTCCCCAGGCTGCTATACCTCTTTCCTACCACTGCACCAGCCTGCCTCTTGCAGATTTGCATGAGATCTGATACCTTGACTCTAAAAGCAATGCAATCAGTGACAACTCTCTTTAGCTGTGTCTGGTCAGGTGTCTGGTCCTTGGCCTATATAAGGCACTTCCTGTCTCTGTATCCTTGCCAGATTATTGTGTGGTTTCTGATCACTTCAATAAAGCTTGTTCCTGTTTCACCTACAAATTGCTGAACTGGATTATTGCTGACCTTGGCTGCTGGTCTCCACAACCTTGTGATTCCATATCATTACAGAATAATCTGGCCCTTTCATGGAGACCGCCGGGTCAGATTCTGCATTGGCCCAGCAGGTTGCTTTATTTGCAAGAACTGTGCAGACCCAGGCACAGACCATTCAAGTGCTGCAGGACCAGGTAGCTGAACTGCAGGCCCAACAGGTTGCTTTTACTGCAAGAAATGTGCAGACCCAGGCACAGACCATTCAAGTGCTGCAGGACCAGATAGCTGAACTGCAAAATAAAATTCAGTCAATGCACAGTGAGTATACCAGCTACAGGGCACGAGATGTTACACCTGCACAAGATGCCCGCTTGACCCTACCAGAAAAGTTTGGAGGAGATCGCAAAAAATTTAGGGGTTTCCTAAATCAATGCCGTTTGCACTTCATGATGTTACCTCAACGATTTCCATCTGAAAGAGAGAAGGTGGGATTTATTTTTTCCTTATTCAAAGATGAAGCCCTGGCTTGGGGCTCCCCTCTTCTGGAACAGGACAGTCCAGTCTTGGGTAATCTAAATGACTTTCTTGAGGCCATGTGCCTAGTTTTTGATGACCCAAATCGATGTGCTACAGCAGAAGCCACTCTCCTTCATTTGCATCAAGGGAGGCGCTCGGTGGCTGAATATGCTGCTGAATTCAGACAGTGGGTTGCTGATACTACCTGGAACCAATCAGCCCAGAGGTTCCACTTCAGAAAAGGTCTCTCAGAAGCTATAAAAGATGAGCTAGCTCGTGTTGATCTTCCTACTGACTTTGATGCATTTGTGCGTTTGGCTATCCGTATTGATCGGAGACTTTCTGAAAGAAGATTGGAAAGGCAGGGCTCTTTTAGACCAAGTACTACTCCAATTTCCTATTCAAGAACTTCTACTCCGATCCCACAAACATCTACAGACTCTGAGCCAGAGGCTATGCAGGTAAATCTAATAAGAGGGCCATTATCCAACGAAGAAAAACAGTGGCGACGCACTCACAATTTATGCCTGTATTGTGGTAGTGCAGGGCACTATGCCATCAATTGCCCTAGCAAATCCAAAAGAACAATAGCTATGGCAGCTGAGGGTGCACAGATTCAACACCAATCCCAGATTTCGGATCAACTGGATTCTGTCACACAACCCTTGTTTTCTCTGGCTCATGGTGAAGAGGGTATGTTGACTCAACATCCTCATTTTGTGGTGCCTATCACTTTGCAATGTGGTGATCGTAAAATTTCAACTACAGCTATGATAGATTCTGGAGCAGGCGGAAACTTTATGGACATTAAATTTGCAGCAGGAAATAGAATTCAGTCTATCCCTAAATCTTCGCCTGTGTTAATGGAGACAGTTGACGGTTCTCCACTTACGTCAGGCCCGGTTACACATGAGACTGTGCCCTTAATGTTGACTCTGGAAGTGAATCCCCATGAGGCTATCTCTTTCCACCTAATTTCCTCAACACAGTTTCCAGTGATTTTGGGGGTACCTTGGCTTGCTCTGCATAACCCACAGATTGATTGGAAGATCAGAACTTTGTCCTTTCCTTCAGAACACTGCTTAATGAATTGTCAACCCTCTAAGGTAACACCTGTTGCCACAACAATTAATGAAATGGTTGCTACAAACTTGACTAAGCTTCCTCTACAATATCGGGATTTTGCAGATGTCTGTGATAAGAAGAATGCTGATCAGCTTCCACCACACAGGCCTTATGATTGCCCAATAGAGCTGTTGCCTGGGGCTGCTATCCCATTTGGCTGTATATATTCCCTTTCTGAGCCTGAATTGAAAGCTCTTCGTGAATACCTACAAGAAAATCTTGCCAAAGGCTTTATTCGACCATCTACTTCTCCAGCAGGAGCTCCTATTTTCTTTGTAGAAAAGAAAGATGGCAGCCTACGGCCATGCGTTGATTACAGGGACATTAATAACATCACTGTTAAAAACCGTTACCCCTTGCCTCTGATTCCTGAACTTTTGGAGAGACTTCGCTCAGCTAAAATATTTACGAAGCTTGATCTTCGGGGGGCATATAATCTGGTTCGCGTAAGACCCAATGATGAATGGAAAACAGCTTTCAGAACCAGGTACGGACATTACGAATATCTAGTAATGCCTTTTGGGCTGTGTAATGCCCCTGCAACTTTCCAGCATCTTATCAATGATGTACTACGAGATCTCCTGGATCAGTTTGTTGTGGCATATTTGAATGATATCCTAATATTCTCTGATAATCTTGAAAACCACAGAAAACAGGTCTGTATAGTTCTAGAGCGCCTTCGTACCCACCGCCTATACATTAAACTAGAAAAATGTGAGTTTGTACAAACAGAAATTCAATTCCTGGGGTATGTAATAACTCCCAAAGGTTTAAGTATGGACGCAAGTAAAATTAAAGCTGTGCTGGACTGGCCCATCCCCAAGAATGAAAAAGATGTTCAGAGATTTGTGGGGTTTGCCAATTTTTACAGGCGTTTCATTAAGAATTTCTCTGCCGTTATTACACCGATCACTGAACTCACACGTAAAGGGACTCCTTTTCAGTGGTCCGATAAGGCGGATACCGCATTTTCCCGATTAAAGACTCTGTTTACATCTGCCCCCATCCTCAGCCGGAATTACCATTTATTGTGGAAGTTGATGCTTCTGATTCAGCTGTTGGTGCTATACTGTCTCAAAGGACTGGACCTAAGATGCTGTTACATCCGTGTGCCTTCTATTCCCGCCAGATGGTGCCAGCAGAAAGAAACTATGACATAGGGAATAAAGAACTTTTGGCTATAAAAGCTGCCTTCACCGAATGGAGACATCTCTTGGAGGGAGCTACCCATCCAATTACTGTCCTCACAGATCACAAAAATCTGGAATGTATTCGATCAGCTAAGAGACTGTCAGCCAGACAAGCACGCTGGTCCCTATTCTTCTCGAGGTTTAATTTTTTGGTTACATACCGTCCTGGCTCCAAGAATGGTAAGGCGGAGGCCTTGTCTAGAATAGCTGACCCCCTCCATACTACCGTAACCAAGACCACCATCTTGCCGGAGGATATATTTATAGGAGTTACATTTCCTTCTGATCTGATGTCTCGCATTAAAAAGGGCTACGCTAAAGACCCAGTTCTTCGTGATCCTCCTCGTGACCTCCATATGACGATGCTTAATGGGTTTTGGATTTTTCAACAACGTCTGTTTGCTCCCGAGTCAGTGCGACTGGACCTTTTACGTCTCTACCATGACTCAAAACCAGCAGGTCATCCAGGAATCCGAAAGACGCAAGACCTACTTGCCCGATCCTTTTGGTGGCCGAAGTATCATGAGGATGTTAAGAAGTATGTGTCCTCTTGTGATGTATGTGCCAGACATAAGACTCCTCGCTCATCCCCTGTTGGCTTGCTTCAGCCTCTTCCGATTCCTCATCGTCCCTGGGGATCTATATCCATGGACTTTATTGTGGAACTACCTCCCTCTAAGGAACACACTACCATTCTTGTTGTTGTGGACAGGTTAACTAAGATGGGTAATTTCATACCAGCTCGTGGTCTCCCTTCAGCTAAACAGACGGCTGACCTGGTTATTCGGGAAATATTTCGCTTGCATGGAGTGCCTGATGAAGTAGTTTCTGACAGGGGAGTGCAGTTTACATCTCGTTTTTGGAAACATTTTTGTTCTAATCTAGGTATTAATGTAAATCTGTCGTCAGCTTTTCATCCGCAAAGTAATGGACAGACTGAGCGAACCAACCAGACTTTGGAGCAATATTTGCGGTGCTATATTAGTTACCTGCAGAATGACTGGCTGGATTTTATACCCACGGCGGAGTTTGCCTATAACAATGCCCAACACTGCTCCACTTCTTTGAGCCCATTTTTTGCCGACTATGGTTACCATCCGACCTTTCTAGTCAGTCTCCCAATTACTACTTCCATTCCTGCTGTCACTGACAGGCTAACCGCCTTACGTGATTCCCAAACACTGTTGAAAGAGACTCTTTTGGAGGCTCAGGAATGTTACAAAAGAGCTGCTGATAGGCATAGAAAGGAGGCCCCAGTCTATCACGTTGGTGACAAGGTGTGGCTGTCAACAAGGAATCTCAAGCTTCGGATTCCTTCTCATAAATTGGGTCAAAGGTTCATGGGACCTTTTGAGATCATTGCTCAGATCAATGCTGTCACTTTCCGTTTGCAACTCCCGAATTCCATGAAAATACATCCAGTGTTTCACGTTGCACTGCTTAAACCTTTTCATGAAAATACTTTCCCTGGCCGAGTTCTGCCTGCCCCACCTCCAGTCCTCGTGGATGGTGAGGATGAGTACGAAGTGGAAAAAATTCTTGACTCCAGGATCTTCCGTAACAAGCTTCAGTATCTGGTTCGCTGGAAAGGCTATGGTGAGGAGGAGAGTTTGTGGGAACCAGTGGACAATATTCACGCTCCTGATCTCCTTCGGTCTTTTCATGTGCAGTACCTTGCTAAACCAGGTAATAGGGCATCCAGAGGCTGCACCTATAGAGGCGGGGGTAATGTGAGGAATTGACTCTGCTGGGTTTTGAACCCTGGTCCCCAGGCTGCTATACCTCTTCCCTACCAGTGCGCCAGCCTGCCTCTTGCAGATTTGCCTGAGATCTGATACCTTGACTCTAAAAGCAATGCAATCAGTGACAACTCTCTTTAGCTGTGTCTGGTCAGCTGTCTGGTTTTTGGCCTATATAAGGCACTTCCTGTCTCTGTATCCTTGCCAGATTATTGTGTGGTTTCTGATCACTTCAATAAAGCTTGTTCCTGTTTCATCTACAAATTGCTGAACTGGATTATTGCTGACCTTGGCTGCTGCTCTCCACAACCTTGTGATTCCATATCATTACAGGGGCCTAGGACTGAACCTTGGGTTATTCCAATAGACAGAGGGCGAGGAGAAGAAGAGGTGCCAGAGAAGGAGACACTAAATGTTCGATCTTGTAGGTATGATGTCAACCATCGGAGAGCAGTAGAGGGTGATCAACTGTATTAGTAGAGGTTGATCAACTGTATCAAAGGCAGCAGAGAGATCCAAGAGAAGTAGAATAGAAAAGTGACCCTTTGACTTGGCAGTTAGCAAGTCATTAGTGACTTTTGTGATATATATATATATATATATATATATATATATATATTTATTAATATGATCTTTTTCTCTTTTGAATTATTATTGATATTTATCTCTTGCCTACTCTCCTTAAAAAATGTCATGCCTGAAACGGTTTCATGAAAAGTGTGTCACCCTGAGTGACATTATATTCCCAGAGTTTTTCTCAGAAAGCAAGCAGTAGCACAAAGAGCTGGTTACATTTTTGAGGTAGTTCCAACTGGATCATTACAGGCTACAGGTCATGTTAAGATGTAGTTACACCTGAAGGCCTCATCACTTCTCATTCTTAGAACAGATCCACAATATACCAGATCAGCCGCACGATATGTCTTCATAATTACATGGGATGTCATACACAGTGTGTAAGTTGCACTATACGCCCTGGTTGAACCTCTGAATGTTCTTCTTGTGCCTTAGTACATGAATGGACATTAGGTAAAACCTTATTCAATTTCCAAGGTAATGAGACAAGTACCCTTCAGTAGACTGGTGCGGTATGTGTATAAGTGTTCTCCCCAAATAAATCATACCGAGTAACTACAGTGGTATACAACTATCATATACAGTGCATTGGTTGGCCAGTATTCATTTTCATAAATAAATACCATATAACCTGCATTTGCATTATCAAAATAGATAATGAGCTGCACTGGCCTGTGGTGTACAGATTGTGGAAACAACTGTTCCATTTGCATTGTTAGCTCTATGTGAATTATATTGCTTTTTTTCGCTCCATTTAAAGCCAATAGATACATAGCTTAGTGGTTAAGGTTTTGCACTGTTTAATGGCAAATAGTACAGGACTTGATTTAGGTCCAACCCAGTGGCAAAGCTAGTGCATGGAGGACCCCGGGGAAAAAAAAGCCCCCCCCCCCCCCCCCCCCCCCAGGAGGGGGAGGGCAAATTTGTTTTTTTTTGCGCTTCTGCCCCCCTCCAGCATCACCTCACTCAGTAGACATATATATAGAATATAACATAGAATTAAACTTAACTTTACCTGTATTGAGAGTACTTAAGGCCCAATGGGATAGTGGAGATGTAGAGGAGGAGAAGGAGGCAATAGGTTATTGCTTGGAACTTGGTTCTTGTAAGCACAGGCTGCACATTGGCTCTTACAGATACAGGCTGCACATTAGCTCTTACATGCACAGGCTACACATTGGCTCTTGCAGGTATAGGATTCACATTGGCTCTTACAGGCAAAGGCTGCACATTGGCACTAACAGGCACAGGCTGCAGATTGACTCTTACAGACACAGGCTGCATATTGGCACTTACAGGCACGGGATGCAGATTAGCTCTTACAGACACAGGCTGCACTTGGGCTCTTACAGACAAGGAATGCACTTGGGCTCTTACAGACAAAGGTTGCTGATTGGCTCTTACAGGCACAGGCTGCAGATTGGCACTTAAGTGGCCTCAGTGCATTGCGCCGGCTGCACCTGTGGTCCTACCACAAGCTTAATTGTTTATTATAAAAGGTGATATGGGTGTAGTAATCCTGAATAAGGAAGTGTTATATTTCCAATATTAGCTTATTCCTGTATTACGTATATATATTACTTATTCACATACATTGTTCCTTTTCATTCACGAGCAAACATGTAAGTTGTTCTGAGTTTAATTCCAGGGCTGTGAAATTGCAGATATTGGATTATCACCCCATTTTGGGGGGGGGGGGGGGTTACAAGGTAGAAAATATATATTGTAAAGCGGTGATATGAGATTTATATATAATACTTTTAAAATAATAATTAAAACTAAATAAAAAATATTAACGTCAAAAAACAAAAAGGGAAGAAAGAGGACTCAAACTAATAGCCTACAGTTCTATAAGAGATGCCCACTGCACTGCATATCTCCTGATAACTAATAAGTACAGAAATCAATAAAGCTAAAATAATATTGTCGAGACACTCATAGCTTCAACCTCATTATCTATGCAGTTTCTTGTGGGGGGTGGGGGGCTTCAGTGGAAATACAAGCAATAGCTAAAAATGACAATTCTTGAACAACTTAAACAACTTTCCCACATGATTTTCCACCGTCTGTCTTATGATGCAGAGTGCATATGATGGCCTCAGTATCCCTTTAATACATTAGTTATATGGCTTTCTTGTATTATATGCAGCACAATTTAATATGTAACCACCATGCCCATATTGTATGGAACACCCTTTACAATCTCAGTACTTTGCCCACATTAGTGTATTCAGGGCCAGGGGTTCGGGACATGGTTTAGTTGCATTTTTTATATTTTACCATGTATCTGTATAAGGTGATTCCTGGGAACACATTTATATAAAAACAACATTTCAATATAATTCAGTTTTTGACTGGTATGGTTATGATAAATGAGGCAAATCTGTCTAATGGCATCAATGTAAATGTTATGTTGTCTGAAAGTAGAGACCCTAAAGAAGTAAAAAATACCCGACATGTCTTAAGCCACAAAAACATGCACTCATTAGTTCTAAGAAATCTTTAAATTCCATGACACACACTCAGATACTTATTGTATGACACATATACGTTTTGAAAGTCTACTGAGGAATTAGATATGAAATGTGTAGAGGCCCAAATATGAATAGGTTTGTGTCCTATGACTACTACATAACTATGGAGAACTATAATAAGAACAAAAATTAGAGAATCCTAGAAGAAATGCTATCACTGAATGTAACCCCTATTGTCTACATTTTTATGTGACGGAAGGAGGGATAGTCTTTCCAAAAGACTAAAAAAAAAACAAGAAAGAAAGACATCTAGTACAGCACCAACATGTATATAAAGTATAAATACACGGGCAGGAGGGGGATTTTTCCATTTTTTAAAACGTAACTTTTATTAATGCAAAAAAAGTAAATAACAATCCAAGACGGCTATTAACAAAGAAAATGATGAACATAATGCACAGTTATAATAAGTCCCCAGTTATAAATTCAAATAAAAGGTGAGAGTAATTACACACAACCAGACTGCTGAAAAGAAGAGTCCCCAACTAACTAAGGGAGCAACGTTATATCAATAGTTGTCTAAATACTAAGGGCCCTATAAAATTATCCCTCATAGTTTGACCCATAGGTTAGTGATCTGAAGCAACATCTTAAAGGTAAGTGGTCTAAATTATTTTATTTTAGATTAGAATTAGGGTCTGTGTAGTTAGGACTGTAATTATTTTATTTTATTTTAGAATAAGGGTCTGTGAATGTAGTTAGGATTTATTGTATATTAGATAGATAGGGGGATGTATTTGATATAGTTAGGATTTATTTTATATTAAATAGATTGTATGTTAGATAGATAGGGGGTATTTGATTTGGATTATATGTAATATATTATATGTAATGTATGTAATGTCATGTATTTTATGTCATGTATTGTATGTAATATATTATATGTAATATATTATATGTAATGTATGTAATGTCATGTATTGTATGTAATGTATGTAATGTATTATATGTATGTATTGTATTGTGTTTATCTGTCTTTCCTTTTCAGGTGTGTAATTTTTTTTATTTTCTGTAGTGGGGAGTGGGGTTGTAATGTATTTTTTTGTTTTCTGTACTGTAGGTTTTTTTGTTTTCTGTAAGGTAGTTTTTTTTTTTTCATGGCACTTATGTGGTTAATGCTGGGTTGTAACAGGCCCATAATGGTAATAATATACCCTTATGTGACTGATGGGGTTAAATAGAGCCTTATGGTGGTCTGTATTGACCACCATGAGTTAATGGGTTAATTTAGGCCTTATGGTGGTCTGTATTGACCACCATGAGTTAATGGGTTAATTTAGGCCTTATGGTGGTCTGTATTGACCACCATGAGTTAATGGGTTAATTTAGGCCTTATAGTGGTCTGTATTGACCACCATGAGTTAATGGGTTAATTTAGGCCTTATGGTGGTCTGTATTGACCACCATGAGTTAATGGGGTAATTATAGTTGCCTGGGGTTAATATTTTTAGTGCGAGTCCATTCAGGACCTTTACGGTCCTTTAAGGACCTGCGAGGCGGGAAATTAAATTTTTTATTGCAGCACGGTCATGATCGGTGCCGATCGGGGACCCCCGCTGCAGGGGGTTTATGTGGGGACACTTCGGGGGTCCCGAAGGGGACCCCCAGCATAGAGGGGGGTTCATTTTTTGGGCCGCGGCCAGGATTGGCAATTAGTGTGCCGCGGGCCCTTTAAGGAGGCGCGGCGGGGAATCTAAAAGTTTTACATGCAGCGGGGGCCTGATCGTTGCCGATCGGGGACCCCCGCTGCACGGGGTTAATGTGTGGGGGCTGCGGGGGTTCCTATGGACCCCTGCAACAAGGTGTTCATGTTAGGACACTTCGGGGGTCCCGATGGGGACCCCCGCATTGGGGGGGGGGGTTAATTTTAGGTGTCGGGGGGGGGGTATTTGGAGTACCCCCACAGCAGGGCTTATGTGGGGGACTGCCGCGGATGTCTTTTTTAGGACCCCCGCAGCACTTGATGAGGAGTGGGAGCCTGCGATATCATCTCGCAGGCTGTCACTCCTCATGTACATTTACGCAGTGTAGATACGTACGGCCCTGCTGCGTAGCTCATACGTTGCTCGCAGCAGGGCTAATTTAATAGCATTGTAAGTTAGAGAAACTTTGCAGTACGTAGGGCTTAAGTAGAAGCCTCTTATTTACGTGGCTGGAATTTAATAGGGCCCCAAATATCTGTATTGGATAGTGAGTAATAGGCCTGAAACAAATCATCCCCTAAAACAGCGGTTCTCAACCTGGGGGTTGCGACCCCTTTGGGGGTCGAATGATGATTTGCCAGGGGTTGTCTACACCTCAGCCATTTTTTTTCCATACTTGTGCTTGTAAGGAGCTTGATCTGGGAAGCAGGATGTTACAGCCAGCTAGGGGTGTGGGATCAGATTAGAGCCGGAATAAGCCTCAGAGCACATGGAGGAGCCAGGGAGAGAGCTGATCTGCTCAAAGGCTGCCCATCCCAAGGTGAGTGTGTGTGTCAGGCTAAGTGAGCGTGTGACAGGGTGAGTGTGTGTGTGACAGGGTGAGTGTGTGTGTGACAGGGTGACTGTGTGTGACAGGCTAAGTGTGTGACAGGGTGAGTGTGTGTGTGACAGGCTCAGTTTATGTGTGTGACAAGGTGAGTGTGTGTGACAGGCTAAGTGTGTGACAGGGTGAGTGTGTGTGTGACAGGCTCAGTGTATGTGTGTGACAGGGTGACTGTGTGTAATAGGCTAAGTGTGTGACAGGGTGAGTGTGTGTGTGAGAGGTTGAGTGTGTGTGACAGGCTAAGTGTGTGACAGGGTGAGTGTGTGTGTGACAGGCTCAGTGTATGTGTGTGACAGGATGAGTGTGTGTGACAGGCTAAGTGTGTGACAGGGTGAGTGTGTGTGACAGGCTAAGTGTGTGACAGGGTGCGTGTGTGTGTGACAGGCTCAGTTTATGTGTGTGACAGGGTGACTGTGTGTGACAGGCTAAGTGTGTGACAGGGTGTGTG
Source organism: Discoglossus pictus (assembly GCA_027410445.1). Taxonomy (NCBI): domain Eukaryota; kingdom Metazoa; phylum Chordata; class Amphibia; order Anura; family Alytidae; genus Discoglossus; species Discoglossus pictus. The sequence goes on along the minus strand of CM050165.1, from coordinate 22,849,494 downwards.
TTTGTGTGTTTGTGACAGGGTGTGTGTGTGTGAAAGGCTCAGTGTATGTGTGTGACAGGCTGAGAGTGTGTGATATGACAGGATGAGTATGTGTGTCATATGACAGGATGAGTGTGTGTGATATCACACAATCACCCTGTGTAACAGGGTTGAGGGTGATGTGACATGCTGAGTATGTGAGTTTGTCATATGACAGGCTCAGTGTATGTGTGTGACAGGCTCAGTGTGTGTGATATGACAGGCTGAGTATGTGTGTAACAGGGTGAGTGTGTGTGACAGGCTCAGTGTTTGTGTGTGACATGCTCAGTGTACGTGTGTGACAGGCTCAGTGTGTGTGTGTGATATGACATGCTGAATGTGTGTAACAGGGTGAGTGTGTGATATGACAGGCTGAGTATGTGTGTGACAGGGTGAGTGTGTGTGATATGACATGCTGAGTATGTGTGTGACAGTGTGAGTGTGTGTGATATGACATGCTGAGTATGTGTGTGACAGGGTGAGTGTGTGATATGACAGGCTGAGTATGTGTGTGACAGTGTGAGTGTGTGTGATATGACATGCTGAGTATGTGTGTGACAGTGTGAGTGTGATATGACATGCTGAGTATGTGTGTGACAGGGTGAGTGTGTGTGATATGACATGCTGAGTATGTGTGTGAAAGTGTGAGTGTGTGTGATATGACATGCTGAGTATGTGTGTGACAAGGTGAGTGTGTCTGATATGACATGCTGAGTATGTGTGTGACAGTGTGAGTGTGTGTGATATGACATGCTGAGTATGTGTGTGACAGTGTGTGTGTGATATGACATGCTGAGTATGTGTGTGACAGTGTGAGTGTGTGTGATATGACATGCTGAGTATGTGTGTGACAGTGTGAGTGTGTGTGATATGACATGCTGAGTATGTGTGTGACAGGGTGAGTGTGTCTGATATGACATGCTGAGTATGTGTGTGACAGTGTGAGTGTGTGTGATATGACATGCTGAGTATGTGTGTGACAGGGTGAGTGTGTGTGATATGACATGCTGAGTATGTGTGTGACAGTGTGAGTGTGTGTGATATGACATGCTGAGTATGTGTGTGACAGTGTGAGTGTGTGTGATATGACATGCTGAGTATGTGTGTGACAGTGTGTGTGTGATATGACATGCTGAGTATGTGTGTGACAGTGTGAGTGTGTGTGATATGACATGCTGAGTATGTGTGTGACAGTGTGAGTGTGTGTGATATGACATGCTGAGTATGTGTGTGACAGGGTGAGTGTGTCTGATATGACATGCTGAGTATGTGTGTGACAGTGTGAGTGTGTCTGATATGACATGCTGAGTATGTGTGTACTAATCAGAACGGGGGACATAAAGGGGAAAGTGTTGGGGTGGTGTGAAAGGTGGGCGGGGTTTTACTGTTAGGGGTCACCACAGTTTGGGACATTTTATCACTAGAAAGGTTGAGAACCACTGTCCTAAAACAAAGGATAATGGAAAATAACCACTGTGTCAGACATCGACATAGGAGTCCAAAAAAATCTGGGGGGAATAATTCAACTCTACTGCCAGGACAGGAAGCAGAGGCGGATTTACCTCCGGTGCAACTGGGTGGGAGAGGCCCCATTGCTGCAGAGGCCCCTCAAAAGCTAATTTATTTTAATTCATTTTTTTAATTGTGTTTCTATTTCAGTGCCCTTGACACTCCCCCCGATATAAATCAGCTCCACACTGATGATAGCCAGTAAGCTTGAAACAGCTGTACGTGGATAGGATTCCCAGCTTGTGTATAATCCAACCTCGGCTTTGCATAAAAGCTGTGTAATGCAGCGGGCATAAGCTTAAAGGAAGCCATGTTTTAAATGGTTTATCGATTGAAAAGCGAGGCATTTGTGGGCACATTTGCATGTCCCAGCTCAGCTTCCCAGAATGCAGTGTAATAACTGTATTTATCGGAATACTGAGCTGGAAAAAGATTTTTTAACTTGCTTTAGACATTCAGATGTGAACACAGATGTACTATTTATTTAATATATATATATATATATATTTATATATATATATATATATATATATATATATATATATATATATATATATATATATATACATATATATGATAAATTATGTGTCAAAGCTTTCATGAGAAAGACATACTTCTCCATCTGGTAATGTATGATTAAGTTTAATTTGGCTATTTTTTGTATCCCTTTTTCATTTAATCTGGGGGGCTGGGGGGGAGGGGTCACACTGCTCCTCTACAGCATCTGTAAATGGTATATATTACACAAGATAATGCCAATTACATTATATTTGACTACACCCTAACTTGTAAAAGAAGTCGCTGATTACAGAGACTTTCCAAAAAAATAGCAAAATTAAACTTATTCATCCATTACCAGATTTTCTATGTATGTATGTATGTCTTTCCCATAAAATCTTTGACCCATACTTTATTTTGTATGTGTCTTGTATCCTGTCCTGGGAGTAGAGTTGAATTATCCCCCAGATTGATTGGGTTCCTACGCCCATGCTCATATGACTTATTTTAAAATATATATAGCATTCCCATACTCAGTTGTATCTTTAATACGTAGTACCACATCCCTATTGTACAGTATGGGTCATCCTTTAACCCATTAGCGCTATACCTGTATTATTGTATGGGTAACCTTTATAATACATAAATAAAAAATATTTACAGAGAATTAATAAAAAGCAACTGGAAGATGATTTCACAATGTACTACATCACAAAAAGAAAGCAAAAAATACTAAAATAGTAAAATGTTTCTTTCCTACAATATTTTTTTTATTGGTGTTTACAAACAATGACTAATGTCTGTTTTGAAAAGAAAAATAAATCTTAAGCCACAGGCACATGTGATGGATGTACAGAGAAGTCACCTGAACCTCTGGAGATCAGTTTGCTCCACACTTGACATTCTTCCATTTATAGTCAGTAATTAGTGTTTATCCATTATATAAGACCGTGGTATTATGGTGTTTAAGATGAATTGTTGTAGACACAGATCACATGGTGAGTGGCTCTTGTATAACTTTCACTTGATGTGACCCGAGGCTGATTCATCTCAGTTCTATTCCCTACCTTGGTACACTTGGCAGATTATGTGTCATATTTACTAGAAACATTTAATGAAATTCTTTTAAAATATTGCAACACGCCAGATATTTTTCTCTCCCCCCCCTTGTTATCATTGTTTTCTTTATCTCTAAACTCCTTATATTAACGTTATTTGTTTCTAATGTATAATTCAACATTTAAAGGGACTCCCAACACAGCAACACAACATAACATATAGCCAGTTTTCATGCTCTTTAAGTATAATCAACTTGATTTAGAAGTGACAGGATCCCCTGAATGCATAATAATTGTTTTTTTTGTTTTATGATATTATATTATACCAATAAATTGATCTTGTATTTAAAATTAAATAAATATGTAAAAATATTTTTTTTACAAATAAAGTAGATTTTACTTCACAAGGTAAAATCTCTTTTCTTATTGATATTGAAGGCTTCATATAAAAATAGGGAAATATGAGTCATGATTGGCAGTAGATTGAGTAACAAAACAACTATTACATTTAAAATTAGATGAGTTGAATGGTTTAGGTTCCATTTAAATTGAACGCTTTTACATGTTTTCTCCAGTTCTCTATTCTAATGATATAGCTTTGTTTTATTATTATATGTATGAAACTATTGACTATTGATTTGTAACTGATTCTGGCCTTTGAGAAAGCTGATGGACAGCGAAACCGGTCGGGTGAAGCTAAGACCTGGTACACTGCCTCAATAGCCGATTACATTTGGCAAAATTGTAGCCCATTGTGGTGTCGTGCCCCATTTCCCATACTGTGGGAGTGCGTGTAGCCGAGGAGAACGTTGGACGGTGAGAGGGTTCCAGCTTGGAGAGCCATAAGGATGCTGACGCTGAAGTGCTGGGCGTGCTGCGAAGCCACTACAGCAACCCTATTCGAAGAACAGAGAAAACCGTGCCCTCAGCTACAGAGGCGCTACCAGGAGTGCCATTAAAGTAGTAAAGCTAAAAGTCTCCTGCGTGTGGAGCTGCAGCAAATCAGAGCGATATAATTTGTCAGCACATTATACTACCATGAGGTCCCTGAAAGGTAAGCCCCAGCAATAGATAGGCAGTCTTTTACTGCATATAGGGGTGATGCACAGCCCCATCTCCCTCCCCTGTGTCTCCTTCCCCCCTCTCCCTCCTCTGTGTCTCCTTCCCCCATCTCCCTCCACTGCGTCTCCTCCCCCATCTCCCTACCCTGTGTCTCCTTCCCTCACCTCCCTCCCCTATGTATCCTTCCCCCCATCTCCCTCCCCTCTGCTTTCCCCATCCCCTATGTCTATTTCCCCCTCCCACCCCTGTGTCTTTCCCCCACTCTTCCCCCTCTCCCTCCCTTGTGTCTCTCCCCCCATTCCCCCCCATTTTTCTCCCCCCTCCCCTGTGTTTCTCCCCCCTCTCCCTCCCCTGTGTCTCCTTTCTCCCCCCTCTCCCTCCCCTGTGTCTCCTTTCCCCCTCTCCCTCCCATGTCTCCTTTCTCCCCCTCTTCCTCCCCTGTGTCTGCTTTCTGTCTCCCTCTCCCTCCCTGTGTTTCCTTTCTGCCTCCCTCTCCCTCCACTGTGTCTCCTTTCTCCTCCTCTCCTTCCGCTGTGTCTCCTTCCCCCATGTCTCTCCCCTGTGTCTCCTTTCCCACACCCCTATGTCTTGTCCCCCCTTTCTCCATTGTGTCTCTTTCACCCCTCCCACTGCTGTGTCTCTTTCCCCCTCTCCCTCCCTTGTGTCTCTGCCCCCTCTTTCCCCCTCTCCCTCCCTTGTGTCTCATCCCCCTCTCCCTCCTCTTTGTCTCTTCCCCCTGTGTTTCTCCCCCCTCCCCTGTATCCCCCTCTCCCTCCCCTGTGTCTCCTTTCTCCCCCCTCTCTCTACCATGTGTCTCCTTTTTCCCCTCTCCCTCTCCGGGGCCTCTTTTTCTCTCTCCCTCCCCTGTGTCTCCTTCCCCCCTCTCCCACCCCTGTGTCTCATCCCCCCCACCTCCCTCCCTTGTGTTTCCTTCCCCCATCTCCCTCCCCTCTGTCTCCTCTTCCCATCCCCTTTTTTCTCTTTCCTCTTCCCTATCCTGTGTCTGTTCCCACCACTCTTTTCCCTCTCTCCCTCCCCTGTGTCTCTTCTCCCCTGTGTTTCTCCCCTCTCCCCTGTGTTTCTCCCCCTCTCCCTCCCATGTGTCTCCTTAATGCCTCCCTCTCCCTCCCTGTGTCTCCTTTCTGCCTCCCTCTTCCTCCACTGTGTCTTCTTCCCCCATCTCCCTCCCCTGTGTCTCCTTCCCTCACCTCCCGCCCCTATGTCTCCTTCCCCCATCTCCCTCCCCTCTGCTTTCCCCATCCCCTATGACTATTTCCCCCCTCCCACCCCTGTGTCTTTCCCCCACTCTTCCCCCTCTCCCTCCCTTGTGTCTCCCCTCCCATTTTTCTCCCCCTCCCTGTGTTTCTCCCCCCTCTCCCTCCCCTGTGTCTCCTTTCTCCTCCCCTCTCCCTCCCCTGTGTCTCATTTCCCCCTCTCCCTCCCATGTCTCCGTTCTCCCCCCTCTCCCTCCCCTGTGTCTCCTTTCTGTTTCCCTCTCCCTCCCTGTGTTTCCTTTCTGCCTCCCTCTCCCTCCACTGTGTCTCCTTTCTCCCCCTCTCCCTCCGCTGTGTCTCCTTCCCCCATGTCCCTCCCCTGTGTCTCCTTTCCCACTCCCCTATGTCTCGTCCCCCCTTTCTCCATTGTGTCTCTTTCGCCCCTCCCACTGCTGTGTCTCTTTCCCCCTCTCCCTCCCTTGTGTCTCTCCCCCTTTCCCCCTCTCCCTCCCTTGTGTCTCATCCCCCTCTCCCTCCTCTTTGTCTCTTCCCCCTGTTTCTCCCCCCCCCTCCCCCGTATCCCAGTCTCCCTCCCCTGTGTCTCCTTTCTCCCCCCTCTCCCTACCATGTGTCTCCTTTTCCCCCTCTCCGGTGCCTCTTTTTCTCTTTCCCTCCCCTGTGTCTCCTTTCTCCCCCCTAACCATCCCCTGTGTCTCCTTCCCCCTCTCCCACCCCTGTGTCTCATTCCCCCCACCTCCCTCCCTTGTGTCTCCTTCCCCCAGCTGCCTCCTCTGTGTCTAATTCCCCCATCTCCCTCCCATGTGTCTCCTTCCCCCTTCTGCCTCCTCTATGTCTCATTCCCCATCTCCCTCCCCTGTGTCTCCTTTCTCCTCCCCTCTCCCTCCCCTGTGTCTCATTTCCCCCTCTCCCTCCCATGTCTCCGTTCTCCCCCCTCTCCCTCCCCTGTGTCTCCTTTCTGTTTCCCTCTCCCTCCCTGTGTTTCCTTTCTGCCTCCCTCTCCCTCCACTGTGTCTCCTTTCTCCCCCTCTCCCTCCGCTGTGTCTCCTTCCCCCATGTCCCTCCCCTGTGTCTCCTTTCCCACTCCCCTATGTCTCGTCCCCCCTTTCTCCATTGTGTCTCTTTCGCCCCTCCCACTGCTGTGTCTCTTTCCCCCTCTCCCTCCCTTGTGTCTCTCCCCCCTTTCCCCCTCTCCCTCCCTTGTGTCTCATCCCCCTCTCCCTCCTCTTTGTCTCTTCCCCCTGTTTCTCCCCCCCCCTCCCCCGTATCCCAGTCTCCCTCCCCTGTGTCTCCTTTCTCCCCCCTCTCCCTACCATGTGTCTCCTTTTCCCCCTCTCCGGTGCCTCTTTTTCTCTTTCCCTCCCCTGTGTCTCCTTTCTCCCCCCTAACCATCCCCTGTGTCTCCTTCCCCCTCTCCCACCCCTGTGTCTCATTCCCCCCACCTCCCTCCCTTGTGTCTCCTTCCCCCAGCTGCCTCCTCTGTGTCTAATTCCCCCATCTCCCTCCCATGTGTCTCCTTCCCCCTTCTGCCTCCTCTATGTCTCATTCCCCATCTCCCTCCCCTGTGTTTCCTTCCCCCATCTCCCTCCCCTCTGTCTCCTCTTCCCATCCCCTTTGTCTCTTCCCCCCTCCATCCCCTTTGTCTGTTCCCCCCACTCTTTTCTCTCTCTCCCTCCCCTGTGTCTCTTCTCCCCCGTATTTCTCCCCCCTCCCCTGTGTTTCTCCCCCTCTCCCTCCCATGTGTCTCCTTTCTGCCTCCCTCTCCCTCCCTGTGTCTCCTTTCTGCCTCCCTCTTCCTCCACTGTGTCTTCTTCCCCCATCTCCCTCCCCTGTGCCTTCTTCCCCCATCTCCATCCCCTGTGTCTCCTTCCCCCATCTCCCTCCCCTGTGTCTCCATTCCCGCTCCCCCATGTCTCTTTCCCCCCTCCCTCGTGTCTCATTTCCCCTTGTGTCTCTCCCCTCACTCTTTCCCCCCTCTCCCTCCCTTGTGTCTCTTCCCCCTCCCCTGTGTCTCTTCCCCATGTGTTTCTCCCCCTTTCCCTCCCCTGTGTTTCTGCCCCCCTCCCTCCCCTATGTTTCCTTTTTTCTCCTCTCCCTCCCCTGTGTCTCCTTTCTGCCTCCCTCTCCCTCCCGGTGTCTCCTTTCTGCCTCCCTCTCCCTCCCCTGTGTCTCCTTTCTCCCCCCACCTCCCTCCCCTGTGTCTCCTTTCTCCCCCATCTCCCTCCCCGTGTCTTCTTTCTGCCTCCCGCTCCAGGTGCGCATGCTCACTGCGCTATGCGCATGCGTGATTCCTGGCGCAATGCGCATGCACGACTCGTGGTGCAACTCGCATGCGCGCTACCATCGCAATGGCAGTTTTTGTTGTAATAATTGCGAGTTTGTCAAAAGTTTTAACATAGCGTTACCGACAAACACGCAATTACCACAACTATTATATGTGAATGTGATAACATTAAAAATCTCTTTTTTCAGTTGACTATTGATTTAAACATATATTTTACTTGATCTTGTTTTGATTTATCTTTTATTTAAATCCTGTTTTTTTATTATTATTTTATTTTAAATCATTTTTTTATGTGGTCACTTATTTACTATTTTAATGAATGATTTGTTTGTTTGAATATTTTGATGGTCAGTAGCTGTCAATTGGAAAACAATGGCTCTACATGAATATTTATAAGAACACATAAAGGAAAGTTACAAGGGTAAAGTTGGCCGTCCTATCCTGTCATAGCAGTGAAATAATTCATGAAGCTGGGATACAGAATAATTTATCATAAATGAATTCATAAATAATAATGAACTATATAGCACTTACCATCTTCTGTCAACACATTGTGTGAACAAGAGGCCAAAGGTCTTCAAAAGCCAAACACATTGAAAACTAATATATTGCAATTTAAAGCTAGTCATTTGGCTAAGGACCAAGGACCACTGGTGAAGAAAAAATTACTTAACGTATTTGTGAAGTATGAAACAAACTAATTGGCAGCTTTGTAAGCCATGGACATAAAACATTACTAAAAAAAAAAGTCTTTGTTTAAGGAATTTAGTTTTTGTTACTTCCTGAGAGCTGGATTATGTGTTTTTCTAATCTATTAGTGGAGCGAGGTGTAGGAGAGGTGGGTGCAGAGAGAAGTTGGAGTTCTTTGTTAGATAATTGGAGGTCTTTGTTAGATAATTGGATTGCCTTATGGTCCCCTCGGGACCATAAGGCAGGAAGTTTGCATCAATAGATGCAACCATAACTTTCCACTAATATATCATGGATGCCTCCAGGTTCCAGCAGAGGATTCAAAATATATCTTGTTTTAATTAAAAACTATTTTAATTACTTTTTCTTAATTGTGCTATTAGACTCAGTTTTCAGACTAATGTTTTTTGTCATTGTGCAGTGTCCCTTTAACAGTTCAAAGAAGCTCACCATTTGCTCTACTAACATTCACAACAAGAGATTCACGAGGGGCAATAACTATTACGAGACCTTTACCAATAAAGCAGTCCCCTCTCCTTTGTCTCTTTTATTGCCTCACTTTGGATGATTGCATATTTGCACAAAAACAGGGCCTTCTTTTTCTAATGTATTGATGTATATTTACTGTTAGATTTTTATAGTTCCCCAATTAAATATGCTATAAAAAGATCATAAATAATAAACAATAACACTAATATGTAGTATAATAAGGAATAGTAGTGCAAGCTTGATACAACACACAACTAATATCAGATAACTACTTATCAAAGAATCTTAAATTAGCATGAAAGATAGTTTTAAAATTACTTGTTTTCGCTATCAGATGTCTCCCATAACAATATACAATCTCGCTGAAAGTCTATCCCAGTGCTCAAAATTAAAAAAAGGCTTTGGGTTTTTTCACCACCATGTAAGAAAATTGCCTTTGAGAAGCCTAGAGGCTTAAAATTTGTTGCTAGGAAGAAGCTAAAACTTTATCTGTGATTGCTCAAATCCAACACAATTAAGCGGTTCATACCACTACCTTCTATTAGCCAGGGTATCCCCCTCACAACCCGCTACCCCCTATGAGCTGGGTCCCCCAACTAATCTATAACCCTTGGAACCAAATTTTAACCTACAAAAAGACTTCCATAGAATCCATATAAACCCCCATAGAACCTAATATTAGCCACTAAACCATGGGGGTCTCAACAGACTCCATGGTATACTAAGCTGTGACTCACTGACCCCTATGGCACCTAAAGTCAACTCCTCAAAGGCCCACATTGCACCTTTTTTAGCACCACATGGGTCCATATGGGACCCCTATGGACCCTAACCATCCCATGGGGGTCCATACGGAACCCAATTTTCAGTAACACTTAAGACATCAAAAATAATACTACAAAAAGAAATAAACATGTAGAGGGAAATATACTTTATCTATCCCTCTGACACCTTCCAGCACCTATGCAGTGCCTCGTCTGAGGAGCTCCTGCACCATCTAATGTTTTTTTGAGCACATCTTAGCTTTATATACAATTTTTTTAAAATTGTGAGTGCCTTAAATATGTGCCAATCATATTTCAGCCAATCAGATTAAAGTATTTTAATTAATCCAGCACAATATCTGATTGGTCAAAAGTCTAACCAATCCTAATGTATGAGACCCCCATGGTATAGGGTTTAATATTAGGTAACCCTGTGGTATAAAAGATTAATTTTATGTGTCATGGGGTTCTTATGGAATCCACATGGTTATTCTTTAGTTGGGGGATACCCAGCTCATGGTGAGTCGCAGGTATTAAGTGAAGATCCTGGGGATACCAGGGTTCATAAGTGAAAGCAGATATTGAGGGGGAATCCCCAGGGATTCTCTGGCTCATAGGGGGTGACAGGTTTTGATGGGGGTTCCTAGAGATCCCTTGCTCATTGGGGGCAGTGGGTCATAAACCCCCCTGCATTAGCTTTAATTATTATTTAACCCATTCTCTGCCAAAGGAAGGGCTTTTATGGATAGATAGGCATACGTACGTAAGTACAAGATACCTGAATTGTATTACCTATTAGAACCCCAAAGATTGCATGTTTTGGACTTACAATGCAATAAACAAGAACTGCAAAACTAAGGGTCCCTGAGGTGGAGCATTTGGAGTGAAGGGTGGGCCAGTGATCCACTGTGATTGCTCCAATGAGAGAGAAAGGAATCATAAGAAAAAGATTCCTACAGGAAAATACTGTATTTGTTCCAGACAAATTTTCCCCCTGTGGCGGACAGGAGCGGAGAGGGTGTTCCTAATGTCAGCCAGCCTGTACATGTAGACTTTTATTTTCATTACTACATTTCTTGTTTTCCTGTTTTATTAAAAACATTGCTAAAAGTTTACCTGAGCCTTTGGACTGTCTCTCTGAAAGCTGTTATAGGAATCTGCAGGGCTACTCTGCAAGGCCACTGTTGTCTGAAAAGAGATTACCAGGTCTTGGATTTAAAGATCACCCATATCTCAGCATGGAGGAGACAGTAAAGGCCTTACTTTCCAGCAGCTCAGCAAAGAAATAGCAACAATAGAACAATCCACAGCAACAGGAATTTAATCAACTGATTGACTCTGGAACCACAGTAACCCTGCTGTCAGGAAGACTGGTAGCCGTGGACAACTAAAAGCCAGAAAAAAAAAGGATTGGGCATAGTTTGTGTACATGGTACAGTTTTGAATTATCCTACCAAGACTTACTGGGTTGAGTTGTAGGGTTGGGTGAGCACAAGTTAGCGACCCTGTGGTCTCTCAGCTACCATATGCAGTTGTATTGGCAGGGATTTTCCACATTTTGAAACGCTTTTACAAAAAAAAAAAAACCTCTGATTATTTGTTAAAAAAATAAAGAAGAAAGAGACAGAAATATAAAAAGATGGGAACAGAAATCACGAAGAAACAGAACCGAGAGCTGGATCTAGCAGTATCCCAGGCTAACCCACAAGGTATATCAGGGGCCGTAACATCCTTCTCAGGAAATGAGAGGTGATTGGAGTAGCCGTAAGGGGAAGAGAAACTCCTCAAGGCCCCTATTTTGTGTTGAAAAGAGATCTCCTGTATTGTATTGTTAAGAATGTTGATGAGATTATATAACAATGGCTGGTACCTCAGGGACATCAAAAGAGTGAGGGAACTAAGCCATAGCCATCTCTTTGGAAGCCACATGGGAATAGATAAAACCCAAAACAGAATTATGAAAAGGTTGGCCTGGAATTTATTCAGAAGTTTGCCGTTATTGTCCTGTCCAGAATGTCAGTTTACAATTCCTTAGCCTCAGTTAAGGACTCCACTGATACCTCTTCCAATCATAAAGGAACCTTTTGAAAGGATAGCAATGGACCTAATAGGACCACTCAAAAAGACAGTTTGGGAGCAACAGTACATTCTGGTCATATTAAATTATTCTACTCGATATCCAGAAGATTTTCCTTTGAGGACTGCAAACTCCAAGAGCTTGGCTAAAGAACTGGTTCTTCTTTTCTCTAGAGTGAGAATTAAATTAAATTCATTAAATAAACTGATGACAGATCTGTGTTAATTATAAAAAATCAGAGAGCCTCAGTATATCATGCCCACACAGATGGACTGGTGGAGAGATTCAACCGAACATTAAAGGAAATCATAAGAAAGGTGGTGGACCACGATAGAAAACTCTGAGACATGTCATTACCTTCTCTTCTATTTGCAGTTCGAGAAGTACCTTAGGCCTCTACCGGATTATCACCATTTCAACTCTTATATGGATGTCATCCGAGGGGAATATCCTACATGAAACATGGGTAGATCAAGGTGTGCCAGGAGAAATATTATAGAATACATCCAAAGCCTTAAATATAGAATTGCACAAATCGGCCCTGTAGTCAAAGAACATATGGAACAAGCCCAGGAGGAACAAAAAAACTACTGTAATTATAGGTCCAGAGATTTCAACCAGGGCACAAAGTAAGGGTGCTAGGACCTACTATGAACAGTAAACTTCTGGCGAGATGGCAGGGACGTTATGAAGTCATAGAAGCCATCTGAGAATTAGACTACATGACCGCCGCAAACCAGCGCAAACGTATAATATCAATTTGTTGAAAGCATGGCATGAGAGAGGCGCTGAATCGGCTTTGGTTTCCTCTATTGCCCAGTTGGAAGAGCTGCCTCTTGAAGCACCGATATCTACAAGGTTATCCCCACAGCAAAGAGAATAACATGTAACAGAGATGGCTTTTCAACCTATCCAGGAGCATTGAGATCCACCATGACAATATTATTAGGCCTGGAATGACAGTAAGAATCAAGCCATACTGAATGCCTGAAGCAAAAATAGATGAAGCAAGAGTCAAAGTAGAAAAAATAATACTTGAATCACGAATAATTAAAGAATCTAACGGTGAATGGTGTTGTCTGATTGTACTGATTCCAAAGCCTAACAGGGCAACATGTTTCTGTAGCGACTTTAGAAAGTTGAATGAGATATCTTAATTTGACGTAAATCCTCTTCCCAGAATTGATGAACTGATAGATCAATTGGGAAAAGTCTGATTCTGTCCACATTGTACTTGACCAAGGGATATTGGCAGGTCCCACTAACGAAAGCAGCAAAAGAGAAAACTGCTTTTGCACCCTGGAATGCTTTTCCATTATAATGTATTGCTCTTTGGGCTACATGGAGCCTCGGAAACCTTTCAGAGGCTTATGTACAAGCTCCTATAGTCCTACATGAAATATGCATTTATATACAACATAATAAAATATACCTCTGATTTGGATTCGTATTTGAACAAAGCAGACAGAGATTTAGATATACTAAGGAAAGAGGGTCTGGTGGTTATTCCGGCCAAATGTAACCTGGAACATGCAGAGACACAGTTGAATTAAATTGTAGTCATTCGAACCTGGCTAAGACCCCTTAGGAAGAAACAAGATTGAGCATTCTTAAGGATTGTTGGCTAGTACAGATGATTCATAGGGGGACTAGGGCAAGGATGGTTCATATATCCCTGGTGCCAATTAGAGCAAATAAGCAAGCCCGCTGAAAATAATACATGGCTCCTTTAAAGCTCACATAGTTGCAGGCATTGGTGCCTATAAGAACGGGAAGACTCTCTGAAGGTAAGCAGTGTGGAGATGGATCAGGGCTATGCAGAGGGCCCCCCTAGGGAGGCCCCTGACAGGCAGGTGGACTAAATGTTTTATCATCTAAATTATATCATATTTATCTTTTCAATTACTCTGCAGATCGCCAGTCATGCTTCTCAGTTAATTCCATTTTCGTATAATATATATTTATATGGATGTGTAAATTATCCTTTAGCATGACCCCACCCTTAATTGAGACTATTGCATACAATTTGTTATCATGTATAGCATTAAATTATATTTAAATTTTAAATAGCTTATTCACTTAACATTGAGCATATTACCTTATCAATTTACCAAAATATACTTAATCTGGGCTAGTTCTGTTAAGTATACCAGTACTAATTAAATCAATTAATTGTTATTGTAAAATCAAAAAGAAGGTCCCATCAAAACAATCATATTTCATAGAAGCTGCGTGAGTTTGAATAATTTTATTTTACAAACATATATATATATATATATATATATATATATATATATATATATATATAAAATAAAAGTAGTGTATGTAACATTAGTGTTCCTCTTACATAAAATGTTGTCAATGTTTCTTTATCATCTGCAGGTAAGCAACATGATAATTACATCATTCTACCGCAGGCTTTGAATCAGATCCAACATAATCTAATTAAGACAGTGAGCCTTGCCAAAAAGTAATTAACATCAATAGCAAACGTGAGCAGTGCATTCACTTTAGATCCTCTAATATCTAAAATCTCTGTATTTACAACTGGGGTACTACGGATATTAATGATTTACAAAGAACATATGCCTTCACAGCCTGTCCCCATGTTTTTAGCCTGACTGCATGTGTACTGAAATTTCTTCTGAGTCACGGGACCAAACAAGTGCCAGAAAGCACACAGGAAGCACAGTCATCTTGGAGCTTGGGATTAATGTACTTACTTCTGGTGCATTCCTATGTCTATGAACATATCAATGCTATTTGAACCACTTGTTCTAGTGCATTTACAGTACATATAATCCTAGGTATGTCATCTCAACATAACTGATGTAACACCTAAAAGTTGAAATTTTATGTTTTTGAATATATTATCATGGCATTGTCCAATAAAATGCTGGGCTAAATCGGAGAGCTGATTATTATGGGGGACCATTTTCAAATAATATCTCAGATTTCAACCAATTTTCCTACAATTCATACAAAAACAATAATTTTATTTGTCTAAATGGTATTTTTTTTTTTGTATTTGTTTTATATAAAAGGAGCTTTGTCTACCACATATCAAATAGAATCACCTGTGTATTGTTTCTTGCATGAACAATGTTATAACCTTTATTTAATTAAAACGGATATATTTTCTCGACTTGTGCATGCATTTCTCAAAAATAAATTTGAATAAACTTTATTTAATGGTACATCCTTTTTCAAAATTTTCAGTTGTGGAATTCGAGGCTGAAATTATGAAAATGTTATAATATTATTATGCAGACTTTAATGAAGGTTTATTTGTTTTATTTCTATTTTATATTTTAATGTAATTTTATGTATTACTTCCCATAATTAAGAAGATAATTTATCAGTGTAATTTGGGTATTTATTTACAAATAAAAATGTTATTCAGTTTATAACATCCCCAAGATAATGGGCCCAATTCTATTGCCCAATTTGTAAATGTATACACACTTAAAACTGCTCGTAATATTGCCACATATTCTATTAGCTGCTCGCAATCCGATTCTGAGTTCCCCGACCACAATCACTACGGGCAGCCAAACCCACAAAACCGGCTGTAGAACTGTATTGGTTTTAGCACAGCTTGAATATTACAAGCTCTAAATTATTAAAGTTAAACAAAATCAATATTCTATTAGACCCGTAGCTCTAAATCGCAAATTTAGTCTAACCCGCAACTGAAAAAAGTATCACTTTTCTGTCAAAAATATTATGAGTACTAAATAGGACTCGCAAGGGCTTTTTCAAACACTACACACCATACTGTGCTTAAAAAGCATGAGGTAGCATGGCAACACATTCAAATTAATTGTACACAGTCTCAAACCTACAAATATGCAATTATAAATATATTAGTTTTAAATGTTATTTCTGAGTAATATCGTTCCTGGTACTCAATGAGGTTAATACATATCATGAAATCCACATGGACTAGAACAAATGAACTAATGCATTTTTTAGAGTGCTAGATTGCTACATTGTGAACCCAATCAACAAATATTACTTATTGGCACTAACAAATTTTTAGCCTCCGATTGCAGATTACATGTAACTTCCATGTTTTACTGTCGTCATGATGGTGGTCTCATTTACTATTGGCTGTGTCTGAGAAGTAAATTACGGGCTTGCTTAAATATTGTCAGATCATATGATCACGCCGCCCTGAAGGCAAGGTTTACGTGTTCAGCCTTGCGGTTAGAATTTATGAGCTGGAGTCAATAGAATACATCTAAACATGTATAAAAAACACCAGCAGCCAAATGTATGAGTTTGAGGCATTTACAACAGCTAATAGAATATGGCCCCATATTTTCAATAATTTCATGCGGATTGTAGATATAATTAAATGCGACTTAATTTTGTGAAAATAATTTTTATTTCTATAAATAGATGAGAAAATAACAAGCTTTCACAGCAGTATGACTCGTGCATCTGACTTAGGTTCACATTGGTTTAATTCTTAAAATCTAGGAGTTTTTGCATACAAGGGTGGATTTATAAACTAAGCATCTTCCATTGGGGTAGCTAGTTGCTTGACTGGTTAACTTTTCACAAACTTTTATGTATACAGCACCAAGGTTCTGGAATTCTCCAGAACCCTCGATCAGATTGAATTAAAATTTAGAAATTTTCAAATAGAGACTGAAGACCACATTCTTCACCAGTGGTAGAGCTAGAGAATGGAGGGCCCTGGTGCAAAAAACAAAATGTGGGCCCCCCGAGGTGGTTGTAAAAGATGTTTTGTGCTGGGGCCCAGGGGGGGGGGGGGGGGGGCAAATCACTCAGTGCTCCTCCCCCAGACGATTTCCCACAACTGCTCCCTTTCTGAAGATCCTTTCCAATATCAGCAAACCTTTCTAAGACCCTTACCCATTGCTACTCACCCCAAGACTCCTTCCATAGCTTCTCCCCTACCCTTACCTCCTGCCTGTCAAATGTCCTTAACCTGCAGCTCCAAGATGCGCGCACTCCATTTTCCTGCCCCATCCTCTACGGAAATACCCCTCTCAGCACCCACCTCAGATAGCACCTATTCCTTTGTCCTTGGCTCCCCCCACAGAACCCATCCCCCCTGTACTTTGCTGCCCTTGCTTTATTACCTTCTTCCCTGATACACATGCCCAGCATGCTTGACTAATCTACACTGCCACCTCTTGGAGCTTCAGTAGAAATGCTTTTTTTTTTAACCGACACACACAAAAAACAACAACTCAGCACTGGGCCCCCAAAGGATGGCCCTGGTGCACTGCACCCCTGGTAAATCCACCCTTGCTCTTCACCCATGCCAAAAAGTTATTAGTAATGTATTATTTTTAGTATTATTATTAGCACTCCTGCCAAATTCTGGGTGCTGCATAAATATGAAGGAATTTAGGGAGGTTTCTGAAGAACATGTGTGTATTTACTAATAATAAAATAAAAAAGGAAGAGAGTAGTCATGCTGGATATTCTAGGACATACAGTATACACTGCTGAACAGAATTCCAAACATCCATACCAAGTGATAACCCCGCATACCATAATTATTCCTCATTATCTGTTGCAAATTGCAAAAAAATAATTACTATAAAAATATTTACTCATTACTTCACAGTACACAAATTTAATTTAGAGATGATTATAACAGTTTTGGCATGTTGTGGTTTCTATAAATAAGCATATTTTTCTCTATTAATAACACATTATTAGATGTGTGGTGTTGAAAGAAGAGGAAACAAGTTTGCAGTTTAATTCAGCTTCTATTCACCATGACAGACCAGGAAGCTGTGTCTCCAGCACATGATACGCATTAATAAGCAAATTACTAACAGAGATTACCAGTAGATTTTAAGGATTTTTGGAATTTGAATTTAAAATAATTTATTAATATTGAAGTTCTATTTTTTTTTTAATTGGTGTGCCAGAAATTCAAGTTAAAAAACTATTCCAAAAAACATAAATTAAAAATATACATTATATCAATATAAATAGACAGTTAAATATAGAGAGTTTTTTTTATTTGTGTAGAATTTTATATAATCTTTATTTTATTCTTCAGAATCTTTTTTTTAAATTTAATATTTTACATAAAATAAATAAAAATCATGATTCAAATAAAGAAAAGCTCACTGTGTTTTTCAGCATTGTGGTATCTCATAGTGATCTGCAGTAACTCCATAGACTTGCAAAGGTGATAAGACACTGCTCACTGAACCCAGTAAGAATAGTAAAAGCCTGGAGCCCGATTCAATTCCAAGCCCGCATCTCACAGGTTCCAGGCCGTATGTCTGCGAGTGTGCTGCGGGCTCCCGTTTGTCTCAGATTCCGGAGCTATTCAATTGAAGGATCCCGCAAGTTACCTGCTGAAAGCCGACTCCGTAAACCATGCACTGGTTCGTAGCAGTTCAGGGCAGGAATATGATCAATTAAGCAAGACCGTAACCTCCCATTAAGAAAAACAGCCAATAGAAACTGAGACCGTCATCATTACGGCAGTAAAACATTGAGGTTACATGTCAATCAATTAGGTTCGGGGGTCCAATATGCGACCGGTCTCGCAAACCTGCAAAATACCAAATTATAAAAATGAATGCCAATACTGTTCTAGTCCATATGGGTGGCCTGATATGTATTAACTCATTGATTCCCGAGATTGATATAACCCTGAAATGAAACATTAAAATAAATTTGTTTTTACTGACGATTTGCGATCTTGAGACTGTTGTGCAATTAATTATAATGTCTTTCATCGCTTTCATTTACAGTGCAGTATTTATTTTTTCATTGCATTTACAGTGCTACAATCCAGAGTTTAACCCCCTTGCGGGTCCTCTCTAGCACTTGTAGGATTTTCTCCTACATTTGCCATTTACGGGTGTGAAACCATTTGCGGCATTGGGGAATTGGAGCAATTGAATAGCTATTTGCGATTTTAACCATCGGAACTCTTGAGGAGATCAAAGGCTTGCAGAGTTTTTAACCCTGTAACCTGTAAATCATTTGGAGCCAGCAAAAAGACGCCAATTGAATAGCAAATTAACTTCCGGCCTCACTTACGGGCTCCAGTAACTCACAATTGCTCAATTGAATCAGGCTCCTGGATAGTAAGTTGTTACCCATCTGTCTAACCAGTGTTATATTAACTTGAAGATGTTCAAATTCATATACATATTCTTGTTTTGGCTACAATTTCTTTGAAATAGCCCAGTATGGATAATGATCCATCAATTTATATCTGTAAATTTCAGGGAATAATAATTGTTGAAATAATGAAATAATACATAAATAATAAGCAAATAAATAATAATACAAAATAAAAAAAACACTGAAAATTAACAATCTATGGCTGCTGCAAAAAAGAATCCAGTAAAATGTGAGTCACACCCAGCTCTAACATGTGCTTGCAGAAGACTCTGTCTGAATGTCAGTAGTCTCCATAGCTAGGCTATGAAATGGTACTCAATAATGTTAACACACTACCCTAGCTTTAAAATAACACGCTAGTCCTTACTGACACCTATTCTATATTATACTATAACTATGGGGGTACTTATGGACCCCTATGGTACCTAAAATGAACCCCCATAGTGTTCTAAACTATAAACATTGGGCTTCCTATGGATCACCATGGCACGTAAAATAACCTCTATACTATGGGGATCTCTATGGACCCCATGGCATCGAAAAACCTTTCCATTGGGATCCTCAAAGACCTACAACCTTAGCACCCTTCCTATCTCCATAGAGGTTCATATTGGACCCCCATGGACCCCAACCATGCCATCATCAATAACAGAAAATGCAAAAAAAAAAAAAATTACTTAAAAAAAAAAAGTTACACGTGTAGGGAGGAAACATACATCACCTATCCTTTTGATGCCCTCCAGCAAAGATCATTAATGCCCCATGCCTCACCATTCAGCCCTGAATAAGAGGGCACTTCCATGTTAATTTGAAGATTCCGTCCTCTTCTCTTTTGATTGGAGTCATTGGTACTCCGGGGAAATGGGTCTGCACATAAATATCCTGCTACAGTATGAAAAAAAAAATCTATCAGACCTGCTCCTCTGAGAAGGTCCAGTGCCGAGTAACGTTTTTTAGTCTTTGCCTTGTATGTTATTTTTGCAGATTCCAATTGGCTGAAATATGTGCCAATCAGAATGCATGGATTGAAATAAAACTTTAAGTCTAAAACAATTAAGGTGTTGGCTCATTCACAGCAATGGACTTAAGACTTTACAGGTGATTGAAGGTACCGGTAGGTTTTTTTAAAATCCATTTTTAAAATAGTTAAGAACTCAGACGGCATTTTTTGGAGGTTAGATTTACATGTATGATGTGATAGCTCTGTAGTGATTTACAAGTGAACTTCACTCAGTTCTTTTCTTATAAGAGCCACAGCACAGAGGCCATTTTTGGGGATTATTCAAAGGAAATATATTTTATTACTTTAAACTCTAATTAATATGAGTTTGGCCAAAACAATTTTCATCTTTATATGAAGGGTTGGTTTTACTTGATTTTTGCCTTTTAGTATTATGTTTATTATACTGTTGACAGCTAATAAAGGACATAAGTAATGCATGCATTGATTACACCCTGAAAACTGTTTTTAAGGGTTGCCCGACAAAATAAAGTCTTAAAATCACTGCACAAAATTATGGTCACTGCCTACCCTTCTGTTTTTGTTTGTGATTTTTCATCAAGTTACTTATTCTAGGGAGCCTTCTCTTTGGAAGACTCACTAGAATAGATAAGAAAATCCACCTGGAATAGTTAATTCACTATATGAATCTACAGATTGAAATTAATTACAGTATAAGAGACAGATATATTTTATACAATATTACCTATTGCTATTAAAATAACTAATATTATTAACACTTAAATCACAGACATTTATGTAGTGCTATACAGTTGGATGGAGAGGGTACAGGAGGGATACAATGTTATGGTGGAGCAGTGAGGGACATAACCTGGTAAGACCCATAGTCCCTGACCCCCCAAAAAAGCACACAACACAACTGTTGGAAGTACAACTGGCCGCAGCGAGTTTTATTTTATATAATATGCAAAAGGCATATGTAAATCCGCCACGATGGGGGAGGAGTCCCGGACTTGGGCAGTAACCCCATCCCGTTGAGCCGATGCTCAAGAGGTCAACCGCTGTGCCATCGCCACACCTTCCCAGGGGTAAGGGCGGCCCCTTCTCACCATTAGCCCGGGAAACTCCCCCACCAGCCACTACGGAGGCGCTCCCCCCCATTGCTAAGGCCCGCTGAACCCCCTCATTCCTCTCGTACCACACCAGCACACTGCTCCGTGCTCCTTAGGCACACTCAACTGCAGACCATCCTTTGAGTTCATGGCAAAACGCTCCGCCCAGTATATGTAAGAGTGCCCAATCACCCAGAGTTGATTCGGATAGTCTACAACGGTATGCCAAACTTAGTAAGCGACTGAAGCCGGATGTATGTATGACTTGAAACGGCTTGATTGCTACCTTCCAATCCTCTTAAGCCACTCATCCGTAATTCCTAAACCGGCTGCTTCCATTGCCGCTCCTATGCAGAATGAGTGAGTTCCAAATCCAGCCTGGCATAGTCCCATTTTGCTCAAACAACTTTTGAAGACTTTAGAAAATTGGAAACGCGACAAAGCAAGCCCATCCAAGCGCGTTAATAACGGCCTGGGCGCACCCATCCGCCTCTGTAACAGTCGCTCCACACACTCCACTGGGCAACAGTCCGTTCCTATCCGTCTCAACATTATCTCCTTGCCATGACACGCCTGGTCTGTCTTGGATCTCCTTAGTCATAACACTACCCTGTCACCTTGCACCCACACGTCCTCCACTTGAATGCCTCCCGGGCCGTGTCTGCTAGCCCCAAAAAGTTTGCCTAACCTGAATGCCCCAAAGAAGGCTAGCGAAAAAGCAGTTATGTAACAACAATGCCTCATAGGCCATGTGGCAAGCCTCCTCCAGTGCCACAGAGATACGCAACAACAGCAAAAATGTGACAGGGCACCGATTGTCCTTACACGATTGACCCTAAGCCATCCCCTTCAGGACCCCCCTCACCAGAAACTCATTAGTCAAGTCCTTCTGCCCAGATAGCTTAAACATAAAAGCCAACGCAGTTACTTGACTGGACACTGATGCCGCCGACATCCCAGCATCCCTACATTGCAGTATGAACCACAGCAGTATGCTTAACCTCTGATCATCAGACTCCTCGCCGCCTGCTGCCGCCACCAAGTCGGACCACTTAAACCACACCTTCCTGTATGCCGACCATGTTGATGGCGCCAATGAACTTCTGATTATCTACACTATCTCTCTGCTCCGAGCTCCCATAGCGCGAGCGAGGACTGCTCCCCCGTTGCTGCAGCTCGTGGGGCCAACTTCCTGAAGCGCCCCCACTCAAAACGAGACAAACAGTCAGCTATCTCGTTATCCATAACTGGAACATGCCTAGCTCTAAAACATGTTCAGACGTGAGCAGGCTAGTACTATGTGTCAAAGCAACCTGATGACTGGTACTGATGATGATGTGATGCTATTTATAGCGTGAACAACCACCATGTTGTCTGAGAAGAAGATGACGTGCCTATCCCGAAGGTCCTGTCCCCACAAACAGACTGAAATCACGATGGGGAATAGCTCAAGGAAGGCTAAGTTCTTGGTTAGGCTAGCCTCAAACCATTTTTCCAGCCATGCCGCTGCACACCATTTCCACCGGAAATATGCACTGAATCCATGAGCCCCCGACGTATCCGTAAACAAAGCCAGCTCGATGTTAGACTGCCTACTCGTATGAATCATTGTAGGATTCCAAGAGCGCCACCCAAACTGCCACGTCCTCTTTCATGGATGTCGATATACTGTCGAAATGATGCGCTTGCTTGATACCGACCGTAGCCAACGTGATCCGGCGACATAGGATCCTTTGCCTGGGAATGATCCTACATGCGAACGCCAGCTTACCAAGAATGGACTGGAGCCAACTGAGAGAAACCCGCCTAGCACCCGTGAGAGACTCCAGTTCGCCTCTTAAATCCTTGACTTTTGCAGCTGGTTAACTGCACTCCATCGTCAGGGAATTTATCATGATGCCCAAGAAGCTAAGGGAGGTGGTGGGACCCTCCGTTTACTGTTCTGCCAAAGGAGCTCCAAAGGAACGCGCAACTCTGGAGAACGTGGCCAGCAAGTGCGCACACACTGCTTGCACGCCCGGGCCCACAAACAGGAAGTCGTCCAAATAATGAACTATGCTATGATATCCTGACTCCTGAACCGATACCCACTGCAGGAAACTGCTGAAGGTCTCGAAGTAGGCGCACAACACCGAACAGCCCATGGGAAGGCATAGGTTCACAAAGTAGCTGCTCCCTAAATGACAGCCTAGCAGCCAATGGCTTGCCTGGTGAACTGGGAGCAAACGAAAAGCAGACTCTATGTCCACCTTAGCCATCAGAGCCCACGACGCCAGCCCGCCAAACAATCTCAATCACCGAGTCAAACAAAGCATATGAAACCGATGACAGATCCTTGGCGATACCATCGTTTACTGATTGACCGTTCACGTATGACAGGTGGTGTATCAGCCTAAACTTTACAAGTTCTTTCTTCTGCACCACACCCAACGTAGATATTTGTAAACAGTGGATAGGGGGTTCCGCAAACGGGGCTGCCATCCTGCCCAATTTGACTTCCTTTTCAATTTTTTCTTTTGCTACACCTGGAAACTCTGCCACTGATTTTAGGTTTGCGGGCTATATGGTAAAGGATTGATCCACCTTCATTAAGCCAATGACCGACTGCCTTGTCACTCCACGACATCCCCGGTCTATCGGACATGCACTGACGAAAACACTCATCATACCTCCACCATGCCATACCGCCATACGTGCGTTGCCCTCCCCGTATCTCATCAAGGTAAATGAATAACGCTGAACACTGCTCGGGAAACCTCTCGCCGATGACGCACGCCAGGATGGAGAATGCCTGCAGCCAGTTCTCGAATGTCTTTGGAATCCTCCTAAAGCCCTTCCACTCCACCTTGCCCGACACTGACCCTCTGTCCTGTGCATCCACAAATCTCGAGGAGGGTAGTAACGAAAATATTTAGATGAATTCTCTCTTCCAAATACGCTCGTTTACTTCCAGTGGTAGATAAGCGCCTAAGCTATCCAAGCTACATAACACTGTCGACCTGACTGAGCTATCGGATATCTTGACTGTGCCGGGCGCTGGTACTGGGACCACCGGGGCAGGCGGTGAACCTACACTCGAACCACTCACTGCCTGGGAGGCACAACCCTTCTCCTGTACTGTGGCACCTTGTCCTCCCCAAACCTGACACCCATTCTCCTAGATCTTCATTGCTCAGGTTTACATCATAAGACCTCAAGAATCCCTTTAACCCAGCCAAAAATGTTTGTGTCTGTACGTCCCTGCCACTATGAGTGTAGCCCAAAGTGAGTGTCTCATCTGTATCCTGCCTGGCGGGCTCCTGGCGTGGCCTCTGTTTGGCTGGACTGCCACTCGTTGCACACGTATCCCTCTCCAAACTGGAGTCCGCAGCAGTGAGACCTGTGCCTGTGGGAGCAAGATCTGCCCCTAGACGATCTGTCAATGCAAAAATAACCATGTGAGGGCTGTCCTTGTTTGAAATACCCCTCGGCCCTCGTCCAGTCCACTCCCCTCCAGTGATGACTCGTAGAACACAGTAAGGACAGCCTAGTCAAAGGACTGTTGGCTCTAATCTCCCGAACAGCTCTACAGTCCTCTCTCATAACCCCTGCTGATCCTCTGCTGTCAATAAGTTGGTCGTCTATGGCCACTGCCCCCCCAGCTGAGTAACCAACCGTCAATGCTTTTTGCACGGGTGGGTAGGCAGCCTGCTTCCTCTCAACTCCTAATCTCAGCTCGTTACCTGTATAAAAGACACCTGGAAGTCAGAAATCTTGCTGGTTGATAGGGGATCAAATACTTATTTCCCTCATTGACCTGCAAATCAATTTATAACTTTTTTGACATGCGTTTTTCTTGGTTTTTATTTTGTTATTCTGTCTCTTACTGTTAAACTACACCTACCATTAAAATTATAGACTGATCACTTCTTTGTCAGTGGACAAAAGTTCAAAATCAGCAGGGGATCAAATACTTCCCCCCCCCCCACTGTACATAAATAATAATATAAATGTATAGAAGGTTATAGCTGTACCAAATATATTATAATCTAACACAATAGTAATACATGACACCATATCATAAACAAATATATAAGATAACATAAAAATGCTTGTATGGAGTGATAAATAATAAAATAGACCAAAAATTTAAAATAATAACCTATTTCCAAAAGCCCTATTTATGTAGCATTACTGGAGCCCGCCACTTACTCCCTTTATCACGTGAATCTACCCTAATCTCCTACACTAATAAGTAACACCCTATTATAAGAGACCCTAGTGTAATGTGGCAGCTGTGGGGATCTGCCACTAACCCCCCTCAGCTGCCTAGAAAAAACAGGTGCTAATAAAGAAAGTAAGGTGCCAATACTATGTAATACGTAAAAAAATACCATTTATATCAATATCATCAGTTCCAAATAGGAACCAATCTATGCAAAAGTATTAATATGATAAAGATATCGTGATTTTGATAAGGAACAAGTGTAGCCCAAAATAGATAGTGCTATTTTGCATAGAAGGTAGTATATAATTACATACACATAATCCTGAGTAGTATGTGATTTGATCAGATCGTTCAGTCTACTGGTTTGCAAT
The DNA here is from genome assembly GCA_027410445.1 of Discoglossus pictus. Taxonomy (NCBI): domain Eukaryota; kingdom Metazoa; phylum Chordata; class Amphibia; order Anura; family Alytidae; genus Discoglossus; species Discoglossus pictus. The sequence goes on along the minus strand of CM050165.1, from coordinate 22,824,025 downwards.
GCTGCAGTAATGCACTGTGTCCCAAGACTTCTGTATGTTTGTCCAGCAGCAGTCCAGCAGCAGTCTCTGTTTGTGCTTCCCAACTCCTGCGACATCACTTCTCAAGACAGCGGATGTGAGGTGGCCGACTCGCACGTTTCGCCTCAGGCTTCTACCAGGTCCAATGACTTTTTATATGTTGGATTTTAATTATTTTTTTTATTTTGTTAATGAAGGCTATATTTTAATCTGAGTTGCTTCTTTCTAGTTTACATTCAATAATTTATGTACTATTAGAGATAGATGCTGGTTTTCATTGAAGTCTTTGCTTCTTTTTCCTTCTTAGGGACAGTATATAGGTCATAAGTGGATATTAGTTGCAATACGGTAGTGCCTGGACCAGAGGATGTTGCATAATTGTTACATGGAACAAATGTTGGACAGTGAAGTAGTAATTTGGTGAGTGATGATGAGTGATAATCCTTGGCTGGAGCCAAGTGGGCCAGATGTATTGTAATAGGCAAAGGTTGATTGCCTAATATGGGATTTCAAACATATACAGTACTTTGAAAAATCTTAGTGTTTTATACTCTAACCTGGACTACATCACATTGGAAGCAAGGAGAATGTCTCAGATTAAGGCTGACTAGTTGTGTGACTCTCTATGAGGACACTTCCATGTCACATTTTTATAAAACGAAAAAAATAACTGCAAGATATGACTGTTGATATTGCTGCTCTCTGGAATGTAATTTACAAGATAATGAATCCATGAGGAAGAATCATTTATTTTGTTGTCCTAATATATACTATGTTGGATAAAGGCAATATCCAAAATTTAAATGGATTAATAAATAGATACATAAATAAATAAACAGAATGACGGATGTGAATGCACCAATACGAGGCAGAATAAAAAAGTTGTTGGCAGTGCCTCTTAAAATGCTTATAAGGAAAAAACAGAATGATGATAGATTTCTTAATAAGGAAGTAAACAAGGAGCTTGTCTGAGCAGTTTATTACATATACAGCATGCGTAATATTTGCCAGGTTAGTTCTTGGAAAAAAAATAATTTTATTCATGTTGCATTGACTTTCAGTTGAGAAACATTAGTTTTTTTTTTATAAAGAAATGCAAACAAAATGTCCTGACACACCTTAATGGGATAGTATGGGATATATTTTTCAGTGCTAATTATATTAAGCTTTCTTTTATCATTAACATTAAATTGAATCTTGAAAACATACTAATAAGTAGCAAACAGCCTGGCAACCTGTTGGCTTCAAGCTCTACCCACCGACTTCAGCAGTGCCAACCAATCACCTTCTTTCACAACTATGACATTGTGCAGCTCTATTAAGGACTGGCACCATACATACAAGAAAAAGGAAATACATGGGACAAGAAGATGTTTGAAGCTAACAGCTTGCCAAAATGTCAGCTTCTTCTAAGTAAGTTTCAATTTATTTTTTCATTTTTCCTAAATTAAAGTTGTATGGTTAAAGGTTAAACAATGAATGCATTAATTTATTTCATTAGAAAAATAAAAGCCAAACAATCCATAAAAAAACATTTCTCCATTTAGATACAGAAACAGTAAAAAGAGGAAATATATATTTGTAGGACCATTGAAGAATTATTCTTGAAAAAGAGGCAAATGTTTTTAGAATATAAAAAATCCCACTCTGATTGTTTATTTATTATATGCATTTATGCCGCTATGGGATGCACCATTTTGTTTTTTGCTGTTCAATTTCCTGAGTTTGGAGGAGACGTTGGATGAACAGGAAGTTTCAGCGCGTTCATTAGGTGTAATGGAAGACCCATTAGATAAAGAAACACTGTGCAAAAATATATATCTATATATCAAATATAATCATGCGACAATATATTTATATATATTTTTTTTTCTTTGTTGCATCAGAAAGAGGGTATTTGATAATGTGTCACAGTTTGTTTTCTTTCCCAAACAAAGGTCTCAGAGCATTATAAAGTATCCAGAACTGCGCTTGAGGGAGTGCTTTCTTTCATATTTATATTTTTTCATGCAAAAAACGTTTGCATTGATTGAAACGTACTGTTCTAAATGCTTGAAAAAAACAGTTGTCCCTTTAATTTAAACTTGATTTATTTCCCTTATGTTTATAAATGTTATAAATATAAAATAAAGATGGTTTTGCATTATACTATTAGATAAATTACAATGCACACACACATATAAATATATCTGACAGACAAGAATCCTACAGTGTAGACAGTGCGGCACGTACACTAAGGGCGAAGATCCAAAAAAATTCCTATTGATGTAAAAGTTAAAGTTGAATATATGAATATGTGCTTTGTAAAGTTGAATATATTTATGAATATGTGCGTTGAGAGGATGTGTAATGTGGCACCACATAATTAACTTTTTGAAACATGACAGGTTACAAGGTAAATAATAAATTATGGACTGCCATTCCCACAATCTTCAATACAATTAATAATTGTGAGATCCTGTGTTCCTTTCCTGGATCGTCCCATTTTGCTGCCTACGGTGATCTTATGGGTTTCTCATGATCACTGTTTAGTCAGCAGATGTTGTGAGTCACCCGAAAGCAACCCCTCAAACCAGGAGTGTGTCAATCCAGGGCAACTTCATTAAGGCCATAGGCATACATCTTGGAACTGACAAGGACATAGACAGATTACTTTTGGTGATGATGAAGCTGAAGCCAACCAATTCCATTGTTCTCCAACTTATAGGGTCAATCCTCGATATCCATAACCTTGCATACTGGGTTCTTAAGTCAACATGCTAATTACATTACACAGTTCTGCCTTAAGTATAGGATGTCATTATTTAGCATATTTCCTTATACTGGTTTTTAATACACCTCCGTACTTCCCTCCCAGTTGACATCTATATAGTTAATTTATAGAAAAAAACTAAATGGAAAAACGTAATATATAGAAAATACAAACTACTAGGTGCCATCTAGAACTTAAGCCAAATATAAATATAATAAAGCAAGATAAGTAGTGCTTTCCTTAGATGAAGTTTAAATTAATACACTTACAAGACTGTTGGAGCCTGTTAATTAATATTAAGACTCATGTGTTCATAGTTTTTTAGTCTCACCCGACTCTACATACCTGCTAATGAAAATATCCCTTCTGGAGACATGGCATCTACTAAGGCCCTTCCCTTGTTCCACAGACCTTTTTAACTGTGTACCCCTCCATTTGTGGCCTCCTTTGCTGTAAACCCTTACATAACCTGTTTTATAAAACTCTCCCAGAAAATGCAGCATTTAGAGAACAAACCTGACTGGGTACCATCCATACATCACATATTGACAAGTATAACGTGGCTCCTCACACACAGGATGGCTGGCAGCAAAACAACTCCCATGATTTGATTTGTATTAATTCAAGTTATTTCAATTTGTGCTGTTGAAATCTATAACACACAGGCTTCAGTTTGAAAGAATGTAGTCAAGGTGTCTTCATCATACATGAAATCTGATCAAAATGTTGTTGTTGTTGATTAGTCATTCAGTCGCGTCCGACTCTCCGTGACTCTATGGACCAAAGCACGCCAGGTGCATCTCTCAGGCACTGCCCCTCTGAGCTCCATCAAGTTCATGTTCATTGCTTCATTTACCTCATCTATCCATCTCTGCCTCTGTTGTCCCCTTCTTCTTGTGCCGTCAATCTTTCCCAGCATCAGAGTCTTTTCTAGGGAATCCTGACATCTCATAATATGGCCAACATTTTTGAACTTCAGCCTCATGATCATACCTTCTAGTGAACAAGTTGTCTTGATTTCCTGAAGTATTGATTTATTGGATCTTCTTGCAGTCCAAGGGACTCTAAGCAGTGTTCTCCAACACCACAATTCAAATGCGTCAATTCTACGGCGCTCAGATTTCTTTATGGTCCAGCTCTCACATCCGTATGTTACTACTGGGAAATACCATAGTTCGAACTATCCAGACCTTTGTTGATAGTTTAATATCTTTACATTTTACTAGCTTGTCCAAGCTTGCCATAGCTTTCCTCCTCAGAAGTACACATTTTTTAATTTCATGACTACAGTCACCATCTACAGAGATCTTGGATCCAAGGCAAATAAAATTTGTCCCTGCCTCCACTCCTTCCCCGTCTATTTGCCAGGAAGTGAGACTGCCGTTTGCCATGATCTTCGTCTTTTTAACGTTGAACAGCAGACCAACTCTTGCATTCTCTTCTTTTACCCTCATCAATAAATCCTTTAGTCCTCACTTTCAGCCATCAGATTAGTATCATCGACGTATCTGAGGTTGTTGATATTCTTTCCAGCAATATTGATTACGGCTTTGGATTCATCCAGTCCGGCCTTACACATGATGTATTCTGCATTTAAGTTGAATAAATAAGGTGACAATATACAACCATGTTGCTCTCCTTTTCCGATCTTGAACCATTCTGTTGTACCATGTTCGGTTCTGACCGTGGCTTCTTGATCGACATACAGATTCTTTAGGAGGAGGATAATATGATCTGGTACTCCCATCTCTTTAAGGACATGCCACATTTTGTTGTGATCCACACAGTCAAAGGCTTTAGAATAGTCTGTTAAGCGGAAGTAAATGTTTTTTTGGAATGCTCTTGCTTTCTCTATTACCCAGGAGACATTGGCAATTTGATCTCTTGTGCCTCTTCCTCTGCGGACCCGGCTTGCACATCTGGTAATTCCTGGTCCATATATTGTTGTAGTCGAGCTTGTAGAATCTTAAGCATTACCTTGCTGGCATGTGAAATGAGTGCAATTGTTCGATAATTGAAGCACTCTTTGGCACTGCCTTTTTTGGGGATTGGGATGTAGACTGACCTTTTCCAGTCTATTGGCCCTTGTTGAGTTTTCCAAATGTGTTGGCATAAGGCAAGTAACACTTTCACAGCATCATCCTGTAAAATTTTGAATAGTTCAATTGGGATTCCATCACCTCCTGCAGCCTTAGGATCAGCAAGACATCCTAGGGCCGATCTCACTTCCCTCTCCAAGATGTCTGGCTCTAACTCATTGGCCAAATTATTGAGGTCATCACCTCTGTTAATATCCTTCCTGTATAGATCTTCAGTGTATTCCTGCCACCTCTTTATCTGATTTTCCTCTGTTAAATCCCTAACATTTTTGTTTTTTTCACTCCCACTTTTGCATGAAAGGTGCCTTTTAGGTTCCCAATTTTCTTGAAGACATCTCTTGATTTACCCATACGGTTATCTTCAATCTCTTTACATCGCTCATTGTAGAAAGTCTCCCTGTCTCTTCTTGCTATCCTCTGGAATTCTGCATTCAGTTGGACAAGTCTTTTCTTATCTCCACTATGAAAATGTTAGAACTTAGAAAAATAATAATACTGAAGGTTCCCCCTCATTATAAAGTATGGATATTGTTGTAATAGAGTTTTTCAACTTAGTTTTGTTTGTATGCAAAATACAAAACAAGTTGAGAAATTGTTAGTTACTGGAGCCTGTAATGTAGCCCGTAAACCAATTTGCTATTCAACTAGCTTCTTTTAGCTACCCACAAACGATTTTCGGGTTACAGGCTGAAAATCCCTATGGTTGTCACAGTCCTAACTCCAAACCATCTAAGCATTTGATCTTTCAAGCCTGTAAATGTTACCATCGCAAATCGCCATTCAATTGTCACAATTCCTCAAGCTCGCAATTGTTTTCACACACGTAAATGGCAAATATAAAAGAAAATCCTATGAGTACCAGATAGGACTCGCAAGGGGGTTAAACACCTGTTCGTAGCACTGTAAATGCAAATAAAAAATCACTACTGCACTTTAAAAGACGGGGAAAGCGATAAAAGACATTATAATTGCACAACAGTCTCAAACTCGCAGATCTGCAATAAAATATTTGTTTTACCTTTCATTTCCATGTTATATCAATATCGGTAATCAAGGAGTTAATACATATCAGGCCACTCACATGGACTAGCACAGTTTCTTTATTCATTTTTATTGATTTCTACATTGCCGGATTTTGAGCCGATCGCATATCAGACTTTAAAAAGCTAATTGATTGACATTTAACCTCCATGTTTTACTGATGTTATGATGACTGTCTCATTTACTATTGGCTGTTTCTAATCGGTAGTTACGGCCTTGCTTAATTGATCATGCTCATGCCCTGAAATCCTACTTACGGGTGCATGGTTTACGGTTTAGGCTTTTGGCCATGTAGTTGTGGGCTTGATCAATTTAATTGCTCTGTAACTGTTGCAAATTTGCAATTGAATAGGGGCCAAGGTTCTAAGACAAAACTCATTGCTTTCGCGCTACAGAATATGTTGGCATGTTACAAATATACTTTACAAATTAACAATAACGATAATAATTGCTTTAAATTAAGCAAGAATATGTGAAATAGAAGAACTGTTAGGAGCAGTCAGGCTAATGTTTTATATCCCCTATTCTCTGGAACTCCTTGCCTCACTCCAGACTATCCTCTTGCCTCAAAACCTTAAAAAAAAAAGACATCTATTTAAGAAAGCCTATCAATATTCTTTTTTAACATGCACAACACTTTTCTCAACCTCCTGCACCACACACAAAACCTTTAGATTGTAAGTCTGGGAGTTTTCAATCTTGCACAGTGCTTTGGGGAAACCACTATGGACACCAGATTCTAAGCTCAAAGGCCCTCCATGCTTTGCTATGAGTTAATATTGAATTTTTCTTTGCCTGTAAATTAACTTATGTATAGCGCTACGGAATATGTTGGCACGTTACAAATAAACAATAATAATATTTCCTTAAACCTTAAGGATGAAACTCGTTGGTAGCCTTGCTTACCTCTATTCAACTTGTTCTACCTAGTCAAGACCAGAGTGGTGGACAGCAGCAGCTACAGACATTGCAAAACACCAGCCAAGAGAGAGGTAGTGTGCTCCTTGACCAACACACATGGCTGTCTTTCAGGTGCACTATGTTATGCAAGTTTAACACAAGTGGATATATGTTATTTTATTAAATTAAACAATATGTGCTTGTTTTTTTATCTTGCCTGTATATTTCAGGTGTCCAGCATCTACCCTAAATTTATCATTTTGAGCCGGTACACATATATAAGGCTGTAAAATGATTAGCTCAGTTGATGTTTGTTGACATATAATGTGTAATTTGTACAGTTCAATACTATGGCATGCTTCTTTAGTAATGGCCAGTCATCAGCAATTCAGTAACATGCTGCTGAGACACAGTCTGTCATTGGCTAGTACATCTAGTGCTATAGAAACATTGTATACATGAGCTACAGGGGGCAGACCTTTTGGACTATTTGGAAAACAGAACTTTTAGGAACTTGCGAATAAAATTATGTTTAAATGTGCGAATACACACTTTAGGTAGTTTATTTTAATCTTAAAAACAGGGAACTTCCATGTTTCTATCTTAGCCTTGCAAGATCTGCAGCCTTGCCCGTTACTTGCAGTTTAGTAGGACTGGCTAGCATAACTTGTTATCATGGATCAGTATCTGTCTTCTACACTTGTCCTCAACCTTCCTCTATCCTTAGCTTTTACTCTTCATGTCATTATTTGTGTTTGTCCTTCCTCATTGTCTTTCCTTATCAAGGGTGGAACAAAAGCCGCAGCACGCGGTGCAATGCGCCAGTGCTCTCCTCTGGGGAGGAGTTCCAATGCTGTCCTCATTATCTTTGTATTTACATTTTCTTTATTTCTGTAGGGTGGTTGGCCCCCCAGCCCCCTCTGGCCCACTTGCCTGCAACTGCCCCACTACCTTAATTTGAGCCTCTTAGGGGGTTTCCAAGTGAAATTCATTGGTGGTTCAGATGGTAGTGCTAACCCTCCCCTGCCAACAACTTTGACTTTCACCATAGACTTTTTACATGCCTTATTTTGCAATTTATGGTGCCTCACTGCATGACCAAGATTTGAGTGATCTCTTCTATGACTTGCCCACCTTGGATGACCCTACATGGTATAGCTCACAGCTTCATTGAGATACACAAGCCCTTTCACCACGACATGGTAGTTATCCAGGAAGGGAAAGAGAGGAACATTTCTCAAAAGCTTATCACTCCAAAAAAAAGCATATTTTGTGTAACATAAATACAATGGAATCGATTTTAAAATCTATTGGTAGCCAACTCTCCTATTTATGTTGCTAGAAACCATACATTATATATGACAATTCTACTGAAAAAAAGGGATATAAAGAAACACAGCAGAGGTCACAATTATGATAGCACTTTAAAGTACCAATACAAAATACAATTACCTGTAATTAGATTTCTTTAAAAAAAGTTTTTTTGTACTAGAATTTACTAAATTTTGGCTGTCACTCAGCACCAGATTTGCTTTCTTATTAGTACCAAATTTATTATTAATGAATTACTTCCTGGATTATCGTCTTTCTTTTGCATGTGGCCTCTGAAGTGTCAATCAGACTCTATTGACACCACAGAAGGAATATGCATAATGGAGCCATAAATTCAGTTATTAGGTAATTAGATTATGAAGACCGGTCTGGTGTGAGGATTTTGTGAGCTGACTGACAGACCGACTGTAGTAAATGAAAAGCTATTTTTATTTACTAAATTAAATTTACATTTATTTTATTAACTTCCATTTATAAATATTCATATTTTTTATTGGAATTTTGCCTTGCTACCATGTTTTCAATCTTTGGTGTGTCCCTTTAAACGATAGATTCCACTTGTAATTAATAAAGTATATTACCAACTGACATTTATCTAAGATAAATGTAGAACATTAATTTAAATAAGTACTGATACAAAGTATACTGTATGCAATAAATCAATCACACAGTCAGATGAGCTTATTAAGCTCTTGTGAGTCATTACCAGCAGACACTTGGCATCAGTCCTTCAACATCTTTTCTCACAAGGTATAATTAATTCTGAAACTCAATATGATTTATACCTAGATTTTATGTCAGTGTTTTGAGTCAATGAACAGTTTACAAGCAGCATACATGTAAATTATGAACATCAAACCAGTTTTAGGGAAAATCAGAAGATTTGAAGGCCCTGAGGGGGTGGGGGGCAGTGCTCTGTAATATTTTTTTTTCTATTTAATTTTTTCCTGTAGTGTAGGGCTCCCTCACCCCAGCCAGCCCCCCCCCCACCACCACCTAGGCCTCCCCTGTGCCTCCTTGTCTGCACAACCCCCAGGCCTTAAACTGTTGCATGCCTGTTTCAAAAAGAGCATTTCTACTGAAGCTCCAAGAGGTGGCAGTATGGAGCAGTACAGCACACTGGTTTATGTGTATCAGGGAAGAGGGTAAGAGAGCAAGGGCTGCAAAGTGACAGCAAAGGAAATAGAGATGGGTGCTATGTGAGGTGGGTGCTGAGAGGAGTTGGGTTCTGTGTGGGGATGGATGCTCAGAAGGGTTAGCTATTGATAAGGACTGGGTGGGCATGGATGCTAAGAGGGGTGAGTCCTGTGTGGGGGTGGATGTCGAGAAGGACTGGGTGCTATGTAGAGATAGTATACATATAGAGATGGGAACTGTCATGGGAAGGGGTCTTGGGGAAGAACACTGAGTGAAGTGGTACCAGGGGTGGTGGCCCAGTGCAATCACATTTTTTCTTGCACCAAGGCCCTCCATTCTCTAGCTCTGTCAATGAGCAGATTCATGCCTTGCTCTCTTGAAACACTCCTCCCACATTCAAAGTATATTATACCAGTGTGGAGCATTGGGAGGGGTCTGGAAGGTGACCCCGCCCCACCAACCTAAAAGTTCACCAGTCTCCACTGGCTGAATCTCTTATTTTTAGTTAGTTGGACGCCTTCTGGAGTGTGCTAGGTAGGTTGTCAAATGCTCACATCTTTATAATTTGACACTTCTCTACTATTTATTTTGCTTCCTTTCTCTGCAAAAAGAAGACATTTTATTTATTTCCATGACATCACTTTTTACTTCAAATTAAAGGAGCTCTGTAGTGTAATATTTAGTTTGCTCTTTTGAAGAACTTAATAATGGTCTTTAATGATGACATTGTGGGAGGTAAAATGTGCACAGATAAGATTCGGTACTCACTTCTATTACAAAAAGTCTTCTTCAAATAGTCCCCTTGACAATAGTAGTCAATGGCAGAATAAGGACCCATAAGATAACGCGTCCCCTCAAGTTACAGACTAAGATGGATCTACCCATGACACAATCAAAGTAATTTATTTTAAGATTTTCTCATGAATACCTTTTCCTATATATGGCACCCAAGAAGGGACAATTTATGTCAAACTTCAGTCATTTTGATTTCCTTTATTAGTTCAGGGTAGCATTACTAATTATCCTCCCAGTTATGATTTAGGAAATAAGATTTCCCTATAGAGGGAGGAAGGTTTTTATACAGAGGAGGAGAAAGTGTGTTCCTCTCCTAAATGCAGGAGGAAGGACACACCCAAATTCTATCATGAACCAATGCGGGAAATGAAAATTACTGTAATTTGGCATGAATGTTCCCTTTGTTGTTGTAAAAAAGCAAAATAAGCAGATTTTAAAAAAAAGTACTAATAAGTGGATTTTTTGTGAAGTAAGACATTTTAAAACATTTTTGCATTCTGTAGACTGTAAATTTCCATGTCCACTGGTGGTTTCATGTGACGTGTAGATTTTTTAAGATCTCTGCATTCAGAAAGTTTATATTATATAGTTTCTAGGATTATATGGATGTCCTGCAATGCATTTACCATTTTAGTGACAGAGTATGTAGTTTAGTTCCCTGGTGGTCCAGTCGATAGGACGTGTTGCTTTCACTGCTGCAACCTGGGTTTGATTCCAGTCAGGGAACCAAGAAGTCACACCACTGTGAAACAGAGCAGGGTTGGGCCTGGTCAGTACTTGAATGGGAGACCACCTAGGAATATGAGGAGCTGTATGCTGTGGCCCACTGGACACGAAACTAGCAACCTACTCTAGTATCTCTGCCATGAATACCAAGTGGATCAGCGTGACCATGGACATAAAGAAGTCCTGTTGTGTTACCAGCCACGAAGAGTTGGAAACGACTGAATGGGAAAAAAAAAGAAAGTAGTTCGGTCTTAACAAGTAAAAACAATTATTTTGTGCTCTTGTTATTTAATTCATTTTATTAGCCATAAATACATGTATTGCGTAAAATATTTAGTATCATTGCACTAAGGGAGGTCCAAAACTTTTTTACTGCTTTATTAAATTTAGTGAAAGTCCAAAGGACAAATTGAAAGACGTTTTATTTATTTTCCATTTTAAATGTAATCCTTACACCAACACCAAGAAATCTAAATTTATACTAAATATAACAATTTATAGTTTTCCATACATGCATAAAATGTGCTACCTGGCCTTATATCTAAACAGATACATAGCAACATTTTGAAAATCCTTTGCCTCCTGGATCAGAAAAATGTATTGAAATCCTGGCACTCAAACCAGGGGTCCGGTGATTTTTTTTTAAAGGGGGTTTCGTACATGACTATACTGAGATTATACCAAGATTACTAAAGAAAAAAGGATGTAGAGAAAAGGACAAAATGTTCACTGTTAAGTTATCTGCATAATTAATGATTGAGTCAACCTTCCCACGTATTGTGCTGGGAAAACCAGGTGTAAACATAGGTGTAAGACAGGTATCATGAAACTTGGCAATGTATAACACACGTCTAAACAAAATTTTCAAGGAAGATCTTCGGGACTAAAACTTTTGTAGTATGACATTTTTTGCCCTTTTGAATTAGTTGTAGGTATGTTCTATGCAGTGGCGGAGCTAGAGAATGGAGGGCTCTGGTGCAAAATAAAATATTGGGCCCTCCTTGGGGAGATGTAAACAATGTTTTGCGCTGGGTCCTGTTGGGACCAAATCACTCAGTGTTCCTGCCTGTGCAAAGCTCCTCTGCCGCAGCATAGCTCCAGGGCGCGCGCTCCACTCCTGTGACATCCTCTACGGATATACTGTATATGTACATATATACACAAATATACATGTATATAAATATCACCCCCATACATCCATCCCCGCACAGCACCCAACCCCTCTGAGCACCAACCACACATAGCACCCATCACTATCTCCTTTATTCCTGCCTTACAGAACCCATCCCATTGTACTTTGCTGCCACTTTGCAGCCTATGCGCTCTTATCTTCTTCCCTGATACACATCCCCAGCATGCTGAACTGCTCCACACTGCCACCTGTTGGAGCTTCAGTAGAAATGTTAGGCTGGGGGTATTGTGTGTGGCCATGGAAAGGTCAGAATACAAATTTAATGCAAAAAAAAAGTTTTAAAAAGTTACACAGCAATGCCCCCCCCCCCCCCAGAGGAGGGCCCTGGTGCACTGCACCACCTGCACCACTGGTAGATCCGCCCAAGGTTCAATGTGTAGTGCAAGTAATGATCTGCACATATTTTACACATGATTTAAATTCACACAACAATGATAATGTACGTGTGGGAATTACATTAACACAGAAATTGTCCCAAACTCAACATCATTAAAAACTTTGTTTAAAAACAAGAACTTCAAAAGGTTGTAATTTAAAATTATTAGTGGGCTAAAACTTAGATTGAATTTACTATTGAATTGCCTCATTAATCATCCACGCCTATTTCTGATAGAAATTGTCACTTGTTGACTGTAAAGCTGATATAGTTTGTTGTACAATTGATTAAATCCCTACATTTAAAAAATATTATTTGCAATAGAATGTTTTTAACAAACTGTCAGGATACAGAACCAGTTGGACTTAGCACAAACAGGAATTCCCAACAGTTAGGTCGTCTTATTTTACCTTATGCTCACTGAGTTTGTCCCTTTAAGAAAAATCACAGCTCTACGCCTTATTCCCCAAAAGGATGGAAAAATGTTATTGGGGTTTCAATGGACCTTTAAACGACTATGAACAATGTTGAAGAGAAGAACATTAATCACAACATAATATTGCACAATTCTTGGGCACATTTAACCCTGCTCAGAGCAGACAATCAGGGTAATAGCCAAGGTTAATGATTGGTTGGCGGGGTATAAGGTAGGACCGATGAGGGAGGACTACAAATGACAGTCACAAAACCATGCCCAATAAAGTGTATTTTATACAAGGTTTAAATTTAGTTTTAGTTTTTAGCCTTATAATGGTTATTTGGGGTTGTTTAAACATTTCATACCAGACAATTAGCCACATAAAATTCCCTGAACGTGTAAAACCGTAGCCCGTAATGAAGCCTGCAAGACTTGAGGATATTAAATTGGCCCTGTAAAGGAAGCCGATCCCGATCTATGGGTTAAGAGCGAAAAAAGCTATGGGACGTGAAAATTTGAACTGCGCGCTCACAAATCCTTTGTTCTCTCAAGCCCGTAACTGCTACGTTCAAATTACTCTATAAAATTGCAAAGAATTTCGACAAACACCATGGCGTTCAAGCTCGTAACCAGCAAATGGAGGCAATAACATTACAGGCTCCAAATAGGACTTGCAAAGGGTTTACAGACAACTTTTAAACACTGTAAAAGACAATATAAAAACACCAGTGGACTTTTACAATTACTTGCACAATAATCCTCAAATAAAAGATAGGATTTAAAAAAATATATATTTTTATATCATATGTTGGAATGGTCATGAATATGCCAATATGAAAAGCCATGCTGCGACATGCATAAAGCAATTAAAGACACACTACCTGATTAAATAGCAACACAAAAACATGAAATTCATGCTATATTAACCCTTTCTCACTCACAGAGGCTCTATTGTGGACCCTAAAATATAAATATAATTGCATATACATCTCACTCATCACATCTACATTTGGGAATACAAATAGTAGCCAAATTACACCGCCATATCACATATATCAAGTACCCGGTGAACATTTTATTATTTGTTGTTTAGTCCTTCAATAGTGTCTGACTCTCTGTGACCCTATGGACTGCAGCATCTACAGTAGGTGTCTGCCTGTGCTGTTCCACAAGGTTTGCATTCCAAACATACTGGAGTGGGTTGCCAATTCCTTCTTTAGTGGACTGTGATTTGTCTGACCTCTCTGCTATCAACTGCCCACCTACACTGGCCCTACATGGTATAGTGGTACACAAACCCCGTCACCACCACCACTTAGCAATCCACACTAATGTGAGTTGATGAATAGCAGAACATAATTGGAGGTCACAAAATGGGAATGGCTATACATCTTGGCACATGGACACCAGCAATGGCGTGGGACTTACCAGGATGGGCGTAGCAGAGATTACCCCTGATGGAGATGAGTTGGCTGTTAATCCCCGTGCCTCTGCACAGCCTCCATGTGTTTTTGCGGCCCCTCCTGAAGGTTTAGAGTAGATTAGTGTGGTGTATGTTCCCCTGGTCCCTTCAGCATTGCTAAGTGGTGGTGGTGAATGGGCTTGTGTACTGCAATGAAGCTGTAAGCTATACCATGTAGGGCCACTCTAGGTGGGCACGTCATAGCAGAGAGGTCAGATAAATCACAGTCCACTAGAGAAGGAACTGGCAACCCACTCCAGTATCACCTGTCAGGCCCTCAGTGGAATGTTCATACTCCACAGTATCACTAATTGTACTTGGCACACAAATTTAAGTTAATTTTGCAGAGTTTCGCCAGTCGAAAACCCGCTAGGGAAGAATAAAAATGTCCGCCGAAAAAAATTAAAACAAGGCAACATGACCCAAAAGCGGGGAAAACACCGCCAGCCGTGTGCAACCGTTACCCAGGGACGTACGAGGTACAAAATACAGTATTACAAAGGACAGAAAATGCGAGGCACGTAACACATAGACAATACACGCCATTTTACAACACTAACTTGCAACTAAGAACATTACAAATCTAAAACGCCGCTTTGCCCTCGCGCTCGTTGCCTATTTCTACTGCACAATTTGCACATTGATGAGACTTTCTCCTCAGGGCAGCAACAGTTCAACTGTACATTGTATGCTGCAGGAAAATAAAAATGATTGTTAGCTCTTTAGGCTATTGATTGCAGGATATATTAATTACAAATCAGTAAAGTATATTAATTTATTAAGTAACTAATTCATTAATTAATTAATTATTATTAAAAAATATATATATATATATATATCTGTCTTTGTGATGAGCGACGAACATGAGCGTTGCAAAGCACAAAACTGGAAGGACACGAGGGGAGAGGCTCGCAATGAGCGCCAAAGGTGCTCAGAAGAGCAAAAATACATGAGAGGAGAGCCACGCGATGAGCACCAAAGGCGCTCAGTGTGAGGCTCGCAATGAGTGCCGAAGGCCCACAGAGTTTAAAAAGCTTTACATTTTGTGGTAAACAGCATTGCAATGGCTTCACATTTTATTGCTCCGTCATTTTTGATGGGCAAGTCGCTAGTTATTATTATATATGATATTTAGTATTATATGATAAATAATGCTATTATGACTATTATTCTTTTTATGTGTATTGATCTATTGCATGGTATCTAGGGCTCATTAGTTTACATATATAGGAATGTGACACTTATCCTATAACCCCAACCATTGAAAACACACTGACACGGTTAGAACGGTATAACAAAACTTTATTTTATACACAGACCACAATCAAAAATGATCAAGACTGTGCATTAATATCATGTGGGTGGTGCGGGAGGATACCGGAAGTGCAAGAGGCTGTTGGCCAATCAAAGGACACCAAAATGGTTAACTGTTAGATAACATCATACGGATAAAGCATAGCATCTGCTAGGGTCACATGTGGTCAGGACACCACAGTAACCATAATTGGATGTGACATAGGAACATCATATAACACTCCATTTCATAGAAATAACCATTAATGTACATACAGCAACCATATGGTCTCCATCTGCTATATTAAACAGATGCAAGAAATCATGGATCATGTGATACTAATCAATTCCACACACAGTGTGTTTTCATACATTACTGCTGATTCCCAAATAGATGATAGGAATCTGGAAAACATAAAGAGGAGGTGTAAAAACAATCATACGCTGTTATTATAGTACATTGTTTTTGCTCTGGACACTAAAATAAACAAATTAACATGAACGTCATCTATGAGCAGTGATAACCATATTCTGTCCTGTTCAATCGGTGTTCCCAGAATATGTTGAGGATGTGTAATACAAAAAGGCATGCTTCACTGTGAACCTAAACTGTCAGCAAAAAGTACTATCACTGTCTACATGGAATAGTTGTGCCATGCTGATATCACTTCTCCCTGGTATATGGGTGGTACCAAGGCCAGACAGATTACACTGTTCACATTGCCCCTAAACACATGCACATTGATCCTGTTGTTAAACCAAAGAAATTATCCATTTTGTTTGGATGACATGAAATACATTAATCTGCTTTCATACTGTTAATGGGATGGAATGCCACAAACACTCGTGTATAACTACTCCTTTTATTAGCAGATCCTAATGGGACTGTGCAACTCTAACGCCGGGACACTATTCATTATAATTGAAACTCACACCAGTCATATTGGTTAGTGAAAAGATATGTAGTCATATATTGCATTTCAGATCCATCTGCAGTGGTAAATGTCACTAATCGATTGCCTGTTGGTAACTGGGTTGAGTGTTCACTGACATGATGGTATTGTCCTGTTTGAAGATGAAGAACATGCCTTCATGGTCATAGGATTTGGCTATTAACACCAACAGAGACAAGAACAAGATATCAATCATAACAATATTCTGCTTAACTACACCACCTCATCTCAAAGTCAATCCACATTGACATCAATTGCTGTAATGTTAAACATAACCAGACATTTACACATTCTGTAGCCAGCCAATAGTATGTCAACATCTATACCAATCAGTATTCAGTGAGGAGTGATCAAGAGGAGGACTTTGTGGATGGTCCTAAGACCTCCTCTTACCCAGAAGGGCCCCCTCTTTGTATGCCGTCTTACTCTTCCACGTCTATTTAGTGTTGGAGCACTGGGTGCCACTACGTTGGGTGGCTGGGGATCAGGTTGAGATTGTGGTGAGGTCTGAGATGAGGAGGCCGCCGTCTCGGGTTGCAGTTGTGCAGCCGAAGGCTGGAGAGGTATGAGCTGGCATTCGGCTAAGAGGATGAGTTCCTGGATGTCGCCCGTTCTTCATATCTCTCCATCCTTTGGTTGTGCCTCCTCACCTCAGAATGGAGCTATCTTGTGTTCGCCAGGAGGGTGTCTGTCACCCTACACTGCCTTCTGAGCAACCGTAGCCTCTCATTGTCTCGTTTCCAGCGTGCCATGTCCCCCCTGGCGAACTGACCCATGCTTTCCCACAATGTCATGGGTGGTGGTGTTGACGGCAAAGGGGCCACAGGTGACAGCCGCAGAGGTGTTGGCATTGTTTCCGGAGGTGTCTGTAGCGGGACGGTGGTGGCCGAGGTGACGGCAGCATGCCCTAAAGTGACGGCAGCAGGCCCTGAGGTGATGGCAGCAGGCCCGCATGTGACGGCAGCAGGCCCTGAGGTGACGGCAATAGGCCCTGAGGTGTAGGCAGGAGGGCCTGTGGTGTTGGCAGCAGGCCCTGAAGGGTAGACAGAAGGGCCTGAGGTGTCGGAAGGGGGGCCTGAGGTGTCGGCAGGAGGACTGAGGTGTTGGCCCATGCTGGGGGAAACTATTGTGTGGGAGGCCATGTTCGGGGACCCCATTGTGTGGGAGTGGTTGTGTGCTGCCATGGCTGCAATGTTGCTGTAGCAGGTGGAAGCTGTGATGATGGCTGGGGCCAGGACATGGCCAGTGGAAGGGGCTGCAACAGCTGGGCCTGGCTGGATGATGCTGTTGAGGACCAAGACAGTGATTCCCACTCCTGATATGCCTTTGAATGGCCAGCTTGTGTGGATGGTCCCGGGCCCTCTGGAATGTCCTGGCCTTCTTCTACAACAGATGAACCACCGCCTGCATAATGAGCATTATGGATCATGGCTGGTATCAATATTTGTACTGCAGGTGCGGTGTGCATGTGCATTAGACACGTGCTTTGCTGGATCTGCTGTGCAGTGTGTGAGCGTGACCAATCTTTGACATGTTATCAGCAATGGTTGTTAATATGCAGCTGTGTCATGGTCCATGTTAGGACAGACACGCACATGCAGTCCGACAGAGTCTGTAACCACATATGACGAAGTTCGCACACCCAGACATGTACTCTCTTTTGAATGTCAAATCAATCTTGATCTCATTGCAAATTGTACTCAGGATCACTTTTAACTGCATGTACTGGCCAGACATTTCATTGATACAAATTATGAAAATCATATGTTTGCCACCAGGATTTACAGGCTTATGATATCTGCGGGGTATTTGTCCCCCCGCCCCCCATTTCATACACCAATGTGTGTGGTGTGATATGATACTCACTCTGCATAGTTCTTGACACACCAGTGCCCACCTGTCCTGGGAGGCCCACTACTGCTGCAGGCTCAATACACTCCCTCAGGGTCTGCTCCCATCTACAATACGTGATGTTGGCTGGCGGCCCACCACCGGTTGCACATGCTGCTCTTTCCTCCTCAGCCATCTTCCTCTTCACCTTCAGCCGGCTGTCCTCACCTCCTCTACCCTCCTATGATCTGATATATGAAATAAAAATAAGGACAAGTAAATATGATATATATGTGGATGTGTATGAGATAAAACAAGAATGTGAGTATTATGTGTAGTATAGTAATTGTATGCAGGGGTAGATGTGCTGTGGCGTACCACTATGTATAGCTATGTGTAGGTATTAATTTATGTGTGTAAATTATGTGATATCAGTAATTATGTGTGTTGTAAATTAAGGGTTAAATTATCTTAGAGGTCAAAATATCAAAAACTTACAATGCTCCTTCTCTCTCTCTCTCTCTCTCTCTCCAATGCTCACAAACTCACCAACGCCTAGAACTGTGTGTTCACTTGCTCAGCTACAGCACAGTCAATGATTTACAGTTTAAGCTCCATTTTAAACCCCTTCCTGTGGCGTTAATTGCAGTTTCACGCTTTCTATTGGCTGTTTGGCCTGTGACTCACTTCAGTTTACCGCAATTGTTTATTGACTGCCTATAGTGACTTATCCGGCCCCTTAACAGCTTGTGTGTGCAGAAAGGGTTTACAGGCTTGCGTAACTCGAGCCATGCTTTAATGTAATAGCTCTGTAATGCAGGCAAATTTCAAGCCCGCATCCGTTGCGAGTCTCACGTTGCCACTACGGGTTTTGAGTTGACTATATGTGTACCTGTGATCCTGGTAAGAATTTTTTGATATCTCCATATATCCATTTAATAGGCATTTTCATAGTTAACCACACCTGGGGGGGGGGGGGGGGGTTATAAATGGTTCATGTAATCAAAGCTAGTGTCTAGCTCCTCCCACCAGGGCAGCGCCCTGATGCCTAGCCAGCAAACTTTAAACTCGTGAGCACTCAGACCCAACTGCAGCCCATTTGGACTCTCCTCCAATTATACATATAGGGTCTAGTCACATTATTATGACTTCAGCAGTGCGTAGCCAAAGAAATACGGCACTTTTAGTGAGCTGGCTTAGAAGGTATATAAGGTGACATGTAGGCATTTTGAAAATATATCAACCATCGCTGTCATGGGTAAAACATGCAATTTATCTGACTTTGAAAGGGGGATGATCACTGGCTTTCGGGCAATGGTGGCAATATGAAAGAGTGTAGTTTGTGAACTGTTTGTGTGCTGCTGTGGTTAAAATGTCCTGTGACTGGACAAATGCCACCATTTTGAATAAATGTCATGCAAACTGCATAGCAGCATATGCCATTGATGTCAGAGGTGAACGTCGGCTGCGAAGGTGTGTGAGGGCAACCAACAAGCTCAGATGAGCAACTCACCGTCCAAACAAAACAAGGCGCTAAAATTACAGTACATCGAACCCTGTTGCCTATGGGGCTCTGAAGTAAGCGGCTGTCCACTGCACCAATGATGATGAGGGTTCATCGTCAGAAACAACTTTAATATGCACAACGATATCGAAATTGGACCTCTTCTCATCGGCAAATGGTTGTCTTCTCTGATGAGTCATGTGTTTTGCTCCATCCACTAGAAAGATGCTGGCGAGTCAAGAGTGAAACTTCAGAGAACAAATACTCTGCAGCCATTGTTGGAAGAACAGAAGCTGGTGGCGGCAGCATAATGATCTGGGTATGTTTTCTTTGCACTGTCTGGGTCCACTCATACCTCTGGGAGGCAATCTCAACTGATTGGATTACTTATCCATCCTTGCAGCTCAAGTACAATCTTATATGTTAACTGTCTTTTTGTGGCGCGGATGGGATCTTCCAGCAGGACAATGCCAATATATCAAACGGCCTGAATTGTCGGGTAGTGGTTGGAGGAGCATGGCGAAGACTTCCAAGTACTTCCCTGTCCTCCAAATTCCCCAGATTTGAATCACATTGTGCACCTGTGGGACTACCTCTGTTTCTGTTTGTGCTTATCCATATGGTTTTCTTTTTTTATATATATAAAACAACTTGACTGACCAAAGAGTACTATGTATAGGGATTCATTCTTCTGTTCTTCTGTCAATGACATGGGAAAGACCTTGTTCTTGAGACTTCAAGTTGAGCCAAAGTACTGGATCTGATCCAAACTATGATGTTAAATAGCGAAGGGCCAGCTCAAGTTTCCAGCTGCCACCAATTATGCTGCTTTCTCAAATTATGCCACTTTCTCTTGCTTGAGGTGCAGGTGAGACAAAGAGTCAGCAATGTTGTTGGACTTCAAAAAAATACCTAAATCCACTGTACCCGCAGAGTCATTAAATAGCTGGATTTCCATACTGGATTGACAATCAGCCCTGAACAGGGAACATTCCAAAAAGGCTATCCACAATCTGATATCATCTTTGAGGGGAACTCAAGATCCTAATGTAATGACAAGGAAGCTTAAATTAAAGAATCCTACCCAACAGAATAACCTTACCTAACAAGAATTGAAGGGATCTATGGGTAGTTTTAGACCCAGCAAACAGGGTTTAAAACTCTGACCAAAGGTCACAGACCTTCTCCTCGGGCAGTCTGCCGGCATTGCCACTGAAGGCAGGAAGCATGAAATAGCCACTGTTACTGGAATTGCCATGACGTGGCTTGCAGCTGAGGTTGAGGGCACTTGAGTAGCTACCAATCTTGTATGTAGATAGGTAAAATGTGGATCTAAAGGAATGTTGGTGCTCCTTTGAGAGTGATTGTCTCTAGAATGACCTTGGCACTGGAAATATTGAGATCTAAAGCTATTTCTGCTATCTCTAATGGAATTCATAAAAAGTTATATATTATAGGTATTTAATATTTGAAAAATAGAGTACTAAGGCTTTGGTGCGCCTTATTCGTTATTTGAAAAAACGATTAATTACTCAATATTATTGGGTTGCAATCCCAGCACTTTTCTATCTTCTCTCTTATAAAAAAGATCTCTAATGGAATCAATCCTGGACCTGCTGGGCTAAAAAGGACAAAGTCTAGGAGGACACGATCTGCTGGAAATGGAACTGAAACAGATCTTGGCTAAGATGACCTTAAAGCCAAAGTCCCTGGAGGATGCAGGGCCAATGGAAGGAAAAGCAACAGTGGCAGTTGGAAACCCAAATTCCAAGAGATATCCCCCTCGTTCTGATGGTGGCAACGTTGGAACCAAAACTCTGCTTTTTGGAGGGGATCAGCACGTAAGGCTCTTGGAGGGGATCAGCACATGAATGAAAGTAAGCGATTAGGCTGGTGCATTGTCTTATATCACCTCCTAGCTCCTTGCTCCCCCCCCCCCTGCGGTGGTCATGCCCCATTTTGTAAATTTTTTCCTATTAGTTTCTAGGTCCCAATGTGCTTCATCCACTACAAGCATTTGCCTGTTTAATCTGGTATTATATAGATTGATTCCGAGCAAATATTTTAAATAACTTATTTAGTTAAGCTGACAGGTTACTTGTCCGTCGGCTTCAAACTGCATTCACAAAAATGTTAAGCCATAATTCACTCCCTCAAGGCAGACTAACTGCGGCTGGCACACCTATATCAAGGCTTGTCATAGATAAATCCTGAAAAAGTTGCAAAGCCGCACTTCTACAGTATTACAATTATTCTATTATGCAGCATTTGCTTTTTTCCTGCAAAAAAACTACAATAATGTTTCAGTCATGTTGTGTTTGTTGCAGTCATGTGACCATTCTTCCTTCCCGTGATGTGACATCTAGTCACCTCATTGCACAAGCTTCAGCAGGGAAAGTTTCACCTGTTCCGTACACCTAGTTCTTGGCAATGGAACATATCTGTAAACAGCTCAGAGGAAGTAGATTCTTTAGAGCAAGTTTTGCTGTTTCTTTCTTTACATAGTGTTCATTAGGAAATATATTACATTCAGATTACTGCCTGTGATTGGTCAGCCTTAAATAACATGAGCTGAGTCATTTCAAGGGGTAGATGTATATCCCCTTTCCTTTCTCGGATTCCAGGCTCCCGAGCTACCTGACCAAATCCTTGATTCTCCAATTTGATTCCTTCACCTTTTGTTTCATCATCTCCTTTAGTCTATAAAATCTCTCAGTTTTGTAAATAACTTTATATAAAAGTGTCATACATGACAAGGGCAGGATTGTCAGCTCTTTTTGTATCTGTCAAATTATATGTTGTCATCGTAGCCATAAATTCACTGTACTCCAGAGCTATATAATATGCTAGAACTATATAAATAAAGAGATAATAATACACTGATTTATTATTTAGTTTGACACCGTGCCTACATATATAATGTTAAAAGTTTATTGAAGGAGTGTGAGATTTAATAGGATCATGCACAGCATTTTTCAAAGGATATTTAACACCATTTTACAAAGGGTTTCTTAACAATTAAAATAAACCACTTTCAATGTATGTAAACAAATAGGTAAAAGCCAAAAGGGTTGATTGTTATGTCTATAGGGCTCCACAAGTGATATCAAGAGGACGGTGCAATTGAATATATAAGGTTGGCTCGTGCAGTGATGGGTATAGATAGAGAAAAGCAAAGTGGATATTGAGGTTATTCAATCGTCACACCAAATAAATCCACTATGCGGTAATGTGATGGAAATTAGATGCAAATCGTCTCACTTTGGAATGATATAGTTCTCCAAATAGTGTCCTTACTTCTTCCCAGTTGTGTCCAGAATAGTATAGTATAATTGCATTTGGGAGCCTGTCCTTACCAGCCAACGTGAATGTATATAACTGTATGAGTCTAGAGCAGTGGTAGTCAACCTGGTCCCTAGTACCCACTAGTGGGTGATTCAAGCTTTCATGGTGGTCGGTGGGGTATTTGCTATGTGTTGTCGCTGACGAGTGACGTCACACTACGAAGACCTGAAGCACCATACCTGGCTATTTGGAGAGCTGGTGAGATAGCCTAGGGAGAGTAGTCTGGGCCGGATCACTATCTAGTAAATACAGGGCGATACATAGCTGTGGTCATATGATTTATGGAACAAGAAATGAGATTGAGTAAATTGAGTTACTGCAGGCACCAATGGGCGGTAAGGAAATGTTACCATCAAAAGTGGGCGGTAGGTATTAACGGTTGACAACTCCTGGTCTAGAGTCACAAGTTTTAGCTGTGCACAGAGAGGCATTTCCTGTTAGTTTCAAGGAAGCTGAAGAATGTTTTAATTTATGTTTTCGTGAAAATACAGCTTTTGTAATGTGAATTATAGAAAAGTGCAAATTATATTTAGTAATCTAGAAAATAAAGACAATATTTAAAAATAGAACAATAATAAACAATTGACTTACTCTGTGACATGGATTGCTAATCAGTCCAATCAGGGACGTCCATCATGTGAAAGTGAACTAATAACGTGATTAGAGAGGCTGAGAGCAGTTATAGAGGAGGAGAAAGAACTTTCACTCCAGTATATACAACAAAAGGGTAAGCTATGGTTATGTTTTTTTTTTGTTGTTGTTGTTTAGTCCTTCAGTCGTGTTCAACACTCCGTGACACTATGGGCCTTGGCATGCCAGGCACAAATTTGTGTCTGGTTGTGCTCATCCATAAGGTTTTCATGGCAAAGATGCTGGAGTGGGTTGCCAGTTTCTTCTCCGGGATTTGTCTGACCCCTCTGCTATGATCTGCCCATTGTCAATGATCCTACATGGTATAGCTCACAGCTGAACTGTGGTACACAAGCCCCTTAACCACTACAAGGTAGCGATCCATAAGGGGGATTATGGCTTACACAGCTGCTAATATTGGTTCTGGTACTTCACAAACATTGAGCTATGTTTCCTAAAATACTGTGGTCCAAATTGCAGATTTATTTGTTATACTATGAAATGCCAACATTTTGAGGGAGACTATGAGGTCCTGGCTGAATTTGCAAGTCCTTGGTAGACATTTTGGCGCCATGTGAAATGCTTTTACATAATGGGAAGAAAGTGTCTTCTACTGTCGAGAAATTAAGTTCAGGATTTAGTAGTCCAACCAAATCCTTCAAAGCATAAAAATAGAGTTCAAGAGCTGAATTAGCTTGGTAAATGCTGCTGTAGTATATATCACGTGTATACTTTGTCTTATTTAATGTTCTCTTCCATCCACTCTCCTGAATATAACATTGTGATAATTATTTAATAGACATTTCCTCTAGCACCTTTTAATTCATTTTGCAATGATGACACATATGCACTGATTGCACGAAAGCATATATTGTCATGGCCAATGTTTTTTTTTGTCTTGACAGACATCTAAGGATAATTTAAAAGAAAATAGCAAAAGCTTTGTAAGTTACTTTGCCATTGTCTTACACTGTGTCATGGATCGCCTTCTTTCTGATCTTCCAGCACCTATTACACCTATTATCCTCATAATCACATGGGACCCTATTCTATTGCCCAATTCGTAAATTTATACACACTTAAAACTCCTCTTAATGTTGGCTACAGATTCTATTAGCTAGTCGCAATCCGATTACGAGTTCCCCGCCCACAATCACTGCCGGCCAGCCAAAGACGCAAAAAATCCATTGATTTTAGCAAAGCTTGAATATTACGAGTGCTCACCAATTAAACTTACACAAAATGGATTTTCTATTAGACCCGTAGCTCTAGCTCGCAAATAAAGTCTGACACGCAACTGAAAAAAGTATTACTGTCAAAAATATTACGAGTACTAAATAAGACTCGCAAGGGCTCTTTCAAACACTTCTTAGAGCTGTAGCAGCAATTAAACACACAATACTGTACTATAAAAGCATAGGAAGGCATGGGAAGACATTAGAATTATTTGCACTACAGTCTCAAACACACAAATGTGCAATTAAAAAAATAGTTTTAACTGTTACTTCTGAGTAATATCGATGCCAGGACTCAAGGGGTTAATACATATCATGAAACCCACATGATTTAATGCATTTTATAGAGTGTTAGATTGCGAGCCAGATCAGCAAATATTATTTATTGGCACTAAATAATTCTTAGCTTCCGATTGCAGATTACTTGTAATTTTCATGTTTTTCTGACATCATGGAGACGGTCTCATTTACTATTGGCTGTGTCTAAGAAGTAAATTACGGACTTGTTTAAATATTGTCAGATCATATGATCACACCCACTGAAATCAGACTTAAAAAGGCAGAGTTTAGGAGTTTAGGCTTAAGGAGGCAAATTGCGAGCTTCAGTCAATAGAATACATCTAAACATTTATAAAAAGCACCTGCAGCCAAATTTATGAGACATGGTTGCTTTCTTTGAGGCTCATTGAGAGGCCACATCCATCTTGATATAGCCAATGGATCCTCTTTTCTTGCATTCACGGAAGGAGTTATAAGGACATGGAAATCACATATTTTCATACTTGCATTAAAACTTTACAGTTTTTTTGTTTAAATACAAATTGAGCAATACACTAAAAAGATTACGTTTTTAATTCTACCCCAGACTGTTTGTGCAACAATATGGTGATATATAATATAATAGACCTTTAGGGCATGTTAAGGCACTTGCTGATTAATGGAGGTATTTAGAGAACGAATTTGTTCCCTTTAAACTGATTGTTGGCAATCCTAAATCAGAATTTGTTGAATTCGCACTTCTGCAGTATCCCAAGCATTAACCTTTGCAGCACTTGTATTTCTTGCAAAACAATAGTTGTGTTGGCAGCCGGTACTGACTGCTCTTGCTGTTCCTAGTCATGTGATCACCTTCCTGCCAGCGAGGTGCGCGCGAGGCTGGCATGTCTAGTCATGTCATTGCATAAGGCCCAGCAGTGATAGTCTGTGCCATTCTGTACACCTGGCGCTCGTGGCACAGGGACAGATTCCTGACATTGCTCTCTTCACATAGAGTACACTAGGACATCTAGTACATTCAATTCACTACCTGTGATGGGTGACCTTGATTTATACCGTTTCCTCCTAAAGGACATCTGACTTCCTCCCCATTTCTCATAATCGCAATGCTCTGAATCAACTCCAATGTCCAGTTTTCTGCATTGTTTCTTCCCCTTTAATCTTTCTGCATTTACATGTCACTACCCAGAATCCTTATCCACAGTAATATTGAACTGATACATGTGTATACTTGTTATGTTTTGCAACGGAATATAATTAAATGCATGATATTATAATTAAATCTATGGGGTTCTTTAACAACGAGAAATGAATTTGGAGTCCCACTTACCATTTTGTATGTTTAGTATAAATATACATTTTAGAATATTTTGTGTAACATAAATACAAAGGGATGGATTTGAAAAAAAAAAGTATATATATATATATATTTATATGTTTAGTTGTTCAGTCGTGTCTGACTCTGTTGTGACTCTGTGAATCTCAGCACACCAGTTGTGTCTCTGGTTGTGCGTATCCAGATGGTTTTCTTGGCAAAGATACTGGAGTGGGTTGGCAATTCCTTCTCCAGTGGACCACGATTTATCAGATCTCTCTGCTACGACCTGCCCATTTTGGGTGACCCTACATGCTGTAGCTCACAGCTTCTATGAAGAATACAAGCCCCTTCACCACAACAAGGTAGAAATTAAGAAGGGGCTATGTGCTTAGGAAAGCCTTCCAGGAAAGAAGGTAACTTTTTGGCGATCATAGATTTCCCCCTTGTTTCTTCCCCATCATATACAAATATAGCTACCTCAGGAGTTTTAGCTCCAAGATCGGTCTCTTTTTTTTATATTATTTTAATATTTGCAGCATTTTTACCATTGTTTACATAATATGCTCTTTCCTATATTTTTCAAATATTAGTTTGTATTTTGGCTGTAACTCAACATAAGAGATCATCCCTTTCTTATTATAACCAAATCAATTAATTACTAATGAATTACTTATTTTTGTTTGCATAGGCATCTGAAGTGTCAACCATACTATATATACATTATGGAGCCATTAAAGGGATATGGAAGGTTTCTGGATTTTACTGGGTATATCATATCTCTTGACCTGCATTGGGTTAAGGTCACTGACTGGAACACTGCCCATTTACCACACCCTTGTAATTCCCATAAATAAACGACCAGGAAACATTACTTGGAGAAATTAGGCCACAACCACTTTATTAACTTTTTTGTCAACATGACAAACCAACCATAGGTAACATGACCAACTTACAGGGTTCAGACGCCAGCGTTTTTGCTGCTGGGATGTCCCCATCCCTAGTACTGACTGGAGAGAGGCATCGCTCCCCCTACTAACCATAAAATGGGACGGAGTCCAGCCCACCAAGGGAAGGCACTTAAGCTATAGACACACCCAAGTCCCCCGGTCGTCCTCCCTAACTAGGCACTTGGCAGCAAAAACGCCCACCGCAAGCTGTGACTAGCAATAATTTAAATCAGTATCCAACTGGACAGGAATTTTGTGGATTTTTTAGATGTCACCGTGCTCACTGTTTCGTTTGAATATTTTGAACCAATCAGATTGCTTAGATCGAAAATCCTTAATTTGGGGGTGATAAAGATTAACATTTAAGTGTAACATAGGGAAAAAAGCTCAATCTGCAATTTAAGTCGCACAATAGCATGGAGGCCTATGTTTCTGCTTGAAAAAATATGAAGCAAAATCTATTTAAACTTTATTGAAACTAACAAGAAATGCAGAAAGAAATATAGATTTCATTGGTTGGCATAGTGCAAGATCTGAATGAATACGTTTCTGAGCTGCAAAACCTTTATTTTAAAAAACACACATTATCAAATACTCTCTTTCTAATGCAACAAATACAACTTTATATTTCCCTTTCACCCACTGAAGCATGCCACAACAACACTAAGAAACATATCCCCTTTCCTTCATACTCTGATCACATACTTACACGACTCTCTAATTTCCAGGCTCCCGAGCTACCTGGCCAAGCCCTTGATTCTCCATTGTAACTTCTTCACCTTTTGTTTTGTTCGCTCCTTTAGTCTGTAAAAGCTCTGTCTTGTAAATTACTTTAAATAAACGTGTCATCTGTGTGATTGTAGCTCCAGGGCAGGATTGTCAACTCTTCTTCTATCTGTTTGTCAAATGATGCAATGTCATCATAGCCATAGATTTACTGTGCTCCAGAGCTATATAATATGTTGGAGCTCTATAAATAAAAACAAAATAATACAGTTTGACACTGCGCCTACAGAAATATTATTTGTATTTTGTTATATTTAAGCAGTGTAAGATCTAATCTTACAAGGCAAAAAACATATAAACATATTGCAAAAAAATGGAGGGTCCTGTGTTTGAACTTGGAATAAAAAATACATACATACCAAAGCACCTCACAAGATTGGAAACTCGCAAACTTTAAGAGTTTGAGTGTGGTACAAGAGGGTGATAGATGCAAGATGGCAGTGTGTAAGGTAGTAGATTGATGCAACTGAATGTTGTTATGTGTTGCACTGTGACATTGTGCTGTCGAGTGTGATGTTGTGTATAGTAAGACTGGAGGTTATGAGGTTCTTTAAACAGATGTGTTTTAGTGACGTTTTGAAGGTTTTAAGGCAAGAACATAGTCTAGTGGAGCAAGGCAACAAGTTCCATAGACTAGGGGCAGCACAAGAAAAGTCCTGAAGGCAGGAATGAAAGGAGCTAATAAGAGAGGAGGAAAGAAGAAGTTTATTAGCAGAGTGAAGAGGGCAGTTGGGGGAGTATTTTGAGACGGGTAGAGATATAAGGGTATGCATTATTGTTAAGAGCTTTATAAATTCTGAAGGCTATAGGAAGCCAGTGGAGTGACAGAGAGGTGGATTGAAGTGGAGACAGATGGGTGATGGGGAGACCAGCAAGGAGAGAGTTGCAGTAGTCAAGGAGAGATATGATGAGTGAATGGATTGGAAGTTTAGTTATGTATAAGATAGTGGCGTCATTTTGAGATGTTTTTTAGGTAAAAATTACAAGATTTTGTTATCGATTGTATGTGAGGGATGAAATAGAAGACACGATCTAGTATAACTTCAAGATAGTGGGCCTGGGACATTTTCAACAGTGAGAGATATTTGAGGAGTGGGAGCTGTAGTAGAGGATGGGAAGATTAGGACCATGCACAGCATATTTTATGTGTTGCATATAAAAGAGGATATTTAATACCGTTTTACAGAGTTTTTCCTAAAGATTAAGGTACTGGCGGAAAATAAAACACTTTGAAAGTACAATTGAATTTGAGAGCTTGTCCCCGCTAGCCAATGGGCAGGTATATAGATGTACGCGTCTAGAAACACAATTTCCTGTTAGTTTCATGGACGTTGAAGCAAGTTTTAAATTGTTTTCCATGAAAAAAAGATATTTTGCAATACAATGTGATTTATATGAAACTGCAAATTACATTTTCTAGAAAATACAGACAAATATTGTATTAATCTGGACATGGTCTGCTAATCAGCCAATCAGGGAAAACAGAGAATACATCCCATTATGGTACTGTCTTTCTCCATCATGGGAAACTGTCTCAACTGTCGTTAACTGAACAAATAATGTGATTAGGGAGGCTGAGAGCAGTTGCTAGAGAAGGAGAAAGCAATGAAACCATGAGATGGAGTGAGATAAATGAAACTTAAGTTATCAACCTTATGCAAGCATTTCTCTAGTATATGCAATAAATAAAATGGGTGAACTATGGTTATGGTTATGGCCTATACAGCTGCTGGTTCTTCTACTTCACAAACATTGAGCTTCTTTTTCTAAAATACTGTGGTCCTCAAATGCAAACTGATTTGTTATAATATGAAACACCAACATATTGAGTGAGACTAGGAGATTCTTGCTGGAACTATAAGTCTCTGATGTCAATGTTGGGGTCATGCATAATGCGTTTGGATAATGGGAAAAAACTGTGTTGTACTTTTGAGAAATTCAGCCATTTTGGGAACCGGTAGTTTAATCAAATCCTTCAAAGGACAAAAACACACCAAAATTATCTTGATAGACACTGCTGTAGCATATACAGCTATACCCCATTTAACGCTGTAGGTAGGTTCCTGGAAGATCGAGTACTAAGCAAAACAGCGCTCAACTGGGTCATTTTAACATAGGGTAGATAGGTATAGGAGATTTTGCGACTATTTTAACTTTCTTTTTATATGAACTTCAAAGAAACAGCAAACATAACACAAACACAAACTGAACATTAGCAGAAATAGAAACTTTACATTTGTCATGTTGAAGCTTCTGGCTATTCCCGGATTCTTGTTTTTTTGGAGATATGCTCATCCAGTGACATTTGTTTTTTTTGTCTTTCTTTTATTAAGCAGATGTTGGTAGCAAGAGATCGCACCCAAAACACCTCGTCCTTCTTTTCTGCTTCTGTCGAAGTCTAGATTATTTGCCACAAGTTGATCGATGATTTCATTTATGGTCTTCAATCTGTCTCAAGTTCCTTGGGTGCCTTGTTGTGTGAACCACTATTTTCGGGGTCTGCGTGAATCCCTTGTTCTACCAGTTCTTGCGTGTCGCCGTTGGTAAGGCTCTCACCAGAAGCTCGCAGCAACTCTTCAATATCCTGCACATCAGCATCTCCTAGTCCTGCTGTATTGATCAGGTCAATAATTTGATCAACAATGGGCTCTTGGGTTCCAAATGTACGGATAGCTCCGGCCATATCTTCCTCCACACTCTTCTCATACATTGATCTGTCACTTCCTTCCATGAGAGATCAATGTTGTTTATGGCCTCCATGGTGTTATATTTCTTCCAAAGTTCCATCATTGATTCTGTATTTTGGCAGCCTGTATTATCAATAAGGGGTTCCCTGGTGGTCCAGTGGTTAGGATTCTGTGCTTCCACCACTGCATCCTGGGTTTGTTTCCAGTCAGGGAACCAAGAGGTCACACCACCCTAAAGCCGAGCAGGGTTGGGCCTGTTCAGTACTTGGATGGGAGATCACCTACGAATACCACTAGCTGTATGCTGTGGCACACTGGAGAAGGAACTGGCAACCCACTCCAGTATCTCTGCCAAGAATACCAAGTGGATCAGCATGACCATGGACATAATGATGTCCTGGTGTGTTACAGTCCATGAGGTCACGGATAGTTGGAAATGACTGAACTGTGCCAAAAAAAAAAAATCAATAAGTTGGCACAATGGGCAGCAAGACTAAAATGCTTTAAAAGTTGCAATGACTTCCTGATCCATTGGCTGGATTAGAGAAGTAGTGTTAGGTGGAAGGAAAACTACTTCAACTTGAATTCAACAGTCTAATTCAGACTAGTGGGTAGGATGGCTTGGAGAGATGCAAAGTTTTCAGTCGTATCTGGTGTTGGTCTTTGAACATGACTGTAGGTGCTTCTGGCCTTTTCCATGATGATTCCCTTCTGTGTTCTGTTTCATCATTGATCCAAATGGAAAGACATTTCCCCACTTCCTCCAAGACATAGCTTCTGGATCGGATTATCTGTATCACAGAAGATGTTGAGCTTGTGGTTATTGAAGACTTTATTTTGTCCTTATTTTTCCTTATTTTTCCTGATTGTCGAAATTGGCAAATTTAAAGGTGCTTTAAAGTCAACTTTTTGTAAACACTTGAGCACCTGCATCTTGACATCGAGCAGAATGCTTTTGTGTTTCAATTTTGGGGGATCTTTGGCTAATTTTCTGTAGTACAGTATAAAACAATACAATTAATGTAGATTTCATTGGTCCAATAACAACCACATGATGAGAAACAAAGGAAAGTGAGAAAAATGATTTCTCGGAATCAGGTTAGGACATTTCCTCCTCTCTGTTGCTGAGACATCCTGGGGCTCACTTCCAACCATGTTATGAAGATGCAGAGCATTAAATGGGGATCTGCAGGCAAAAAAAGCGTTAAAGCGAATAGGAGCGTTAAACAGGGAATTACTGCTCAAAACGGAGCTATAGCAAAACAGAGCTAAAAGGGGTAACTTTAAGTGGGGTCTGTCTGTATTACTTGTCCATTGTCTGATTGTCTTGTGCCAGTATGAAAAGCAGTATCTTTAAGGTTCTCTTCCTTCCACACCCCTAAAAATAATTCTATGATAACTACCTTGTCCAGAAATAATTACTTAATAGACATTTCCTCTAGCACCTTTTAATTCCTTTCGCAATGATGACACATATGCACTGATTGCATTAAAGGATATATTGTCATGACCTATGATGGGGACACTGCAAATGATTTTTTTTGTCTTGACAGACATCCAATTATATTTTTAAAAAAATGTTTGCAAAAGATGTATAACTTACTTTACAATTGTCTTACACTGTGTCATGGATTACCTTGTTTCTGCTCTTCCAGCAATCCCATCTTTATACCTATTATCCCCTTAATCACATGTTCGGCATCTCAACCAATCAAATCAATTACAGGATGTGGTTTCCCATGGTGCCACTGTCTTTTTGCATGGAACATTTGAACTACGCATTTTCTAGGAAAGAAGGAAGCAAAGGAATATGACCCAGACATCTGTAAAGTAAGCTAAGAAGCTTGATGGATGGGAAGCTCTTAGGCTATAGAATGATCCAATGGAAACCATGTTCTGGGTTTATGTTTCAGTCCCCTCCCCAAAGTGGATATCATTGTCAAGGTCCTACTTTCTGTAATTGCTACTGTCATACTGGGACTACCTCAACTCCAGCAGGACAAGTGTAGAAAAAAAGGATAAAAGTACACATTGCCATATTGGTCCTGGAGAAAAGCCAGTTGGTTTCAGTAGGTAATACCTTTTCGAGGTCAATTGAAAAAAAATCTTCATAGATGGGTTACAGAGCAAGACTCTATTAAAGGGCCCAGTAAACTTACTGTAAGTGCTGTAAAAGAGCAAAAGGTTGTATGTTAAAGTGATTTATTTTTTATTACACTAATAACAGCTAAAAGGCTTTTGTGGGGCTAAAAGGCTTTTGTTTGTGAGGCTTTATGGGGGAAGGCTATGATTGATAACAGCTTTCCCCTGGACTCAGGTTATATTACACTCACCATTTAACTCATAGCTTTCCTGTTTTGGGTGAGTCCAGTATTTCATGCCTACACAGGAAGGGTTATTTTGTTGTTGTTGGGATAACTGCATGAAACACAGAGAAATAACCCCCCCCCCCCCGCCCACACACACACACACACACCAAGCAATGGTGTGACCAGCTCAAATTCCAGAGAGGCAAGAGAGCAGAAACCTGATTTTTCTGCAAATAAAAAAAAAGTAGAATCTCTTAACTTCAAATTGGATATATAAGCATTTTGACAAAAACCTTACCATTGACTTGAGTGACACACCCGTGTAACCGGATTGGTTGCAGCAATGAAGCAGACATGGAGCAGCCTGTGGGCAGTTTTCACACACATAAATAAATAATTTATTTGTTTGATTTCTCAGTGAAAAATGCACATATTTCAAAAATTAAAAACATATTTTAACATGTTTTTTGGAGATCTTTACAGTAATGTGGCCCCAAGTGGTTCTTTAAGTTGATTACTTGGTGTTACCACATGTATTTGGATTTCTTTGATAAGAAGCAAGCTATGACATCCTACAATTGTGCCATCAATTAGGGTATGTGGCCATGCATAAATTACAATGGGCTGAAGAAAAGTCACTATAAAAAAATACAAATTCTGCTCATCACAGAACTTTCTGACAGACTACAAATTGTCTGTATATTTACCAAGCTGGATTTCATTACAGTTTATAATTTTATTTACAACTGTCAGTATGAGAGATTGTCCTTATGATGCCCTTTGGTCTCTGCAATGCCTAAGTAATGTTTCAAAACTCTCTTCAAAGGGTCAGTGTTTATCAAGAAAACATCCTTAATGTAAGCTACAGATGCAGAAGTATGTCGAGTTATTGATGTCTTCCATAAGCTACAAAAGGCTTTCTCCAGCACTGTTCCTGGTACAGTAGAATCCCGGTTATCCGACACCCAACTAACTGTGACTCTCAAACAACCGGCACGGTATCAATTCCCCATTTAAAAAAAAAACAAAACTCCTGCTAAACTGGCACTATCCTGCACTATTCGGCAGTTCGAGACTGCAAAAAAAAAAAAAACTAACTTTTTTTCTAATTGATCTTTATGGGCCTAAATTGCCCAGTTTAGGTGCTAATGCCTTTCTAAAGGCATTTCTAGGGTTTTTGGGGGAGTTTAAGGGTCGTTTAGACCCTTAAATTGTGGAACTCATGATTAACCGGCAACTACACTTATCCGGCAATAGGGAGTACCCATGGTTGCCGGAAACCGGGGAGTTTACTGTACATTGTGGCATCTTTATCATGGAAGTCAGGGCTGATTTTCAGGTTCCACTACATTCATATACTTTCTTCTCTTAGCTATAATAGTTTATGATGTAATTGATAATGAGCATCTTGCCATTAAGAATTTAATTAGTAAAAATAAATAAATCCCATATATTTTGTAATTCTGTGAAGTATTTTAATCAAACAGTGTAAAATATTATTCTAGTATTCCTCTATTTATGAACATGCACCCTCCAGTTCAATTCCTTCATACATTCAAAGAAACATTAAAGTTACACATTTTGTCATTTAAAGAGTGGGTTTGCATGGAAAATGAGTGTTACAAAGGACATAAACGGCATGTTAATCCCTGTACAAACTACTTTTTGCATGTGAATGTCAATACTTTTCCATGTCAGGATCTTTTGAATTTTGTTGTTTTTGAGGGAGCAGTCAATTTCCCATAGAGCATCATAACTCAGCTGGTGCACCCATTTTACATGTAATGACAACTTTTTTTTTAAACATTTGAAACATATTCTATGAAACAAATCCATACTAAGCTAGGACGATGCTTTTCTCTCAATGATTCAGCTTTGGTATGTCATACAGACCAAGAATAAAGAATAAAATGAATTATCTCCACCATTTTCTTGTACCAGTGTAATTATGAGTACACTACCTCCCATGGCGGTCTCTCTTGTCCCATATCCCTATGGAGTCCTCAATAATAACCGAACCTCGAGGTGGGGACATGTAGTTTGAGGGCGAGGGGACTATTGCCTCCCCACACCCCTAGGCCCTGAGTGGGGAGGCCTACCTATATCCTTCAAAAGGGTTTTGGGGGCTAAAAAAAATGTTAAAAACGGATCAAGAAAATAAAAACAAAATGATTACAATAAAACATGTTAAAGAAAATAATAAGAAATAATTATAATAAAATAAAATAAAAATTACATATAAAAATAAACTATTAAAACTTGAAAAGGAAATAAATGGCTAATTAATACTTATGTTTCAAAAGATGCCCCCAGTCCACTCTCCTCCTTGCAAAACGTGCACATCCATCATGATTAGAGCCAATGGATTCTCTCTTCTTGCCTGCACTGGGGCAGATAATATAGGTATATGGAATGCGCATATTTGCATACTTAAGACTGTACATTCTTTTAGTATAAAACGATATGGAAGTTTCCCTGTTTTTGATCTTAAAATAAACTACCCAAGTGTGTGTTTGCAGATCTAAACATCATTTTGTTAATACCTACTTAAAAGCTTTGTTTTTACTCACTGAAACCTTCCAAATAGTGACTATAAAGGTCTGCCTCTGTACCACAATGTTTCTGTTAACACTAGATGTATTGTCCACTGTTTCTCACCCACATGTTTTGAAATGCTAATGAGAGACAACCTGTGATTGGCTAGTACACGTAGTACTACAGAGATACTGTGTGCATTAGTTACAGGAGGCGGAGCTTTGTTGGGGCTATTTGGAAGATTTCAGTGAGTAAAAACAGAGCTTTTAAGCACTAGTTAACAAAATAATGTTTAGATGCAAACAAACACTTTAGTAGTTTATTTTAATATTAAAAACAGGGAACCTTCCATGTCCCATTAAATAAGAAGCGAGCAATACACTTACACATTACATTTTAATTCCTCTGTAGACTTGTTTTGCAACAATATTAAGACATCCTTCTGACAGACCTTTAGGGCATGTTAAGGCATTAGCTGAGTAATGGAGGTATTTAGAGAACTAATTTGTTCCCTTCAAACTGATTGATTGACATCCTATTTTTTTTTCTGCAGTATTCCAAGCATTAACCTTTGCAGCACTTGTATTTCATGCAAACTTAGTTGTGTTGGCAGCCGGTACTGACTGCTCTTGCTGTTCCTAGTCATGTGATCACCTTCCTGCCAGCGAGGTGCGCGCGAGGCTGGCATGTCTAGTCATGTCATTGCATAAGGCCCAGCAGTGAGAGTCTGTGCCATTCTGTACACCTGGCGCTCGTGGCACAGGGACAGATTCCTGCCATTGCTCTCTTCACATAGTGTACACCAGGACATCTAGTACATTCAATTCACTATGTCATGTGACCTAGATTTATACCCTTTCCTCCTAATTGACACCTGTCCCTCATCCCCATGTCTCATAATTGCAATACTCTGAAAGAACTCGATTGTTCAGTTTTCTGCATTTACATGTCACTACCCAGAATCCTTATCTTCAGTAATAATGAACTGATACATGTGCATACTCGTTATGTTTGGCAACAGGATAGAATTAAATGCATGATATTATAATGAAATCTACGGGGGGTTCTGCAAAACAAAAAGGAAATTCATTTGGAGTCCCACTTACTATTTAATTTTTTTAGTGCCTGTTTATTATAAGATATATAAGTGTGCTTATTTTAAAGGCCCACAGTCTCCTGATTAAGATACTATTTAAAGGGACACCAAAGTTGCACAGGATCTCTTACTACACCGTAACCTAATCCATTGCTATGTTGCCATCACATATTAAAATTGTCAATCTGCGATTCGTCGTCACTTTTGAGATTCTCATGCAGCTGTTGAGGCATAGAACTCTTCCGACCTCGCACGACTTAGCAGATGAGCACTAAATTGCTTGCGAGACTCCCTTAGCGAGGCGAGCAGTTGAGGCATTGAGACTTGCAGGACTTAGGCGATGAGCGGCAAAGGCGCTCATTGCCTGCGAGCCTCGCAAAGTGAGTCGAGCAGTTGAGGCATTGAAAAACGTGGGACTTAGCCGAAATGAGCGCCAAAGGCGCTTCTGCGAGGCGAGCAGTTGAGGCAACAAGCACTTAGGAAACACAGGATTGCATTAGGCTGCTGCGGGGCTTAGAAAAAAAACGAGGTAGCAAAAAGACGTAGTTAACGGCCGAATAGCGCAAATCGGAAAACACCAAAAACACAAAAAAAATGAAAAAACAAGGGGGTCAGCCAGGATGCCTGGGAGTGAGGTTATACGCAAATTTGAGCCGAATTTGGCAAGTTTCGGCACTTGAGAATCGGTTAAGCAAGAAAAAAATGACGGCCGAAAAATAAAAACGAGGCTACACAACCCCGAAAACCGCAAAACACTGCCATACTATTACGAAGGACGGAAAATGCTTGCGAACCGCGTAAGACATACACTTTAGCTGCCATTTCACAACACTAACTTACACATTACCACATTATGCTTTTGAAATGGAGGTTCTCCTGCCTAAAGAAACGATTTGTCCGTGCGCACGGTGCCTAAATACACTGCACACTTAGCACATTGCTGACACTTTCTCCTCAGATGATCAACAGTCTCCCTGTATATTTTAAAAAATACGCCAAAAAGATTGTTAGGTCTTCAGGATATTGATTTCTGCATATTAAGTACAAATAGGTGACGTATATTAATTTATTAATTAATTATTACTAAACAAAACAAAACAAAAAAAAATCTCATATTTTACACTGCCCTTACTTTATGAATAATGCTCATTGGCTGACAGGGATAGG
The DNA here is from genome assembly GCA_027410445.1 of Discoglossus pictus. NCBI lineage: Eukaryota > Metazoa > Chordata > Amphibia > Anura > Alytidae > Discoglossus > Discoglossus pictus. Next base: position 22,785,866 of record CM050165.1, on the reverse strand, counting down.
ACTCTCAAAGCAGTTAAATATTTATATCACTTTATTATGCTCTGAGACCTGATACATTTTCGTGAGCCCACAAGCGAGACTAAGGAGCTCTATGAGACATGCAAAGGCGTTCATTGGAGTGCGAGCCTCGCAAAGCGCCAACATGTCATTGCACTGCGAGCCTCAAAAAGCAGTTGAGGCATGCAGTGATCGCCATTGGCGGCCCATAGGGCCACAACTGTGAGCCTCGCAAAGCTTATAAACTCTGATTATACAGCCTAAAAAACACCAATAGTCCCTGCATGGGTCTGACCACTGCAACGTATGCAGACACAGACTCTGTAGGATTGTATGTGCAGTGTAGTGCCGTGGCCTATCAGGGACCATGTCTCAGCAGCATGTTGCAGAATGTTTATTGAGATGTGGTCCCTGTGTCTGCATATGATGCAGTGGGCAGACCCATACAGTGACTATTTAGTAGAGTAGAGTCATTACAGTGAGAAAGGATTATTATTTTCTATGTGAGCGAAATTAGGATTTTGTGGGTGATTCTATTAAGTGAGCTTGTGTTGAGATAAGAAGAGATACATTACTGTATACCCTTTGGTAAATATAATATCAAAAGAAAGAACAACAGTTTTTAAATCATGTAACTCAAATAATAAAGGAACAGGGGGGTAGGTAGGTAGGGAGTATCTTAACATCTCTACCTGTACACATAATTATATATTTCTTAATAATGTATTAACTTCATATCTTCTCTGTGTGTCTCTCGAACTCCAGCCGGGGCCCAGACCTCCACAGGCCCTCCAAGCCTCATCTCACAACTTACACATGGCCGGATTACCCATTAGGCCAACTAGGCAGCCGCCCATGGGTGCTTCCCTGTGAGGGGCGCCACTTCTTAAAAAAAATGGTTCCTGGCTTAAAAAAGAAATTAAATGTTGCAGTTCATAGACTGGCTTCTAGGGGTAACCACCTAGAACAAGACAATTACAACAGGAAAGGGAACTTACCCACACAGAAAAGTCAAAAATGGGGCCGGGCATACTCTGCATTATCACTCACAGTGGCTCCTCCACTTCACTGCCTAGGGGCTCCAAAAAGGTAGATACAGCCCTGAACTTACACTAAGTGTTAAAGAGTTATCCTAAGGAAATGCACTCTTAGGGATTCGACCAAGGTGCCCATGTTTGTAAAATGGATGAAAAAGTGTCTAACAGGATATGTGTTAACCTCTCATTTAGCGTTAGATAGTTTAGTTTCTGTTTCACTTGCGCCAATCTAGTCCCTGACATTTCCATTTTTAATACTCGGGGTCAATTGAGTATTAAGTAAGCTAGCGGCTAGAGCCATGATGTCCCACCAGAGTTGTGGAGCCTTCGGGCATTCCCACCAGATATGTATGAATAAAGGGACATTCCCTTAAACACTGTGGGCTCTCGGAAGGCTTCCATTTGAACAAGTGTTCCGGGATGATGTAGGCCCTATGCAAGACTTTTATTAAAAGTCTCAAGGATGCTGTAATTGAGAGACCATTTCACAGCCTTGCTCCAAATTTCTCTCCATTTATCGGGAGCTAAACTATGGGAAAGATCTTTCTTCCAATCTTTCATTTATTGATCTTTAGAGGTCCTCTGTGGCGTGTTAAAAGTGTCATATAATGCTCCACGTGTGCCTTTCATGAGAGGGGCTTTTTCACAGATGGTTGTGAGCCAGGTCTTTGTGGGTAGATATGTGACCATATGAATCAATCTACATAAATTAAATTGTTACTCTAGGGGGATATTATGGGTGTCTCTCAGCTGTACAAATGAAATAATGTTCCTGTCTAGGAGCCAAGCCCCTGCTCTGTTGAGGCCTCTGGACTTCCACAAGTTCTTTAAGATGGTAGTAAGATCCTTGGCGAACTTACGTTTGTGAAAAAGTGGTGTTAAGGACGAGAGGATGGGGAGGACGTCATATCTGGCATGGGCCCAATTTCAGCTGGCTATGGAAAGTTTGATTATCAGGTTTGTCGGGTTTCTTATAAGAGTGCGAGGGTTAGCTTGCCAGATAATATTGTCCCAGGTGTAGGGGGCACATTAAATAATTCTCTATAAAGCATTTGTATTTTTAAAATGCTTCTTGTTAAAAAAAGTACATAAAAGTAAATAAATACAGAGGTATACAACATATCTATTAAAATCCAGAAACCTTCCATGTCCCTTTAAAACTGGCTGGGAGCAGGTCTGATAGTTTAAAATGGATACACATGTTAATGGGTCTGATTCAAAAAGGTGGTACATTTTGAGTCTCATTTGCATGTCTCTACCCAGAACCCTTAGCTATAATATATATACTGTTTATTAAGAAGTTCCATGGAAAAAAAACAAGTGTTTGTGAGAGAGGTAAAGTGATCTGTTATTTCCTTCCTGCATCTACAGTGGTGGGGTTTTCAGTCACCCTTCAAAAGTAGGTCCTAACTTTTCTGTAATGCCTATTTGTACTGGGATTAACATACCTTTTTATGCTTTACATGTATACATTTTCATGCAATTAATTTATTTAACATTTTAAACCCGTTCTTCGAGGTGCATGAAAATGTGTTATACTGTATGTGTGTCCCTATAAATGTTTTTATCATATCACCCTGGTCCATTACTTGCAAACTATAAGTAGGTCATTAAGAACCTACATATATTATATACTATTTATTGTCCCTGACACTACAATCAGAAATCCCCTGAGTTTTGAAAGCTCTGTAATACCTCTACATGATTTAATTACTACAATCTCCTATTTTATCTAATGAGCACTGTTGGCTGACTGCTTCCTTGTGTGAGCTCTGACAGTACAAGTAGATACATAGGGCCTCATTCTATTGTGATTCGGTCAATTGAATAGGGCTCTATATAAGCACAGAGCATATTTTTGTTTACCAAAGTTTTTAGTTACTGAAGACCTTGCATTTGGATAGTTGTTCACTAACTAAAAACTTCTGTAAACAAATATGCTCTGTACTTATATTGAGCCCTATTCAATTGGTCCTATCACAATTGAATGAGGCCCATAGTGAATACAGCTATAAAAGGTTTTGCATGCAGTACATACTTAAGGCCATATTTACATATCTGGTGCCTCTAGGCACAAACTCCTTAGCCGCCGCTGGGCGCATAGTCACATGTGCATTTCTGTTTCCCTACCACCCTGTTGCTCCACCATGTAGTGTAATAGACTTTAGTACAGGTACATATGGAAAGAAAATATATGTATAGCATTACTAAAAATACCTTCTTTCTGAGGGAAAGAGCATCAGTGGGCTGGTAAAAGGAGAATGTGGATATTCAAGTAGATACAGATACAAACAAAACATAACATATAAAAAAACTCAATGCTTGTTTATTCAACTTGCAGTATAAAGCATGATTCATCTTACAGGTAAGGGTTTTTTATTTCACTTGTTTTATTTTAATGCAGCACACTGTAAGCTGCCACTTCACAGCCACCTCCTCCCCCACAAAATCACGATGCTAATGGCATCTGGGAGAGAAGCAGGGTCTATGTGTGAAACATAAACAAACTAATTGTATTGTTATGCAAATGAGGGACCCTTCTCAGGGTGGCACCACTAGGCAGCTGTCTTATTCGCCTAGTTATAAATCCAGCCATGGCCATACTGTAGGTCACAGAGGTACAAAGAGTGGTGACTGCCAGGATGTTCTGTCCACACCTTATCTAGATATGGAGCAGGAAGAGTGTTTATTTAACTCATTGTTTGCAAATAATTATATAAATTTAATTGTATATCTTTTATATTTATATTTTTTACTGTGTATATTTAGATTTATTCGATAAGAAGCAAGCTAAAATACATCTACTCTATACACCCTACATTTGTGCCATCAATTAAAGCCCGTGGCCATGCATTGATTGCAAGGGGATAAGGGCAGTCTTTCACACATATAAACACATATTTGATTTGATTTCTTAGTGAAAAATGCACGGTGAACTGGTTCAAATTTTGCTGAATTAACTGTTTTTTGAAGTTTATTGCTTGGTGTTTGGATTTATTTGATAAGAAGCAAGCTAAAACACGTCTACAATATATCCCCTGCATTTGTGCCATTAATAGGGTCTGTGACCATGCATAGATTACAATGGGCTGAAGAAAGACCACTATCATAAAACCCTTACCCTACCCTTTTCCGCTCATCACAGAAGGTTTTCGACAGACTACAAGGTGTCCGTATATTTACCCATCTGAAATTTAGTGGGGTGTATAATTTTATTTCAGTATGAGAGATTATCCTTAGGAGTACAGAGTGATGCAATTAGGTATTTGCAATGTGAACAAGATCTTTATAGGGTCATTGTTTATCAAGATGATGTCCTCATTTAATCTACAGATACATCCCTTCATCAGGAACAAGTCTGTTGAGTCGTTCAGTACTTGCCATCTTCTGAGGGGACAACTCCATGTTGATGCTTTCCATAAACTACATTAGACTTTCTCTGCACACTGTGGCATCATTATCATGGAAGTCTATGCTTTAGACTTAGGAGAAAGAGCTCAGCATCTCAAAGGGCTGATTTTTCGATTTCACCACATTTATGTGTCTACTTATCTCAGAGACTTATCCCAGCGAAGTTGAATTATAATATAGTCTATAATGAGCATCTTGCCATTAAGAATTTAATTAGTACAAAATATATAAATTCCACATACCCATCCTAAAGGGGTTGGAGGCTAAAAAAATATCTAGGTTAAAAAAAAAAGAACAAGAAAACAAAAAAAAAATATTACAATAACATTTGCAAAATAAAATAAAAAAGATGATTACAATAAAAAATAAAATAATTTTGAATAAAAAAAATAACCAGTGCATGGTTAATGGTTTTGTCTTGGGGCCCGTAACTTGCGGCCTTGAGCAATTGAATAACATTGCAATCGGAGACCAACGGGAGCCCGCAACTCACTCGCAGACATTTGGCTATCTGCGATTGAGTTGAGGGCTTGCAATTGAATATGGCGCAGAGTTTCTAAGCACTTGTTAATAAAATGATGCTTACATTTGCAATCAAACACTTAGGTTTACTATTGTTATTAAAACAGGGAACCCTGGAGCGGACGGGGAGAAGTGGTGAGAGGTTCCGGAGCGATATTTCTTCAGTGCGCCAAAGGTACAGGGGGGGAGGATGGCTACCTTAAGATTGGCTGAGCAGGGAATTAATGGGGGAGGACACCCCACCATAGGTGTTATATAATGTCACGTGTTTTTACTTTTTTATTTTTTTTGTTGTTTTTTTTTTCTCTATTTTATTTTCTTTTAACATATCTCCCGCTGCTCAGGTTCATCCATGGAAATGTGAATTACTGCAATTTGAGCAATGTGACTTTATAAGCTGTATATATTGCTGAGTATTAAGAAACTAGTATGAATATTTTTGGACAGAATCACAAAAAAAAAAGAAAAAGAGTTGGAATGGAGTTTTTATTTAAATGGAATGGTTTTAATATATTAGCAATATGATGTTAGTTATAAGACAACATGTGGACTATGTTTTTCATTGTTCTTTTTGTTTTGTCATTGCAATTCCAGAACTTCTCAATAAAATTTATGTTATAAAAAAAAAAAAAACAGGGAACCCGACATATTCCTTTAAATAAAAAGTGTGCAAAATACTGTTAAAAATTATGTTTCAATTTCTCTGTAGTGTAATCAGTAGTGTATGAAAAAAATTGTTTGCATGAAAAAATACCCAAATAATTTTTTTTTAACAGTTACTCAAAAATGTGCTGAATTTCTTGCATTTGCAAACTGTTTTCTATCAATGTTGACAACCCCTGAAAATCGCAGTGAAAATTAGCATACATAATACATTGTATATTTTTGGTCTGTGAATTGAGCTGCTTCTTTCCTTTAGATTTCTGTAATAACCAGAACAAGATCTGTGTCCCGTCATTCACTTTTTGTTTTATCTACATCCCAGGTGATACTTCCCCCAGCCCCAGTGAATTGCCTCATTACTTCCCCCAGTCCCAGTAAAAAGCCCCTGAGATCTCTCCCAGCCCCAGTGAATTGCATGGACTCACTCACACAGAGACACATGCACAGACCATGAAGGTTCTCTTTCTCATGTACAGGTCATTGCAGGACCATAAATCAAGCATAAATGCTCATTCACATAAAAGACAGATTAGAAATAGGAAGAAGAAGTTGAAATGTTTGGCTTCAGTACAATTATAATTTGTCAGAATTTATCACGGAGAGGGTGTATGTTTAAAGAACAACCGTGTAAACGCTCAAGCATTTTTACTTGAATGTCGACCTAGTGTAGCAGCCTCATCCATCTGGCTGCATACAGCATTGCTGATTGGCTGCAAAGCTGGGCATGCTCACAAAGACAGGGTACATTTTTACAAAAATGAACCCTCTCCTAGGGGTGTAAACACCACCTACAACAGTTTTTTTGTTAATGCAAAGCTAGAAAAACATAGTGCGTTCAAATAAATGTAATCATACACTACTAATTCCCTTCTATCAGATGCATTCATAACCCAGCTCACTTGCATATACCTTTAAACTGATCGATTGCAAATCTAAATAAGAATTTATTAAATCCACACTTCTGCAGAATTCCGAGTATTATCCTTTGCAGCACTTGTATTTCATGCAAAACCATAGTTGTGTTGAGAACCTGTTCTGACCTGACTGCTCTTGCTGTTCCTAGTCATGTGATCACCTTCCTGCCAGCGAGGTGCGCGCGAGGCTGGCATGTCTAGTCATGTCATTGCATAAGGCCCAGCAGTGAGAGTCTGTGCCATTCTGTACACCTGGCGCTCGTGGCACATGGACAGATTCCTGCCATTGCTCTCTTCACATAGTGTACACTAGGACATCTATGTCATGTAACCTTGATTTATACCCATTCCTTGTAAATGACACTTTCCCCTCTCCCCATTTTTATACCCATCCCCTTGCAATGATCTGAGTCAACTCCACTGTTCAGTTTTCTGTATTGCTTCTTCCAATGTATTTTTTTCTGCATTTACAGGTCACTACCCAGAATCCTTATCTGCAGTAATAATGAACTGACACATGTGTATACTTGTGTTTTGCAACAGAATAAAATTAGCATCATATGTAATGTACCTATGTTTTCATTTACTTTTATGTATTTTGTTTTATTAGGGAGTGCTTATAAGCTCTGTTTTTAAATCAAATCTGTATGGGTCTTTCCACCGCAGCGTATGCAGACATAGACTCTGTAAGGCTGGATGTGCAGTGTAGTGTCCTAGCCTATCAGGGACCATGTCCCTAATGTACAAATTTTCTTAGCATGAAAGATTGGTGGCAAATAGGTTATAAACACTTTTTTTAAAACACAACTTTTCAATGTTTTTTCGTTTTATGCTCAAGCGGGAATGGCTGATTTCTCCATAGAGCTCCATAACTCATCTGGTGCAGTGCAGACACACCTTGAGCACAGCCTGTTTATAGGAGGCCTTTACTTTGTTGTAACGACAATTTGTACTTGGATTAAAATGCAATTTCTATGCTTTACATCAATTAATTTAATGCAATATTTTTTTAAGCATTAAAACCCGTTCTTCGAGTTACATGATAGAAAATGTGTTATATTTGTGTCCCCATAAATGTTTTTATCCTATCACCTTGGTCCCATCACTGTAAACTATAATTAGGTCATTAGGAACTTGCTAATATAACATTTACTGTCCATACCTCTACATGTTTTAATTACTAGATTTTAATTATTTAGATTGTAAGTCTGCGAGTTTCAATCCTGCGCAGTGCTTTAGGGAAAGCGCTATGGACACCGGATTCAAAGCTCAAAGACAGGGCCACCCACTCTTTGCAATGTATGTATCTTTAACTTGTCATTGCCTGTAACTTAACTTATGTATAGCGCTACGGAATATGTTGGCGCGTTACAAATAAACGATAATAATAATAAAATAATACTACAATCTCCTATTTTATCTAATGAGCACTGTTGGCTGACTGCTTCCTCGTGTAAACTGTGGCAGTACAAGTACATACATAGTGTATATTTGAATGCAATTATAAAAGGTTTTGCATGCAGTACATAAGTGTCATATCGAAGACCGAATTTACATATCTGGCATCCCTAGGCCACCAGCAGCTGTAGGTAGTGTAATCAGGGTCATAGGAACCGGGGTGGGGGCGAGGGGGACAAATCGCCCCCAGAATATATATTAACTCCACCCTCCCTTATACCTCTCCCGATACCTCCCTCTCCTGTAACTGCCGGATTACTGATAGCGGCTCACGCAAGTTAATCTTGCGTAATCTCTTGAGACCCAGCTATCAGAGGGATCCAGACAGCCAGAAGCAGGAGGTAAGGGGGAGGGAGTAGGGGAGGTGCTGTGGAGGGAATGGGGGAGGTGCTGAGGAGGGAGTAGGGGAGTTGCTGGGGAGGGAGTAAGGGAGTATACACTCTACACCCCCCCCCCCCCCCCACAGATTTTTTTTGGTTCCTACGCCCTTGAGTGTCATAGATTTTAGTACAGTCATGGAAAAAATATATGTTAGGAATTCACTAAATGTCCCCTCTCTCTGATGGAAAAAGACACGGTGGGCTGGTAAAAAGAGAATGAAGATATTAAAGTAACTACAGACAAAAACAAAACATCATAACATAAACAACTCAGACTTGTTTATTCAACTCACAATGTAAAACATGATTCATCTTACTGGGCAAGGCACATTGGTTTTTATTTGTCTTGTTTGTTTTACTATAGTGCAGCACGCTTCAAATCTGCCACTTTACAGCCATCTACTCCCCTACAAAATAACTTGTTCTTGGCACCTGGATAGAGAGACAGGGTCTATGTGTGAAACATAAACAAACTAAAGGTATTGTTATGCAAAGAGGGACCACTCTCAGGGAGGCACCCCTAGGCAACTGCCTTATTGACCTAGTTATAAATCTTGCAATGGTCATACAAAGGGCCAAAGAGGGGTGACTGCCAGGATGTTCTGTCCACACCTTATCTAAATGGGGAGCAGGAAGCATGTTTATTTAACTAATTGTTTGAAATAATTATATACATTTAATTGTATTTTTTTTTTGTATTTATACTTTGAACTGTGTAGATTTTCATTGGCTTTGCAAATTCATATTTATATGCAAGCCTATTTATTATACCATGAGATAGTAACATATTAAAGAAGGTCATCTGAGTTGGAACAAAATGTTGTTCTTATGTGAAATAAAATAGAAAAAAATGCAGTTTTTCTATTGTTATATAAAATAATAAATGTTATGAATTTCAAAGGTTGCCTTTTAACACTTTGCATGCCATAGGCTTCAGAAACTTCTTAGGACCCAAGAGTGCAAATGTTCAATATTGTTGCTTGTAACTATTCAGTCGTGTGGCTGTCTTTCTATCTATAAAAGAAAATGATGTGTTGTTTTCTTCAGCTTTCTACCAGTCTAATTATTTTGGGATTATATGCCATAAGTGAACAAAGATGTAATAAAACTAGATAAAATTTAAAAAACAAAATGTTCCCTTAAATTTACATTTTGTATCATTAATAAAAGCAAATTGAATAATTCAACGCTAAACTTTTCAAATAAGCCCTTGGTGTCCTGAGCATAATGGTACCAAATATATATAGTCTATGCATGTATGGTGACCAGCATAGGCCAGACATGCAACATTATTTTGTGATTTGGCCTCTAACATCAATATAACCATATAAAACTATATATTTTTCTAAACAAATACTGTTCAATATAGTAATACAACCTACATAATTCAAAAATGACATTTAACTCTCATTTCATGAAATTAACAAAATAAAAAGCAAGCATAACAGCTGATTTTTTTTATTATCGAAAAGGAGACATCTTAAAATTAAAATAGCAAAAATACATGCAAATATCACAATTACCATATGAAAGTATATATTTATATATTTACTACAAGCACAGGCCCTAGAAAACAAAAAATTGCTTATAGAACTCATTCATACAGTTTATAAACCCACATATCTATGCTGAAATTAACACTTAAAAATTATCTCAAACTTTATGATACAAATGTATTATTATTATTTTGATGATTATTATTATTATTATTAATAATAATAATAATCATAATAATGGAAAAAGGGGTAACGGTCTGTGGGTATGTGATAACGTTTATTTTTTTATATGTATTTATTTTTCTTTGAATAATTTACAAAGAGAAAAAAATATACTCAAAAAACGATATCTAACGCTCATATGAATCAATATACAAAAATAATTATTTAACCCCACTGAAAGGTTGCATTTCTTTCATACCTGATAAGTAACATCCATTTTCTCATACAATCCTAATATTTCTGGAGATCACTGTAAGTTTCTAAATAACTGGGAACAAATAAAATACTTTATATGGATATACTGTAACAAATTACATTAATATGGTAATCTTTGTAGTTTTACATTTGTAAAATAATATAAAATGAATAAATATGTGTAATAATAATAATAATAATCTTACACTGGATAGTGTTCAGATATCAGTATTACTGCTTGTTGTATATCCAGTTATGTGATCACCGTTCCACCCAGTAAGGTATTTGCGAGGCTGGTAGGTCTAGTCATCTCATGGCATAAGCCCAGCAGGGAAAGTCTCTGCTGTTCTGTACATTGGGTTATTGTGACGGACCAGTAAGCAGCTGAGAGGAAGTGGATTCTTTAGAGCAAGTTCAGCAAAGACTTTCTTCACATTGTGTACACTAGAAATATTGTACATTCAATTCAAAATCTGTGATGGGTCAGTCCTATATCCTGTGAGCGGTGTCATTGCTGGGAAAGAGCATGTGTTGAGACGACTTCTAAAAAAACATCAATCAAAAAACATATCTGCACAATCCAAGGTGTTTGTCGTCATAGGCTTATGAGGCCTAGGCCTAGGGCAGCATATTTTCAGGGGGCAGCCTTGCGAATAAAGGGTTATGGAGAACTGTATTCATATGCAAATGTATCTTTAAATAGAGATGTCTTTATATATATAAGAGCAACTGGACATTTTCTGATATAGTGTAGATATACATAAGCCCACATACATTTCAATATGAATATATATATAGTAGAATCCCAGTTATCCAGCACCCAACCATCCGGGACTCTCAAGCAACCGGCACCGGCATCAAATCCCCTATTTTAAAGAAACTCCCTCTAAACCGGCATAACCGGCACTATCTGGAGTTCAAGACTGGAAAAAAAACAATGCTAATTTGGTTTTTATAATAGTTTTTTTCTGGACCTACATTGCCCAGTTTAGGTGCTAATGCCTTTTTAAAGGCATTTTGCACGGTTTAAGGGGGGTTAAGGGTCATTTAGACCCTTTCGTTCTGGGACTACTGATTAACCGGAAACTACACTTATCTGGCAATAGGGAGTCCCCATAGGTGCCGGATAACAGGGTTTTTACTGTGTATATACCGGTATATATATATATATATATATATATATATATATATATATATATATATATATATATATATATATATATATATATATAAATGTGTCATAATTTGCAATGTATAGGTTTAAAAAAATTGTACATCTCCAGTAATAGAGTTATTGTACTGCACAATGAGAGACTGGGCGGGGACATGCAAACGTCTCAACAATGCATTTTTGCTCTTTAATACAAAATAATAAAAATCCAAGGTTGTTGTATTTATTCAGAACACCTCTAAGCATTTCTTGGGATATTCTGCCATTTGATATCCTATGAATATCTTTACGTTCTTCTCCAAAAGTGCTTTCCAGTGACAATATTTATTTAGTAAAATCATAAATAAGTTACAATTTGTGTTTATTTTTGTTTCAATGGGACAATAATCCGTAAACAACGGTTTTTGATATTAGACCTCACTGAGAGAAGTATGTTAAAGATATGGAACAAACTTCTTACTGCTTCAATACGTATGTTTTCAAGAAAGTAGGTTGGAGTAAATTGTAAATGTCAGACAAACTGCTACTGTTTGGAATTCACAGATACTTCTTGTTCAGGGCCCACACATTCTGTTGCCTTGATGTTTAGCTGTGACTCCACATTTGTAAATGGCGATATAGAAATATAATAATTTGCTCTGAACCAGATACATACCTCCCAACAGTTTGTCTTTTGGAGAGAAATCCCCCCATGCCCTATAGCCTCCTTTTGTAGAATAGACCCACATTTAAGAGCAACCCTCTGTTTTTCCAACCCAAATCATAACCTAATTTCTATGTGACCCTATGGACCACAGCTTGCCAGGCTCATATATCAGCTGCCGCCCTTCTGAGCTCCATAAAGCTCATGTTCATTGCTTCAGTGACCTCATCTATCCATATCCGCCTCTGTCGTCGCCTTCTTTCTGTGCCTTCAATCTTTCCCAACATCTTAGTGTCTTCTCTAGGGAAATCTTAGTGCATATTAGTGCATAATTTCTCAAAAGTATGACTGTCCCTTTTTGATCATTTTAAATATTGGGCGGATATCAATATCAAATATGAGGACAGAGCTTTCTTTACTTGTCTAAGAAATGTGATTGCTCCAAATTATGTCAAATGGAATGTGATGCTACAATGGTCAGGTTTAACAAAGCTGTCTGTTTATATTAGAGTGTTAGCCTTACTATATTACTACAACCGATGCATCCAATATCTAATAATTTATGCACTTATAAAGCACACATATAAAGTGTATTTATGAGTTTGTACTTTTTTTCCACTACCATTATACTTGCTTTAGGTGTCAAAAACAAGGGTTTGGAGGTGAGCTCTGTAAAAAAAGCAACACAAAGTTATCAGATTAGTTCCAATAAAAGAAAATGTACTATCTGTACTAATAAATTATCTACATATCTATCTATCTATGTATCTATCTATCTATGTATCTATCTAGCATTATCATAAATGCATCAGCTTCATCCGCCATGCACATGCTCATGGTGATTTAAGCAAATAGAAGTGTCTCAGCCCCACAGTCTTATGCATAAATCTCTACAAGCATATAATATCCATGTGAGCCCCTAGGTAGTGATAACACTTATCAGTAACAGAAAAAATACAGAGGCAGAGGGCAGGAACAATGCATCCGATAAACTATCATAAAACAGCAAATTCAGTCAAAAATTTAGCCTACTACAGTATTTAAAAAAAAATAGAAAGTATATATTTTAAATATAGTTCTCATTGGTATAAGACGTGCAGATCCTAGGCATTCATAAATTCTTCTAATATATTTGAAATACCACCCCCACTCGAAAGCAATTACTTTCTGTGAAGTAGTATTTTTGCAGTTTAGCCCTAAGCGTTCCTTATTTAAACTTTAAACCATGATCTCTTGTTTCAATATTCTTTAAAATAATTCTCATGTACAGCCAATAGTTTATTTCCACATGAAACCCCCAATCATTCTTCATCTAAGCTATGCATATTAAGGCCATTAAGTATTTCCTTATACTAAATGATGACTAATGTTGTTGAATCCATGCCTGCTTTGCCCTGTCTACTGTAGTAGTGTAACGTCAAGCTCACATACATGCCATTCATATGAGTGTGGAGATGAGAGGATTAACACATTAGTCTCAGGAGGTACAGAGTGGAGGTGAACGGAGCTGCAAGAATGTTCTCCCCACTCCTCGTCTAGGAGCAGGAAGTGTGGATCCCTTTGTACTACTCCTTGTATCATTTGTATCAAAACATTTCAGAACTTAAGCAAAATTTGAGATGAAGTCAAATATATATATATGGAACCTTCATATTTGTCAGCCCCTATATTCATAAAATCCCCCAAAAATCGCTTAGATATTCGTCCAAAAATCTTATATTTGTCCTGAAAAATCTGCCATGTCATACAAATTCTGTATTTGTCTGATTCAGTGTATAGAATATAGAGGTTCCACAATATATATATAGAAATATTAGTACATTATTTTCTCGACAGAATATCAAGACATTTTCAATTTTTGCATTTTTGCACTGCACTCTGGAAAACTGGGCTGTGTCCACAATGCATTTTTGCTTTTTATCCAATACCCCTTTATACATGGCTTCTTTTAGCATGTGCATGTTTAATGAATAAATATGAAGAACGGGGGAATTGTGAATGTCTAATAACCTGGATTAATAATCAGACTATTGCAGTATAAAGTGATCCTTTTTTTATTGGACAAACATTTTATTCAGAATTACATATTTTGAAACAGTTAAGTCTTAAGGCCTTTCCTTGTTTTCGGTCCCCTCCTTAGTTCATGATAGCCACAGATGAGAGATGGTTTTGCACTTATAAAAAAATAGTATATTATTATTTATGTGTGTGTCACCTTATGATGTATTTACTACACGTAAGGTGACTGCAAAAAGTATGGGCAAATATGCTCTTTCACAGAACGCCTAAGTGTTGTGATGGATTCAGTCTCTGATAAATGTATTTCTTTATTTAATTGAAGTGCAGAGTCTCAAGTCCCACCATGCACTTTTAACTGATGTTGAGTAAAACTTCAATGAAGGAGTCTAAACCAATGACGTCGATCAAGTTTCTTTTATTTCAAGCTTGGAGAACACAACACAGATCACAAGGAAGATGTGCAATGGTGTGTGAAATTATATTTCACATTAGCCTTATATAACTTTTCTACAGGGAGGGCTGTTTTTTAAAACAAAGAAAAGCTAGAAAACTAGATTTTACTTGAAGCTAATTAGCAACAGAATGGATAAATGTTTAATTATTCAGAAAAGGGATATGACATATTGCTTCTATAATTCCTCAACGTACAGCTGAATTTCAAGATAGATTGAGAAAAAGACATTGAATTGTCTAACGAGAATTTGTGCCAAAGCCAACATGTTCAGCTGTACTTCCTGAGGATCATCTGGATTGAAAATGAAAAAAGAAATGGACTGTTTGATTGTAAGCCAAGAACCTAGAGAATCTTCTGACTCCAATTCATCATCTAATTAATTTCACGTACTATAGTGGAAAGTGTTTGCAAACTGTTGGATATATCACATTTAAGCACTTGCGACTCATAAGACTATACTTTAATTCAACTGGCACATTATTTTGTAAATCTCATACACACCTGTCTTAGATATGTACATCCCATGGCCTCACACAACCTCGGGTATCATCGGAAAATCCACTGTGATCTTTCTGGTAACAAGCTTTGCATTATATTAGGTTATGAAATATATCTATTGTTTGCAGGTAATATGTGTTGCAATAGTAGACTTGCTCAGTGAATAATCTCTAGGAGCAGGAAGTATAAGATTGTTTTTACTCTATAATACAGAAACATAGGTAAAAGAGTTCAGATTCACACTACCAGTGTCATGCTTTAGGACAGCAAAAATGTAGTGATATGCTATTTGTTAAAACAATAAACTGAAGGATTTTCAGGCATAATCATGATGTAATAAGTTCTAGTAAAACATTCTTGATATGGAATGCAAAATTATATGTTTAAATGTGAAAATATTATCAATGTATTGCTTTTTAAAGCTTTTAACAGCCTGACACTTGTGTGAATCCCATTGGCTCACAAAATACAGTGCTGCAGGTGACTAAGATGGCTACAGGAGAGAATAGAGGAAGAAAGGGGGAGAATCCAGAAACTGGATTAACCAATATCCTTGATAAGGGCAATCCCACCTCAAAAGTATGTCAACCATATACTTAGCCCCAACCATGGAACAACAAGCAGTCATGTTATCTAGTAAAATCTACAAAACATATCAGCTCTGGAGGAAGTCATAAACCTCAGAAGACTTTCTCCAATACAAGATCATTCTTTGTTCACATACATCTGATCTCAACCTCTTGAAATAAAATTATTTCTCACACATTATCTCAACTCTAGCCTCCAATTCAAAATATTTTTATTAATGCTGTCCTCTGCCCAACACCACCTCCCACACTTACTTATCTCAAGGCCCAAGACCTCACAAACTATTTCAAATTAGAAATTCAAAACAATAGGAAAGACCTTTTCAAACAACCAACAACAGACCACAAATATACAAGACAGGTCTCTCATAACCTCCAGACCTACATGCAGGTCCTTCACACCTGTATCTGAAGACGTCTCTGCACTATGATCATCCACCCATCTCACTACTTGACCCCTTGACCCCATTTGAGTCTAAATAATCCTGAACCCTAAGCCACACTCATCCCAACCCTAGCGCACATTCAACCTCTCCCTACAATCTCTTAAATAGGTTCCTCGTTTCGAAACTCCCTATTTGACCCAATCTGGTTTTCGTCCTCAACACTACACAAATAAGCATTTACCAAAATAGAAAACAACTTGCTCTCAGCAAAGTCTAAATGCTATTTCACTCTCGTAATTCTACTTGACTTTTGCTCTAAAGTCCTATGGCATATGTAAAATAGCACTCTCTTGGTTCACATCCTATCTCTCAATCACACATTAATTGCCTCTCTGTCGGTCACTGCCTCCAGCCCTTTACCTCTGACAGTTGGCACCCCGACTTTAGCGTGCAGCAGAAATGCGCGGCGACAGCAACGCGCAGTCACATGCGCGCTGACACAAAAGCGTGCCAGTCAATAGCGCACCCCGACATCTGCGCGCAGGACAGGATGGCACTCGCAGGACTTGAGGGGAGGGGAGAGGAAGTAAAAACCAAGAAGAAAGAGATAAGGAAGAAATTGTTGATCAGTGTCCTATAGTAATTCAGTGTACACAGCTAGATGCTCACAGGGGAATAAACATGCAGTTTCTCAGTCTTATTTCTTGCTCGTCTATCATGTTTCATCCCTTACTTCTTTCACCCTCTCTGTTTCAAGTTCGTTCTTTCCTGCGCTCTCTTTTTTCCCTCTTTCTTCTTGACTCTTACCTCCCCTGCCCTTAAGTCCTGCGGGTGCTGTCCTGCGCGCAGATGTTGGGGGCGCGCTATTGACTGACGCAATTTTGTGTCAGCACGCTATTGACAGCGTGCATTTGTCATGCGCTCTAAAGTCATGTTACCCTGACAGTTGGGGTAACACAATCCTCAGTCTCGTCCATTACTCTTTATTTACACAACCTGAAATATGCATCGATTTTAATTATTTAAATACGTTTTCAGTGCTCAGTTTGATGATGTGGAGCACAATTTATGAATTACATGAATTTTTAATTAGATACAATGGCTAGGAAAATTGAACTATTGTTTTTTAATATAATAGCCCTATGTGACCCCTGGGGAATGATAATACTTATCATTGATAGATAAGTTTTAGCCATCTGCATTATTTCTTCAACAACAAAAGAGATTGTTAGATCTAATGTCAATGATACCAGCCTTGAGACATTTTCTGTGCCACTTTAATTAATACTAGAGAAAGCAATTTGCGTCTTTTTTATACTCCAACTTCAAATCTCTCAAAGTAAAAAAAAAATAAGATAATTTCCTCCAGTTCATTAAATATTATACTTCTCTCCCCTAGTTATATATATATACTAGCGAATTGCCCTTCAAAAAATGACGGCAATAAAATTGTAAGTGAGCTAATGCTGTTTGGTGTATGGTAATCAAATAAATAATACATTAATAAAGTAATATACTTTACTTATTTTGAAGTAATATATGCAGCATTGTGTTGAAGAGCTGGCAATCTGTT
Source organism: Discoglossus pictus (assembly GCA_027410445.1). NCBI lineage: Eukaryota > Metazoa > Chordata > Amphibia > Anura > Alytidae > Discoglossus > Discoglossus pictus. The sequence goes on along the minus strand of CM050165.1, from coordinate 22,768,240 downwards.
TTGATGTTGCTGCAGCATTAGTGGTGTGGAGCTGCTGTGTAAGCGTGATGAATGTGTGTAGTGTAATAGTGTGCGTGCGCGAGACAAAACCGTTAGCGTAGCTGTGTACTTCCGCATTATATAAGTTATTGTTCTAAAATGGCGGCTAATGCGTGGTATGCGGCTGTGGCTGATTTAGCGTACGACTTTTTTAGAATATTCGTAGCTGTATGGGGATGTTTTGCGTGTTTATCGTGGTGTTTTGCGTGTTTAGGGTCCTTTAGCCTCGTTTTCGGTTTGTTCGGTGGCCATTTTTTCTCTCGCTTAGGGGATTTTGGGGTGTCTAAACTCTGAAATTTGGACTTAAATCGAGGTGTAACTTCACTTGCAGAGGTCCTGGGTGCACCACCTTGCTGCGAGTAAGCTTTTTATATGTTTGTTGGGTGTATTTATTGTGTTTGTAATGTTTTTGGGGTCGCGCGGGTTGCGTCCTTGGTTTCGAATCTCGTACATCTTTTTCGGGAAATGCGTAGGTGTTTGGTGGTGTTTTGCGTCTTTAGACTGCTGTAGCCTTGTTTTCGTTTTTTTTTGGCGGACATTTTTTCTCTCGCTTAGAGGATTTTTGAGTGTCTAAACTCTTTTATTTTAAGTTAAATTGAGGTGTAACTTCAGTTTTCGAGGTCCTGGATGCTCCCTCTTCCTGTAGGTAAGGTTTTTATGTATTTGTTGTGTGTATTTATTGTGTTTTTCATGTTTTGATGTGCCGGGTTTCGGACGACTTTTGCGAGGTCGTAATGGGTCGTAACGTGTCTTGTATTTTACTTTCGTAACTACGTAAATGTTGCGAGGTGTGCAGTTGGCTGGCAAGGAGCGCCTTTGGCGCTCCATGCCAGCAACTGCAGCCCCCGCTTTGCGAGGGCCACAGGCTCACTGAGCCCGCAAGCGTTAGCAACAACTCGCACACTCACAACTATATAAAAAAAAAATAATCAAAATTGAAACCCAGTTGAATGTGCACGACATTGACATTTTAAGGTCATGAAGTCTTTCCTTATATAATGACTAATGTCATCATACTCATCATGGCTCCTCCAGTGTACTACAGCAGCAACCTAAGGTACATACTATATTAATGAGTGTAGTGGTGAGAGGATTCATACATTAGTGTAATAATAATACTAAGTAAAGACATGAGGAAGTTCACGAGCTGTCTGGAAGATCTGACCATGCTTTGTCTAGTTGAGAGCAAGACATAGATTTCTTTATTTTATGGTCTACATAAGCTACATATATTTCACTCTACTGTTTGCATTGAAAATTAATATTGTTTTAAATCATTATTAGAATTAATATATATATATATATATATATATATATATATATATATATATATATATAGGAATTTTTTTGGCACCTGACCATTTTAATACTATCCAGAAAACTCCCAAATTCTTCTGAATTCTGATGTTAATAATAATGTACATATTAATGTTTATGTGTGGCCCGATATGGCTTGATATTCTAATTATGACACACTGTGCTAACTAATTATGTACTCTTGTCTTATCTTAAATTCTACCCCTCTCTTTATCCAGTATGCCACAAATTAGCTACTTCCGCTGTACGGTATGTCCTTTAATTTGTTCTGTTCAAAGCACTTGGAAGCTTAAATTGCCCTTTGTGCAGATAGAAACCTCCCATTTGTAAAGTCTCCTAACAATTTAGGATATAGATCAGTAGAAACCAAAATGATAGATCACACTGCTGCATAATTGTAAAAAAAAGGTAAAAATTAGAGGCTGTATTTTTTATATTCTAAAATGCGTTCTGCAAAAAAAAAGTATAGTTTAAATATATGACTATAGTGACCATGCAGCATATGTTTGAATTGTAGCTCTTCAAAGATAGGGCAATATATACTACAGGGTGAAGTATTGGAGATATGGATAGGGTTACTCTGAATTCTGGGAGTTCTATGCACACCAGCAGGTATGGAGAAGACCTTGAAAGCTGCGTCTTCCCAGGAGCCAATATATTTTATCAATATTTCTACTATATGCTTGTTATTATATTTGATGACATAGAATTATTTTTAACATTAGTTCAAACTCTTACAAATGTTTACTTTATCTTGCCTGGCTTTTCTCCCCCTTCCCCCTTTTATGGCCTGCATAATTTGCCTAGATCGCCTCCTTCCCACATGTCTTGGCATTTTCTTTCTTTTAACTGCACACTCTTGCTTGCTTGCTTTCTCTTTCTCTCTCTCCCTCTCTCTCGCCCTCTCTCCCTGTTCTATCGGTCCCTCACACCATATTTTTATTGTTTTTCTTTTAGCCCACGATTGTTACCTGCATCCCGGTCTCAGTAGGCCTCACTGCTTACTCTGAATTCTAGGAGTTCTGCACTCCCTCCCTGCCCCTCACCCTCCAACCCCATTTCTGATTAAATGTATAGTGGAATGGGAATCACCTGACTTTCCTAGTTGCATATATTATCTCACCACTAGGGGCAGACAACATATTAAATACTAGAGCCCTCACCTCTGTTCCTTCTCTCTCCCACTAAATGAAAAACCTTTTTAACTTTCACTTCCCTTGTTATTCCTTATCTGTTTAATCTTTCCCCGGTTTCTGTCCCTTCCATTCCCTATAGATTGTAAGTGGCGAGTTTCCAGTCTTCTAGGATGCTTTGGGAACAAGCATTTTCTGCAAAGATTCCAAGCTCAAAACAGGGTCCTCCATTTTTGGAAGGTTGTTAATGCTGTATTTTTCCTTGTTTTTTATCCCCTGTATTGCGCTATGGAATATGTTAATAATAATAATAAATAGGGTTAAATATACTACAGGGTGAAGTGTTGGAGATATTGATAGGGTTAAATATACTACTATAGTACAGCATATGTCAATTAGGAACTGCTGTCACATGGTCATGAACAACATAGAGGGTATGTATATGATACTTGAGTTATACATGCATATTTATATTGGATGCTCACGTGCAGCCCATGTCTCGGCATGTAGTTGAATCTGACCTCAAACAACCTCAAGTGTCATAAAAAATGTAACTGTGAGTTTTCTGGTAAGAAGCATTGATGTGTTTACACACATCTAGGAAGTATATCTATGTGTTGCAGGCTGTTGTAACAGATCATCTGATTGATGAATCATATCTAAGATCAGGAAGTAGAACATCTTATAGTAACACAGGTGAACAAGTTCAGACCTGTATTGACATAACCTTCAAGGGAAATCACTGCTCATTAACCAAACACATTTTCCAGGCAGATTCAGGCAAATGTCATTAAAGTCCATGACCAACAGATGCAGTAAATGTGGTACAGAAGACCGATGGTGGAGCTACTGCTGGTGCAGCAGGTGCAAAATACCAGCGCCCACGTAGGGGCCCTCTGCTACTGGCAGCGACCTAGAGTAAAGGGGAAATTCATGAAAACACCATTAAATCCATGCAAACACCATTAAATGCATTAAAGAGAGGCAGTAAATGATGCTTTGGAGACCATCTGACTCTATATGTATCCATTTACTTACCTGCCTAACTATATATGCATATCTATATATGCATTTCTTTCCCACCTACATTTAATGACAAATATAGGGAAACATATTTCCTAATTGAAAAATGACAAGTAACATCTGACAAGCATCATCAGAAATGTACAGCCCCTCCGGTCTTATTTGCTCTACTTATGGAGCCAATGGCGCAGGCGATTAGATCACATGCTGAAATATCTGGGATTAAAGTCATGGAAAAGGAGCATAAAATTGTTTTATTTGCAGACAATGTTGTTATATCATTGACCGATCCGGTACAATCTTTGCCATCCTTACAGGACTCAATTGATAGATTTGTTTTAATCTCGTATTATAAAATTAATTTGAATAAGACCGAAGTTTTAGAAGTCAAATTACCTTCAGAGTTGATCAGAGAGCTAAATGTAAAATACCCATTTAACTGGGATAATAACTTTACCCATTTAGGTATTAGATTTGAAAAAGTATTTAAAAATATCATCCCAAAATGTTGTAATATTGTATATCAAAAATGTATGAACATCATAAAAGATGGAGGTAAAAAAATGTATCACTTTCTGGTAGACTAGCGGCAGCAAAAATGTCTCTGCTGCCGAGATTTAATTATCTCATAAGAATTATTCCAATTCCCTTTCCATTATATTGGATTTCGAAATTTCAATCACTAATAGATGGATATATTTTTAATGGGAAAAAACGAGAGTTAAAAGACCAATTTTGGTTGAAAAATTTCAAAATGGAGTTCTTGCATGTCCAGACCTCAAATTATATCATGAAGCCACAATATTATCCCATATTATAAAATGGAGAGATCCGAAGCTAAATTATTCTTGGGCCCAGATAGAGAATGCTACACTGAAAGAAGGGAGTCTTAGTCAATTGATTTTTAAGCTTATGTAAAATATAGGTTTATTTCCAATCTGTGGATAATTAAGAAAGGTTTATCTTTCTGGTTTAAATTAAATAAAAAGCTGGACTCAATACCTTATCCAAGTCCAGCTATACCCATTAAAGACTTACCTATGAGTTTAAATCTACCATCCCTGAATAATTGGATTGAAAATGGTATTGAAAGAGTACAACAATTATTCAAGAACTATAAATGGATATCTCTGGATTATTTAAAAAACAGGTACAACATTGCACCTCAAGATCGGCTGATTAATTCTAGAGTTAAAACTTCTTTAGAAAAAACAGATTTGAGAAAAAGATAAAGAATACCTTTGAGACTTTATTGCAATCGGGCAACAGAAAATATCTAATTTCGGAAACCTCTGATATTCTAAGGAAGCAAACAGAAGATAACAAATCCTCCAATGTAATGGCGTGGGAAATATTTAAGTATCTCCTATTCATTCGAAGTGTGGAAAAAAGCCTTTTCATTAACTAATAAAAATGTTAAAAATGCTTCCTATAGAGAAATATACTTCAAAACACTAAATAGATGATTTTTTGTGCCTCAGAAAATTTTCTTGATGTCGGCCAAGTTGGAGGATAAATTATGTTGGAGAAGATATGGAAATTTAGGTTCACACCTATATATGGTGGGACTATCCACTTATCCAACTCTTTTGGACTGAGTGCTTTTTAAAGATGTCAGAAATTATTGAGAAGGATATTATACCCTCTCCTCAAATTGACTTTAACAGTGTTATTCAGGCCTTTATAATTCAGATAGTTATGATAAGCAAATGGCATATAGCCCGTAAGTGGAAACAGAGTCTTGCACCCACCTGGAGTGATATAGTAATTACTTTAAAATGAATTAGAGCACTTGAAAGAGATTTCTGCTTGGCAGAATTGATCAAATCTAACACTCTTAAATGGAAGGTGTGGGATAACCATATACAGAGACTGGAGTGACTTACAGTTGTCCAAATTTGTATGGCTGGTGCCCTTTGTTTCCCTTGTGTGAGACATTTCCCATGTAGTGAGAGTGTAACGGGTTGGGTGGTGGGAATGTGGAGAGAGTCCCACCCCTCCTTTTTTTGTTTTGTTTGGAAGAACTTTGATTACGCTTTGAACAATTGTAAAGAGTATTGAGTCTTGAAAGATTTTGTTTAGTCTCGACTCCTTCTGTTGTTTTTTTTGTATTGAGTGTGGAATATAGTTTTATTTGTATGTATGTCATGTATACTAAAATATAATAAAAAGATTTCTGATGAAAAAAAAGAAAAATAAATTTGCAGCCCAAATGCAACATATTAGACTGAATATTTATATTCTTACCTGACATCATCTAAAACTCTTGTCAGGAATTTCCATCTAAGGATTTTTGCGATAAACATGAAATCATTTATGAAAGTGTAAGATGAGTAGCTATTTGTTTTCAGTAGGCAAAAGGTCAACCAAAAGCAAACCTGCTAACCTGATGTTTCATCACAATAATATATCAATAATGTTGACATGAATACGCTACAGTTTCCTTCCAGGAAAGACTCATTAATTCTGTCAAAATGTTTGTCATACTGAAACATTAAAAAGTCCAAATTTCCTGAGATATCATCAACTTCCTGGATTAGATCTCATATAGAAGGCAATTACCCAGGACTACCACCCAATGACTGTTGAGCTAATTGCTCGTCCTAAATGGGGGGCAGGACAATGGGGAAGGACACTATCAACAAAGAGAGCAGAAGCACTTTGCAGAATAAGGGCAACACATTCACAGATACAAATAATCTCTTGTTGTATGTAAGGGATAGGATGGCGTGATGGATCATGAACGGAGCTACAGCTGGCATTATATATATATATATAAAATAATAAATAATGAGTTGGCATGGGCGCCCTCCATTCATCAGGTACGGCACTGTGATTGATGTAAATAACTGGAAATTTTTGTTCACTAACAAAGGTATAAAAGGGCAATGGTGCCAGTACTGGCATTACAAGTTCAGTTCTATCCATGCATTCCTATATCATACTTACTCCCTTCTCTCTCTATTCCTCCACTTGATGTTTGTTGTTACAAATTTGATTGATGAATCATAGCTAAAATCAGGAAGTAGAATATTGTTTCTATCTTACAGTAACACAGGTGAACAAGTTCAGACCTGTATTGACGTAACCTTCAAAGAGAATCATAGCACATGCACCAAACACTTTTCCAGGCTGATTGATGCAGTAAATGATGTTCAGGAGACCATCTGACTGTCTATATAGTAATTCACTTACCTTCTTAACTACATATGCATATTGTTATATGCATTTCTTTTCAATCTACATTTACTGATAAATATAGAGAAACTACTTTCCTAATTAAAAAATGACAAGTAATAAAACATCATGGTCCACAACATGGTAGGGTCCCTCTGCGAGTGGTAGCTGCCTAGATTAAAGGGAAGACCAGAAACAATTTTTTGTAGATAAAGATGTCTTCCATCTTACTAGAACCCAAACATAAAAGCAAAGTCACTTACACATTAATAGTAATCAAAAGAAGTGACCCATGGGGGTTACATTTTAGATATTTTGTTATTTTGTTATTTTTAAGGCGAGTCACCAGCGTACCTTATTGGAAGGATAACTGGCACCTCACCGTAGGTTTTATGAGGAAAGCCTTTTGCTGTCATCAGTTCAGTTTAAACTGTAACTAATTATATCATAAAAGTATTTTAGTAACAAGATAACTGTGTACTGAAAGATTGTTATATTAAATTGCAAAGTATGTTGTTGTTGCCGCACCTTACTCTAATACTCTATATTTTTCTCCTGCTTGTTTCTAGCTTTCTTCTGCCTTCTCTCTATCTCCCCCCCCCCCCACTGCACCACCTACTCCACCCCCTACGTGGAGTCATTCAACCCCACCAGTACCAGCTAAATAGCCCTCTTTTGACCTGTTGCCCTTCGTTACCAGCTCGAATACCAGAGTTCCTACTGTAAGTCCCTCAAGCGGTAAAGGTGGTGAGTAATGGACTTAAAAATAGCCTCACATAATGTTCAAGGGTTAAACAAACCAATACAATGGGGGATTGTCCTCGGAGAATACAGTCTCATGGGTAGAGACACTATCCTAACGCAAGAAACCCATTTAAAAAAAATACTATCCCAAAATATTGGGGTAAACACTACACACAAGCATACCACTCGACTGCCCCAATAAAAAAAGAGGGGTGTCAATACTGATACATAAGAGACTGAACTTTCTGCATATATCCACCCATAGAGATCAACAGCCTTATTAAATTGCGATTTGGCCAATTGAATAGAGCTCTATATAAGCACAGAGCATATATTTTTTACAGAAGTTTTTAGTTAGTGAAGACCTTACTTTTGTATAGAGGTTCAGTAACTTCTGTAAAAAAATATGCTCTGTGCTTATATGGAGCCCTTTCCAATTGGCCGAATCGCAATTTATTAAGGCTGCAAGACAGGAGATACATTGTGACACAAAGTACTATTAATGAACGTAAGATGTCATTGTTGTTCAACACCCTCGTCTGTGATTCCTATGGCCACCAAATCTTTCATATCAATGCTCAAAAACCAAATTATCTATACGTGGAGGATGCTACATCCTAATGATAGGAAATATACACATGATTCAGTCAGACACAATTCACACTCTCGCATCGACTACATCTTAATCCAGTAACACCTAGCCCCAAACCTATCAGATGCAGAGATCCGACCATTGCCTGGTCAGACCATGACATGACTAGTATCTATTTGATTGACCTACTACCCAAGGGACACTCTCCCTCATGGGCTTGAAACCCGGCCCTCCTTATTAAGAGGCAAATGTATCCAAATTGGCTCCCTCTCAAATAACAATTAAGCTAACCCAAATCAAAACATTAAATACTAAGATCTCAGCCCTCCAAGCCACCTTCCCCACCTTTAAGAGCACCTCCAAGTGGAAACTCATAAACTAAAAAAAAATTGTATGAGATTCGAGGAAGGAAGGTTGTAACCGTACTGCAAAGAACTCAGTCTCAGTATTTCACATACGCATATAAACCAGACAAAAATGCTAGCCAAAAAGCTGAAACAGCAAAGAGCAAACTCATTTATCCCCAAACTAAAGGTGGAGAATGATAAATCAATTTACCTGTCGAATGAAATCACAGAGGCATTTGAAAAATACTATGCTGAACAATATTCAGCACCCCTTTTATATCGGGCTCAACTGATCATGTAAGACAAATTAGTAACTTTCTTTCCTCCATTAACCTGCCAAAAATGAACAATGAATAATCTGGCCTGCTAGATATTTCAATATCATCTGCCGAAATTAAAAGAGCTATAAAAGAGACATATAAAGTCCCTGGTCCAGATGGGTTCACCAATTACTACTACAAACAATGTATACACACCTACACACTCTGTTCAATGATCTCCTGTCAGGTGAACCGATGAGAACAGAATTCATGGAAGCCAAGGTAATTGTCCCACTCAAAGAAGGCAAAGACCCGTCCCAATGTAAGAGCTACAGGCCTATATCCCTGATCAACAGTGATATCAAATTACCCTATATACTTGAGTATTAGCCGGCCTGAGTATAAGCCGAGGCACCTATTTTACGACAAAATACTGGGAAAACTTAGTGGCTCGAGTATAAGCCGAGGGTGGGAAATGTGCTACCCCATGTGTCCCTCTTGTGTGTGCCCTCTGTGCCCCTTTCTTGTGTCCCCCCTCTCTCTCCCCTGTGTCTTCCCCCCCCCTCTCCCTCCCCTGTGTCTCTTCCCCTACTCTCCCTCCTCTGTGTCTCTTCCACCTCCTCTCCCTCCCCTGTGTCTCTTCCCCCCTCTCTCTCCCCCGTTGTCCCCCTGTCTAATTACCTCCCCCTCTCCCTTTCCCCTCTCTTACCTTCCATCAGCTGCTCCTCCGCTCCTCTGCGTGTCTTCTGGGTGTGTCGGGACCCGGCCAATGCTAATGACGGGACGCACATGTGACGTCACGTCATTAGCATATGCCGGGTCCCGACACAGCCGGAAGACGCACAGAGGAGCAGCTGATGGATGGTTAAAAAGGGGGAAAGGGAGAGGGGGAGGTAATTAGAGAGTGGTAAAATGATGAGGAGGGGGGTTGAGGTTGAGGAGGGGGTTGAGGTTGAGGAGGGAGGATGAGGAGGGGGGTTGAGGTTGAGGAGGGGGGTTGAGGATGAGGAGGGGGGTTGAGGATGAGGAGGGGGGTTGAACAGGGGGGTTGAGGAGGGAGGATGAGGAGGATGATAAGAGAGGGGGAAAGAAAGAGACATGAGGGAGAGGGGGAAAGAGACAAAGGGGGGGGGAGGGAGGGGGGAAGAGACACAGGGGTGGAGAGACACGGGGGGAAAGAGACACAGGGTGACTCGAGTATAAGCCGAGAAGGCCTTTTTCAGCCTTAAAAAAAGGCTGAAAAACTCGGCTTATACTCGAGTATATACGGTATATTCCAAAATCATAGCGAACAGGCTTTCCCAAGTACTACTGAGTTTAATAAATCCGGATCAGGTAGGGTTCATCCAGGGCCGAGAAGCTCCAGATAATACCAGAGGAATCTTATATCTGCTAGATGTGGCATCGGTAAAAAAAACTCCCATGATGCTGCTTTTACTGGATGTCGAAAAGACCTTCGATAGAATTGTTTGGGCTTATATGGCGAGACCTTACATACGATCAGTATGAGTTACAAATTAGTAAGGGTAAGGGTAAGTAAGGGTATTCTTGCACTTTATTTTGCTCCAAAAGCATACATTGCATACCAGGGGTTCAAATCCCAACCTTGTAAAATAGCAAGAGGAACACTACAGGGGTGTCACCTATCCCCTCTTCTTTTCGCATTGTGTATTAAACCCCTGGCTATTGCGATAAGAGAAAACCAAAATATAAAGGTAATACAGATGGCAGAGGCAGAACACAAACTGAGCCTTTTTGCAGAGGACATGCTTACAGTCACAGAACCACTGACAAGCCTCCCTAATTTATTTAATACTTTTGAGCTTTTTGGCAGCATTTCTGTTTTCAAAATAAATCCTAGCAAAAGCGAAGCTCTAAATATCTCCTTACCGCACCTGGAATCTCGACTATCAGGAAACTTTTCCTTTAAATGGGTCCAACACCACCTTAAATATATGGGAATTTTCATCCCCAGACAATCTGGCCTAATGTACAATGCAAATGATCTCACTACTAAATTACATAAACATGTGATCTTCCTATAACATTTCCTGGCTAGGAAGGTTTCATGCCATAAAAATTAATGTCCTGCACAGGCTTTTGTATATCTTCCCCACTATTCCAGCAGCGGTCCATACTAAGGACATTCTGGTTCTTCAGAGGGAAATCTTGCTCTTTTGTCTGGGATTGCAAAAAGCCAAGGATAAATAAAACAGCAATGATGGCACCCAAATATAAGGTGGGATTAACCCTTCCAGACTTACTAAAATACTATCAGGCTACCAGACTGGCTCAAGTACCCAAATGGTTTGGGAAAGAGCAGCTGCCAATGGGGGGAGAGATTGAAAAAAAGTGACCTTGGGGAACTGAACTTTTTCATTAGCCAGGTATTATGGCTTAGCCTACATCACAAACTAAACAGATCATCCCTTCCTAGAAATGTGTTTCAATCATTAGCTGTATGGACAAACAAAAGAACACCATTAATAAAATCAGGCTTGTGGCTCACCCGCTATGGTTATATCAAAAGAATCCACCAATTAAAATGGTGGATAGACAACAAATATACTATAGTTGCTGATCTTTTAAGGGAAATCAGCAGTGGTCCTCCATGACATTCAGAGACCAATACAAGTAAAAAAATTCCATAAAAAAATGCTGCATAGATTATACTAATGGCAATAAAAATATATCCATTATATCCAATTATCTCTTAGACCAGACCACACCATCTAAACTACACCATCAATATTCATGGGAATCGGAACTTGGCATCACCCTGATCGACGTGCAGTGGAACAACATAGATAAACAAGCTTCTCCCTCAACACAATCCTTAGCGAAAACTCACACAAGATCATTGTGAGGTGGTACCTTACTCCAGCCAGGCTGAAACTTTCTGATTTGTCCCTAGATGGCAACTGCTTCAGAGGATGTGATTCCCCAGGCACCCTAAAGCATGACCTATAATAAGACATATACAGCCTTATTAAATTGCGATTCGGTAAATTTAAAAGGGCTCTATTTAAGCACACAGCATATTTTTTTACAGAAGTTTTTAGTTAGTGAAGACCTTGCTTTTGGATAGAAGTTCACTAACTAAAAACTTCTGTAAAAAAAATATGCTGTGTGCTTAAATAGAGCTTTTTTAAATGTACCGAATCGCAATTTAATAAGGCTGATAATATATGAGAGAGACTGACATATAATATATTAGAGAGACTGTGGGGTTCCAGGATCCTCTAAAAAACAGAAGAATATTTATTAGGCCTTACCATAGAGGGCCTCTATAAAGAAGTTCAACTATTATCCAATCAACTGTTTTCGGCAGTTAGGATTACGATAGCTAAAACCTGGAAGTCGGCAAACCCAAATATAGTGCAATCTTGCATAGTTACATAGTAATTGAGGTTGAAAAAAAGACTTCCAGTCCATCAAGTTCAACCTTTTAAGATCTCCTCTGATCTGCAATATGCAGATTAGTTGTTAATTGATTCAGATGAAGGAAAACAGAAAAAAAGGGGAACTTAGCCAACCGTCTCAAAAGTGAAAAAAATAAATGATTTCCTTCCTGACCCTAGATACTGGCGATCCGACTCCTCCCTGGATCAAAACTCTCTTTCTCTAATTAATGAGAATAACCCTGAATACACTTTTTAATTAAAAATATATCCAGTCCCCTTTTAACTTTATCTATTGAATCTGCTGTCACCACCTCCTTTGGTAGATAATTCCACAGATTAACCACCCTTACTGTGAAGAACCCTTTTCTTTCTTTAGGGTGGAATGTTTTTACTTCTAACCTCAAAGGATGTCCTCTTGTCAGCTCTTGGCACAGTAAGCTCACTTGACAAAATGTTAGTTAGGTGGTTGTCCATAAGTACTCCCAAATCCCTTTCAATATCTGATACCTCTATATTTGCTCCATTAAGATTATAAATTGCATGGCTATTTTTCCTTCCCAGAGGCATAATTTAACATTTATTCATTTTTAATCTCATCTGCCATTTAGATGCCCATTCCTCTAATTTATGTAAATCTCTTTGGAGGGAAAATACATCATTATCTTATTTAATTACATTGCACAACTTTGTGTCATTAGCAAAAATGGAGACACTACTTTCCAGTCCCACCCCTAAGTCATTAATAAATATGTTAAAAAGCAGAGGACCTAATACTGAACCCTGAGGAAACCCACTTACCACTTTAGTCCAATCAGAGTATGTTCTATTTACCACAACCCTTTGCTTCCTTTCTTTTAGCCAGCTCTCAATCCATGAGCAGATATTTACTGCAATTTCTGTATCCCTTAGTTTGCACAATAGTCTTCTATGTGGCACTGTATCAAAAGCCTTTGCTAAATCCTAAAAAGACTACATCCACTGACTACTAACCTCCTCATAGAAATTAATTAGATTTGTTTGACATGACCTCTCATAAATCTATGTTGACTCCTACTTATAATCCTGTTCAAATAGACATATCCTGTAAAATTGAAAGAGGGAGGAGAGGGTGAAGAGGCAGTGAGTGTGTTTAGAAGCATCGTGCTTCTTACAATAAGCTATGTGTTAGCTCATTTCGCCACAACATTAAGTCCCTCCAAGATCCCCAAAAGTCCACTGTATGGGTACCCCTGACACCTACTAACACACCACTTCAGCAGAATCAGCCTGAAAGACTGTAAAATTGAAAGAGGAAAGAAGAAAGAGAGGGTGAAGAGGCAGAAGCAGCTGGCTCCTAAAAATCAGCTATGTGGTAGGTCACAATGCCACTATATTAAGTCCCTCTAAGATCCCTAAGAGTTCCTTGTATGGCTACCCCTTGTCAACTACCAATATATTACGTCAGCAGTAACAGCCTGAGAGACTGCAAAATTGGAAGAGGGAAGAGAGGGTGAAGAGGCAGTGAGTTTGTTTAGAAGCAGTGTGCTTCTCATAATCAGCTATGTTTTAGCCCACAAGGCCACTATAACAAGCTCCTCTCAGATCCCTAAGAGGTAACCGTTGGGTACACTGTGAAAGCTACTAATACATCACGCCTGGGAGTCTGAAAAATTTGATGCTGGCCCCTGGTGCTTAATGCTTATCCACCCTGGTAGCCTGTGATTCTCCTCACTGCGTCCTATAATCAAGAAGCTAACATAGGCTTTGAATAGCTGTATACAGTCATATCTAAGCCTTAAATATGCCATCTTGCTTTGCTGCAATAATTTGTTGAGGTATTCATCTGGGCTCTTGACTTCATGTAGCATAAGTGTTACACACTCTACTGGCCTTTAAGGAATACAACCCTGCTTTCATTAAGTTTGGCAGTGAAAGCTGCCTATTTTCAGAAAGAGCTGGGTCCTTTGCTTCCCCTTTTGATGTTCCCCGAACCTTGATGGGAATTGGTAACTACTGGCTTGGATTGGCTAAGAACAGTGGGTCATATAAGAACTGGCTATATCCACTCTAACAAAGCTGTCAGCAAATCCGTCAGCATCTGGGACAATTGTTTACTCTAAAATTTTCTGAAGGAATTGTGTGGACCCTCCAACTTCTCACTCTTTGTGTGTGTTTTTTTTGTGTTTTTTTTACTAGCGCTAATCCCTAAAGGGATTAAGGTATAAAAAGGGAAACATGAATAAGAAACAAGGCCGAGTTGTAAAAAATAAATTGAAAGGGGACTCACTCCATCAAAATCCCATTTCATCTAGCTCTTTTTTTTCCCCACCTAATAAAGGGAAAGCTGCAGAGCCGATTCAGCCTGATTTTAACTCTGAAGCTAACTTTTTAAGTATGGCCCAATCTTCCCCCAACGAGACATTGAGGTCAGAAGCTTCTAGTAAAGTCTCAGAACCAGAAGACAGTGGTGTAACATTGCCTGTCCTAAAAGGGCTTTTCCTCGAATTTAAAAATTCCATTATATCTGAATTAACACGAAAAATTGCTGAAAATGCAAAAATAATAAGTATTGTCCAAATTAAGACTGATAATTTAGGAAAAGATCTTAAACTGATTCGAGAGGAAATGCAAAACTTAAAATATAACTATCAACAACTTGAAACAGAAATAGGCCTCCTTAAAATTCGTAATACTAAATTAGATGACTACTCTAGAAGGAACAACATTAAAATTAGGGGGATTAGAGAAGAAGTTGGTAGCACGGATTTAAAGCACTATGTAAGCACATTCTTGTCCAGTATAGTCAAACCTAACTTTGAGCTATCTATTCTGATCGACAGAATACATCGCCTGCCTCTCCCAAAATCTGCCCCTAAGGATTGCCCTAGAGATGTAATCCTTAAAATCCATTTTGCTACCTATAAAGACTTAATTATGAGATATTCTTTTGAAAAAAGAACATTCACGTCGCCCTACGAAAATTTACAGATTTTCCAGGATTTCTCAAGGGAAACTATTATGAAGCGAATGGAATTGAAAGGCATAGCCAAAAGCTTAAGAGCCAAAAATATCCAGTATAAATGGGGCTTCCCCACGAAATTAATAGCTCTTTTGGGTAACAAATCAGTAATAATAAACAACCACCTTGAAGGTGTAGCAATCCTGAAAGATCTGTAATCAGGTCGACTAATGCTCCGTTCTATCCATCCTGGTTCCTGTAATGTTACTAAAACTTCCCTCCCCACTTCCTATCATATTCCGGTTGCTCTTTTGATTAAGGTAATGAGAAACTGTACTTAAAAGTCACGAGGTTCTAATATTAAAATATTGATAACACTGCACTATAAGATAAACAGCGGGTAGTAGATGTTTTCACAAACATTTCTTTTTAATAGAGATTACCACTGAGAAATATATTTTGACAGTAAATAAGGAAGGGGTTAAAAGCCTCAAAAGGCAAGAATGCTAAATTTTCACTTTACAAAGACTTATTTGTCTTTCACTTTGTTTTAAATAATGGTACACAAACAATATGACCACAAGAAGTTGTAAATTTTATCACTGTTTTGGAACTGCAAGGTTATAGAATAAATTAGAATAAGAACTTTTAAATCATTACAAGGGCCACAGGCCTATACTAGGTCCCTTCCCAGTAATTGACAAACTATAAAGGATTTGAAGGGCTAAGGGGGGTTGATATACTGGATTTGAGGTAGAGGCCTTCAGAAAGGGAGTTTCCTTTTTTCCTTTTGGGTATTTAAGGGAAAATCATCAATTCTTTCTCATAATTGTGGAATTAGGATACTAGAGAAGAGATTAAAATGAGTCTCTAATTTGAGTAATGCGAATTTTGTAAATTTTGGTTAGCAAGGGCTGTCCATCTTGCTCTGGTCACTACGGGTAGTCACGGGTGCAACTTAGCAAGTGGATTTCCAGTTTTTGAACTTATTGAAGTTCAACTTCTTCCTTACCCACGGTAAACCATTTTTTTATCTTGGTTTGGCCGGTTGGGTGATGGAGATTGTTTCACCAGGTATGAGTGTATGGGTCAAGAATGAGGAATGTGTGTGGGATGTGGCTGAAATTCGGGTTTCAGAGAGGGGGGGGGAGGGGGCGAGGTGGGGGAGAGCATAGAACCTTTGTGTTAAGGGTCCTAAACTATGATGACTAACGCTGATATGGACAAAGGAAGCAGTCTGAGAATTTGTAGTCAGAATGTCCAGGGTTTAAACTTAGGGGTGAAAAGACAAATGGTTTATAGGTCGTTTGGTTCTGGGTCAGCCGACATAGTATGCCTTCAGGAGACTCATTGGCAGACAGGTAAGATCCCTTATTTTAAAATGAAAAACATAGGCTTGATTCTTAACTCTACGTATAAAAAAAAAAAAAGCCCGGGGAGTCACTATACTGTTTAACTATAAACTAAAAGTGAAGGAAGAAATTTCTATTATAGACCCTAATGGTCGTTATATAATTTGGGGAGGCCTAATCAACAGCGAGAAATTCACGATAGTTAACATATATGCTCCGAACCAAAAGCAAATTAGATTCCTTAATCGAACATTTAACTTAATAAGGCGTTATAGCTCTGGGGCTCTGATTATATGTGGTGATTTCAACTTATGCCTGAATACGGATTTAGATAGGAAATCTCATAAAGGAACAGTATTAGATACCCACGCTATACAAAAATCTAATCTTTTTAACAACATTTTAATGAAACATCAGGTTTACGACTCATGGCGAACTTTTCATCCCCGGGAAAGGGACTATTCCTTTTATTCCCACCGTCATGAAACGCACGTGAGATTGGATTATATACTTGTTAACAGTGGAATCTTAAAAAGAGTGTTCAAAACTGAAATTGGCCCAATTTTGTGGTCGGATCACGGGATGGTCGGCTTAAACATATCTATGAGACAGTGTGAAACAGTTAGACCTCCATGGAAAATAAACATTTCCCTATTACAGGACCCACAAATAAAAGATCTGCTAAAAGAAGAATTAAAGAATTTTTTTAAGGTAAACAATTTATCAGTTGCTTCTAAAATCACAATTTGGACCGCCCATAAAGCTGCTATTAGGGGTCAGCTTATTAGCTGGCAAGCTATGAAGAAAAAACTCAGAGGTCGACCGTTACGTGACTTATATATTGATCTGACAAACTTAGATAGGGCTAATAAAATTGGCTCTAATGAGAAGATTTTAAAAAGCATGGAAGTAATAAGATCTCAGATCAAAAAAATAGAACAAGAACTGGTAGATAAATCCCTATGGTCACGACAGCAACGATTGTATCATATGGGGAATAGTTCAGGGCGACTTTTAGCAAATAAATTAAAGAGTAAAACATCTAGTAAAAGAATAGACTGCATAAAATATAAAAACGTGACCGTGACGAAGCCCAGTGATATAGGGAATGCCTTTGGCCTTTTTTACCAAGACCTTTATAATTTGAAGGACGATAAAAACTTTATTAAACCATCTAAAGAAGATATAGTTAAATTTTTGGATAAAATTGACCTTCCGAGGATATCGGATGCCGATCTTGACACTCTAAACAAAGAAATAACTGACACGGAAATTTTTGAAGCTATAGATGGGTTGAGAAACTTTTCATCTCCTGGTCCAGACGGGTTTAGAAACTGTTACTTTAAACTCTGCAAGTCAGAAATCTTAATCCCTCTTAAAAACGCCTTAAATGAAATTAAGATTACGGGTAGGGCACGGAAAGAAATGCTGGAGGCTGCGGTTATAACAATCCCCAAGGAAGAGCGGACAGAACCATCATGCAAGGATTTTCGTCCAATCTCCCTCTTAAACACTGACATAAAAATTTATGCAAAAATTTTAGCCATTAGGCTAAATAAAATTTTGGGAGATCTTATCTCCTCAGACCAAAAAGGTTTCATTCCAGGGAGACAAGGATCCGACAATGTTAAGAGAATCATTAACCTAATCTCTTACTCCAAGCGAAAGGGTGCTCCCACCGTGCTTTTATCATTAGATGCAGAAAAGGCGTTTGATAGAGTGGGGTGGGAGTTCCTAGAATCTTTGTTTATAAGATATGGGCTGGGGGACTTTGGTTTAAAAGCTATTCAGGCACTATATACCGCTCCGTCAGCAAAAGTAGTGGGCCTGGGATATAGCTCATTTAGCTTCGATATTACGAACGGCACACGGCAAGGTTGCCCTCTTTCTCCGGCGATTTTTGCCTTGTTTATTGAACCTTTGATAATATCGATCAGAAAGGAAAACGAGGTGCAAGGGATAAAGGTGGGCTCTGCAGAACATAAACTATCAGCTTTTGCGGATGACTTATTTGTAACATTGGAAGACCCGATGGTCTCTCTCGATAGATTGCTACAAGTGATTGACGAGTACAGCAAAATTTCTAATTTTAAGTTAAATATTAGCAAAACAGTAGCCATGTCGATTAACATTCCTAGGGAATTACTATTTAATTTAAAGCTTCGATTTCCTCTTTTATGGCAAAACTCTTTGAAACACTTGGGAATAACACTGGAAACAAACTTGAAGCAGACAATAATAATTAATTATAAAAAAGTGTACAACAATGTTATAGCGAAAATCAATACCTGGTCAGGGTTGAACTTATCCTGGTCAGGCAGAATTATCGCCATAAAAATGGTAATTTTACCAAAAATAACTTATATTTTACGTAATATTCCCTGCCGTATCCCTATATATTTGTTAAATCAACTACAAAATAAAATCGATAACTTTATTCATAAGGGGAAAAAAATAAGAATAAAAAAATCAAGAATGGGATGGAAATTTAGACATGGGGGCATGGCCTACCCTCTACTTAAGGAGTATCAGGAAGCTATTATAGTGGCAAATATGCTGGACTGGTTAGAACCTACAACTGTTAAGAATTGGGTACAAATTGAACAAGAGCTAATGGGCTCAAATAATATAAAAATGCTTTTATTTCAAAAAAAGATTATTCTTAAATCCATAGAGAGTGGCGAAGCTATGGTTAGAGAAAAGGTAAAGATATGGAATAAACTGAATGTTAAATATGAACTGATCCCATTCCCCTCGCCTATCACTCCATTGTTGGACTCACATATTGACTCCCTCATTCTAAGGAAGATAGCTAAAGCAGGGGTTAACCTGCTGTCTGACCTGTTTCGAGGAGAAACATTCTCGATGGAGAATATTAAAGTAAAAGCCCCCCATTTAAACATTTCTTGGTTAGATTTTCTTACGCTGGGAAAGGCTCTGAAGAAGTCAGAGTTTTATTTGACATCATTCAGAGAATTAACCCAATTTGAGAAATTGATTATGGTCAAACCTAAAACGCATCTCATCTCAAAATGTTATGATATTATTAAAAAGCCACAAATGGAGTTAAAATCAAACTGTATGCATGACTGGGAAGGTGACTTGGATCATAGTTGGACGATTGATGAGTGGTATAGCTCACTGGCAATTACAGATAGATTTGTTAAAAACCCTGCTTTCAGAGAACTTCACTTTAAAATATGCAATAAGTGGCATTATACGCCGGTTAAGATAGCAATGTTTAGCGGGTTAAACCAGGAGAAATATTGTTGGCGTAATTGTAGTCATGTAGGATCTTCATTGCATATTTGGTGGCAATGCCCAAGTATATATAAATTCTGGGTGGAAGTTTTTTCCCAGTTGACTAAAATATGTGAAGTAGAATTGACTCCACTCCCAGAAATAATCTTACTTCATATTTTTCCTCCATTGCCCCTAAAAGTTAAAGCCCTTTTATTGCAGGTTTTGATGGCAGCAAAATCACTGATAGCATTAAAGTGGAAGCAAAAAGATGTACCCTCCTGGAATGAGGTCAAATTGAAAGTGGATAAAAATTGTAGTTTAGAAACAAACTTCTCTGAATTGGGCGTTATAAAAAAAAACAACCTAGCCTGGGCATTATGGAATAAACATGGTCCTAATTAAGTAATTACTCAGGCCTTCGCTCTGACCTTGGACACTCTGTCTATGATTCTTGGGCCCACCCACTTGCTCCCTCCTCCTAACCTCCCAACCCCATTCTAAGAACCCGGATGTATGAATGGTAGGAGTGTGAATGGTAGTGTGTTAAGCTTTAGTTTAAATCCCAGAATAGTAGTTGGCAATTTTGGTAAGATGCCCTGGGGAACTTACTGTAGATCATAATGGGTTGCTTTTTTTTCTTTTCCCTTTGGAGCAACGGACCAAAATGAGATGGAAGCCCCCGCCTTCCTATCCTTCTTATTGTGCTAGGGGGAAGCTCACCAGGAGGTGTCTAGATGGGCAGCCTAGATAGGAAGTATATGTAAACTAGTCTTCCCTCTCTTTGTTGCTTTTCTTTTGCAAAACGGTGGAAATAGCATGCAATAAGTATATTAAGATATGATGGAGGGCCATAATAGCCGGGTCCAAATTATGATAGCGCCAACGCTGTTCTTGATATTATTTCACACGTGTGTAGTGCGAATTGTTTTGATTGCTATGTTAGTGTTTTTGTATGTATTTTTGTATTCTGTATTCTGTTTATTTTACATGTAAAAAACAATAAAATATTTAAAAAAAAATAAAAAAATAGACATATCCTTGTATATCATCCCTTATTAACTCTTCTAAAAGCTTTCCCACTAAAGAAGTGAGGTTCACTAGTCTATAATTCACCAGATTTTCTCTTGCTTCCTACCTAAATGTAGGTTTTACCTCTGCTTTTCTCCAGTCATCTGGTAGAGACCCTGTGTTAAGTGAATCTTGAAAAATTAAATAATTTATAATTAATAATTTATATTAATAATGGTTTGGCTAAAACAGAAATCCAGTTCCCTCAGTACCCTTGGATATATTCCATTAGGACCTAGGGCTTTATTAACATTTATTTTTCCAACCTCTTTTGGATTTCTTCCTGCGTTAACCAGTTATTTGGTGAAGGTAGTCTAGCCCTATTATTTTGCAGTATCCCAACCACTGCTACCTCCCATGTGTATAACAAAGAAAATAACCTATTTAGCTTTTTTGTGGTCACTAATTATCAGATGTGTCACATTGTAATGTTCCTATAGCTTCCTTACTTGCCTTCTTCCTATTAATATATTTAAAAATATTTTAGGGTTAGTCTTACTCTCTTTTGCGACTCATTTTTCATTTTGATGGTTGATTTCCTTGTACTCTGGTAAAGCAGTCTCTGTCCCCTCTTGTTTGTATAATATAAATGCCTGTTTTTTATCTTGATCGTTAAATCATTTTAATCCCACATGGTATATGGTGATAAGAATATATATTTAATAAGGATTTAAATGTTGTCCATTTATGTTCAGTATTTGTACCCACCAGTTCTTTGTCACAGTCTATACGTTGTATTACTGCCCTTTTAAAATTAAGATTTTTCGTTAGCCCCTTACAGTTTTTTTTTATTTCAATCTCAAATGAGACTGTGTTGTGATCACTGCTTTCCAAAAGGTTGCTCTATTTCAACATTTGATACTATATCAATATTAATTGTGATGACGAAATCTAAGATAGCTTAATTTCTAGTAGGTTCTTGTATAACCTGTGCCAGATAATGATCTCTGAGTGTACTCAAGAACCTGCCCCCTTAGCTGAACTGCTGGTCTCATTTATCCAGTTTATTTCAGGTGAATTGAAATCCCCCATTATTAGAACTTGCCTATGCTTAGCTGCATTTCCAATCTGTAATATTAATTGCATTTCCTCACTTTCAATTATATTTGGGGGTTTATAGCATACTCCAACTAATATTCTTTTGGAATTTGCTGCTCAGCTATTTAACTCTACCCACATTCAACATTACCATTAGTTCCAGCATAAATATCTTCTCTGACTATAGGCTTAAATTCAGGCTTGATATACAGACAAAACCCTCCTCCTCTTTTACCATTGCCCCTATCTTTCCTAAAAAGGTTATAACCATCCGGTTCAGTCATGAGATTAATCCCGCCATGTTTGAGTAATGCCTATTAAATCACATTTGTCATTAATTGCCAATAATTCTAAATCTCCCATTTTCCTGGCAAGCTTCTGGCATTAGCAAGCATACACCTTATGTTATGAGTTTGTAGTTTTGAAGTGCCTGTCTCTGTACTTGAGTTACTTTGTAATACCTCCCTATCGACTATACTAAACCTCCCACCATCTCCTCCCCCTTGAGTAGTTAATTCATCCCTTATCCCCTCTACACTTTCTACCCCATTACAACCATCTAGTCCAGGGGTCACCAAACTTGGTCCTGGAGGGCCGCACCAGGCCTGGATTTGTGGATATCCTTGCTGCAAACAGGTGAGACTATTGCTTCTTCAGTCATCCTGATTAACTCATCTGTGCACAGAAAATAAATCTTCAAATCCAGGGCTGGGTGCGGCCCTCCAGGACCGAGTTTGGTGACCCCTGATCTAGTCCCTTCCCCAACCTACTAGTTTAAAAACTCCAGGCTTTCTATCATCCTATCCCTTAGTACAAAAGCTCCCTCATCATTTAGGTGCAATCCATCCCTGCTATAAAAATTATACCCAAGGGAGAAGTCAGCCCAGTGCTCTAAAAACCCAAACCCTTCCTTCTGTCCCCCTGGACTAGCACGTGGCCCAGGTAGTATCTCAGAAAATATTACATTGGAGGTCCTTGCCTTAAGCTTATTCCCTAGTTCTATAAAATCATTAGTTAGGACTCTCCATCTTCCACTATTTACCGGGACTGACGGTTAAATTCCAGCACCTCCCAATAATTTATTTAACCGATCCACAACATGCTGAACCCGAGCATCCGGGAGACAGTAAACTGTTAGCTTGCTGGGATCTCGGAGACAAATCACCCTGTCTACCTTCCTTGAATTAGAGTACCCTACCACCAAACCCTGTCTGTTGCTCTGCCTATTCTGCCCTCCTTCTCCTTCCGGCTGTTAGAGGGAACAGCTCTCTCTGGCATTGCCATTCCTGAATGGACATCCCAACAGTTTCACTCAATCTGGCAAATCTGTTGGTGTATGCCAACTCCTCCTCGTGGCCTTCCTCCTCATGTTTCCCCTGCTTCCCCTTGTAACTGTAACCAAGGCCACCTCCCTGGACATCCTCACTAGCCCCAGCTGCACCCTCCATGCTAGGCCCAGCTAAACTGTGCTCAGTGAGCACCAACTCCCTTTCCAGTGGAGCAATATCACTAAGTGCAGCAATTCTCCTCTCCAGTTCTCCAATTTGAGCTTCCAGAGGCAAGATGCTCACATCTCTCTGAGGTATGGACCCTGGATCATCTGTTCCAGTAGTGCATACGTGTGACAAGATGTACACTGAGTAAGGCTGCCACTGGACTGACTCATAATTATTGTCTACAAAAGTTCAGTGGGAAAAATAAACAATGATAAAAAATAATATTTGTGTTGGGCTTTATAAAAATAAAAAATAAAACACAACTTTTTTTCCCCGTTTCTGTGCTATAAGTTTGACCTCTTTTCTTTGAAGTCCCTCCTTTTTTAATAAACTCACAAGCTTGCCCCTTCCCCTGTTTAAATGGGATTCTGACTACTCACCTGTACCAAATCACTGCACACAAAAATAAACACACTACTTGCCAGAAGCAAATCCCAGTTGCAAAAAACTCCCCTCTCACCTGGACAAAATTAGTGCACACAGCAAATGATCACACCTTAGTCAAGTAAAAAAAACTTGAAAAAAATTAAATTTATACATTCTATGAGCACTATCTCAGCTGACCTAGATAATTCCCGCAGAAAGTGGGCCTCATGTTTGGATACTTGGACTCTATGCATTGGGTGGTAACACAGCAGGAAAGGACAATAAGAAAGATAGAAACTCCAGTGAACCCACTACAATATACACTACTGCTTTCCCCTTCCCCTTTATCTATCCTTACTGATTCCTTCTACATTCTATCTCTTATTACAACAGCGCTTAAGACGTACATAAATGTGAAAATTGCTATAAGGAAAAAAAAGAAAAATCTATCTATCTATCTATCTATCTATCTATCTATCTATCTATCTATCTATCTATCTATCTATCTATCCAGCCATTTATATACCAACATAACATGATATGCATGTTTCTATACATTTAATGGCAACATAAGAAATTATACTGCATTTCTAATTTGCGTAACAAAAATTTGAATCTCAAAATTGAAAGAAGGTGACTTGAAAAAATGATATAAAAAAGTTATAAAAAAAAGCCATACGTTTATAGGATTACTGTACTGCATTTAAAAGCAAAGCTCATAGGTTTGTTTGTTGGGCAGAGACTATTAAAAACAGTATGCAGTTTAAAATAAAAAAGTTCATACTTTTTCTTAATTTTTAAATTGTCTGTTTTCTCCTCAAGCAGAGCTGACGTTCTCCTCCTCCCTGAGTCTTGTCAGGGGCATGGCCAGCTCGGTCTGGGAGCTGGACCATCATGGAGCTTGGAAGCAGTCTGGGCTATGATGTCAATGCCGAAGATGAGGGTCACATGAAAACAGGCAAAATGTTTTTTAAGAATTAAAAATAATAATACAGCATCTAATTTATTATCTTTTATATACAAGTGTGCTAAGGTGGAAGCTCCCATTTTGTGTTCTGTAGATGAACTTCCTGAGATGGACGGAGACTTTGAATCCAGAGGATGTTTATATGAGGTACTAGTTTAGGGGGAAAACATGGTCAGAGAGATAATGATAAATATGTAATCTACTAGCGACTTGCCTGTCAAAAAACGACGGCAATGAAATTGTAAGTGAGCTAATGCTGTTTGGTGTATGATAATCAAATAAATAATACATTAATAAATTAATATACTTTACCTATTTTGAAGTAATAAATGCAGGAAGATTATGCTGAAGAGCTGGCAATCTGTTTTCATGTTGCTGCAGCATACAATGTGTGTTTTCAGTGCTGTGGAGCTGCTGTGTAAGTGTCAGCAATGTGTGCAGTGTGTAGTGTAATTAGGCTGCGTGCGCGAGGAAAAACCGTTAGGGTAGCTGTGTACTTCCGGATTCTGTAACTTAGTGTTGTAAAATGTCGCCTTATGTGGTACACGGCTGTGGCTGATTTAGCGTCCTTGTTTTCGGATCTCATCCGGCTTTTTCGGAAAATGCTTATGTGTTTGGTGTTTTGTTTGCGTGTTTAGGGTCCTTTAGCCTTGTTTTCGTTTTGTTCGGCGGCCATTTTTTCTTTCGCTTAGGTGATTTTCGGGTGTCTAAAGTCTGTCATTTGGACTTAAATGGAGGTGTAACTTCACTCGCAGAGGTCCTGGGTGCCCCCTTGCTGTGGGTAATCTTTGTCTGTGTTTGTTGTGTGTATTTATTGTGTTTCTGTTTTTAGGGTTGCGCGGGTTGCGTCCTTGTTTTCGGATCTCGTCCGTCTTTTTTGGAAAATCCGTATGTGTTTGATGGTGTTGTGCGTCTTAAGGGTCCTGTAGCCTCGTTTTGTTTTTTTTCGGCTGCCATTTTTTCTCTGGCTTAGCGGATTTTCAAGTGTCTAAACTCTTCTATTTCGACTTAAATTGAGGTGTAAATCAGTTTTCGAGGTCCTGGGTGCCCTCCCTTGCTGTCGGTAAGCTTTTTATGTATTTGTTGTGTGTATTTATTGTGTTTTTAATGTTTTGATGTGCGGGCGGTAAGGTCATAATTTTGCGAGGTCGTAATGTTTTTTTTTCTAAGTTCCGCGTCTTGTATTCGTTTGTCGTATTTTGCGAGGTCCACAGTTGCTGGCAAGGAGCGCCTTCGGCGATCCATGCCAGCAACTGAGGCCCTCGCTTAGCAACATCCCACTTGCTCACAACTATATATGTGATATATGAATACATTAAATTAATGTAACCACAAACAAACCATGAATACCTGCACACAGTGATAAAACAAAATAAAACAACAAATCACAAGAATTTAAAGAAAAAAATAAAATGAAATTTTGGTAATGTGCCAGAAGATCCAATGCCATTGTCAACATTTAGAACATGTTTGTCTCCTCAATGTTATTAATATTCACTCTTAGTATTTGTTATTCAAGTCAATGTAACACTGATTGAAGATGTCACATATCTTCTAAGACACCATGAGACATGAAGTTGGATGTGGAGTTGTAGATTTCGTCCTCACACCACCTAAAGGTTATACTAGGAATTGTCATTCTGAGTTCTTAGTAATGTACAGTGTAGAAGTTTAGGCCGGGTAATTATAGTTTATGATAATGTAATGCATTGATACAATACTTCCTGTCAGATGACCAAATTGGCAGATGAGCAAACTCAAGTTGGCAGGAATATACCCTTCCAAGGAAGCCTTATTAAATAAATCAAAGTTCCATAGACAGGTTTAGATTTCCTCAATCACCATCTAGATAAATTGTAGAAGACGCTCTTTAATCCAATACCTTTTAAGCATATGCCTGCCGTATTAGATAGCTTTAAAGCATAGCATAGGGTGGATTATTTAGAAGTTAGGAAACCTACCGACAGACAGATGCTTCAATCTTAACCAGATCTCATCAGTGTGGAGCTAGTACCCAACTCCTCCTATAGATGTATGGAAAGGTTATTAACCACAAAATCATTTAGCATGTGGTGAGCAGAAGAGCAATAGAAGTACAGTAAATAAATAGTACGTTTGTGTTCACATTTAAACGTCTAAAATAAGTGACAAAACCTATATCCTGCTCAGAATTGTTATTGCACAGCTGGGCAGGTACATGCAAATTAAATAGTATATATTTATATATATATATATATATATATATACGCATATATATATATATATATATATATATATATACAGGCAGACCCTGCTTAACACTGATTCCCTATAAAGCTACTAGTGCCTGACACGTCCCCCATTGGATATAACACAGTTTTTGCTTGACACGTCCCTGAGTAACACTGATTCGATGCTTGTGTATCATCCAAACACCAAGAGACATGGAAGGAATTTTAAAATCGAGTTTGCCTGTGATTTATTTTACCCGTATAACACTGTTTCGTTTAGCTCTTGGTCTTCTAGGAACACATCTACAAAGTTAAAAGCCTATGTGTGTATTTATATCCTAGTATAACCTGCTTAATGTTACCCCTTTACGTTACCCCCGGAATTCCCAGTATAACCCTGTGCCGTGCTATATCGCTATTTTGACCCGTAATTTTCTGTATAACGTCCTGCCTCGCTATATCGCTATTTTGACCCGTAATTTTCTGTACAACGCCCTGCTTTGCTATAACGCTATTTTGACCCGTAATTTCCTGTACAATGCCCTGCCTCGCTATAACGCTATTTTGACCTGCAATTCCCTGTATAACACCCTGCCTCACTATAATGCTATTTTGACCCATAATTCCCTGTATAATGCCCTGACTCGCTATAACGCTATTTTGACCCGTAATTCCCTGTATAACACACTGCCGCGCTATAACGCTGTTTTGACCCATAATTCCCTGTATAATGCCCTGCCTCGCTATAACACTATTTTGACCCATAATTCCCAGTATAACGCCCTGTGTCGCTATAACACTATTTTGACGCATAATTCCCAGTATAACGCTGTGCCGTGCTATATCGCTATTTTGACCCGTAATTCCCTGTATAACGCCCTGCCTCGCTATATCGCTATTTTGACCCGTAATTTTCTGTATAACGTCCTGCCTTGCTATAACGCTGTTTTGACCCATAATTCCCAGTATAACCCCATTGCCTCGCTATATCGCTATTTTGACCCGTAATTTTCTGTACAACGCCCTGCTTTGCTATAACGCTATTTTGACCCGTAATTTCCTGTACAACGCCCTGCCTCGCTATAACGCTATTTTGACCTGTAATTCCCTGTATAACACCCTGCCTCACTATAATGCTATTTTGACCCATAATTCCCTGTATAACACCCTGCCTCACTATAACGCTATTTTGACCCATAATTCCCTGTATAACACCCTGCCGCTATATAACGCTGTTTTGACCCATAATTCCCTGTATAACCCCATTGCCTCGCTATATCGCTATTTTGACCCGTAATTTTCTGTACAACGCCCTGCTTTGCTATAACGCTATTTTGACCGGTAATTTCCTGTACAACGCCCTGCCTCGCTATAACGCTATTTTGACCTGTAATTCCCTGTATAACGCCCTGCCTCGCTATAACGCTGTTTTGACCCATAATTCCCTGTATAATGCCCTGCCTCGCTATAACACTATTTTGACCCATAATTCCCAGTATAACGCCCTGTGTCACTATAACACTATTTTGACCCATAATTCCCTGTATAATGCCCTGCCTCGCTATAACGCTATTTTGACCCATAATTCCCTGTATAATGCCCTGCCTCGCTATAACACTATTTTGACCCATAATTCCCAGTATAACGCCCTGTGTCGCTATAACACTATTTTGACCCATAATTCCCAGTATAACACCCTGCCTCACTATAATGCTATTTTGACCCATAATTCCCAGTATAACGCACTGCCTCGCTATAACGCTGTTTTGACCCATAATTCCCAGTATAACGCACTGCCTCGCTATAACGCTATTTTGACCCATAATTCCCAGTATAACGCCCTGTGTCACTATAACACTATTTTGACCCATAATTCCCTGTATAATGCCCTGCCTCGCTATAACACTATTTTGACCCATAATTCCCAGTATAACGCCCTGTGTCGCTATAACACTATTTTGACCCATAATTCCCAGTATAACGCCATGCCGTGCTATAACGCTATTTTGACCCATAATTCCCTGTATAACGCCCTGCCTCGCTATAACGCTATTTTGACCTATAATTCCCTGTATAACGCACTGCCTCGCTATAACGCTGTTTTGACCCATAATTCCCAGTATAACGCCCTGCGTCGCTATAACACTATTTTGACCCATAATTCCCAGTATAACGCACTGCCTCGCTATAACACTATTTTGACCCATAATTCCCTGTATAACGCCCTGCCTCGCCATAACGCTATTTTGACCCATAATTCCCAGTATAATGCCCTGCCTCGCTATAACACTATTTTGACCCATAATTCCCTGTATAACGCCCTGCCTCGCCATAACGCTATTTTGACCCATAATTCCCAGTATAATGCCCTGCCTCGCTATAACACTATTTTGACCCATAATTCCCAGTATAACGCACTGCCTCGCTATAACACTATTTTGACCCATAATTCCCTGTATAACGCCCTGCCTCGCCATAACGCTATTTTGACCCATAATTCCCAGTATAATGCCCTGCCTCGCTATAACACTATTTTGACCCATAATTCCCAGTATAACGCCCTGTGTCACTATAACACTATTTTGACCCATAATTCCCAGTATAACGCCCTGCCGCGCTGTAACGCTGTTTTGACCTATAATTCCCAGTATAACGCCCTGCCTCGCCATAACGCTATTTTGACCCATAATTCCCAGTATAACGCACTGCCTCGCTATAACGCTATTTTGACCCATAATTCCCTGTATAATGCCCTGCCTCGCTATAACGCTATTTTGACCTATAATTCCCAGTATAACGCCCTGCCTCGCCATAACGCTATTTTGACCCATAATTCCCAGTATAACTCCCTGCCTCGCTATAACGCTATTTTGACCCATAATTCCCAGTATAACGCACTGCCTCGCTATAACGCTATTTTGACCCATAATTCCCTGTATAATGCCCTGCCTCGCTATAACGCTATTTTGACCTATAATTCCCAGTATAACGCCCTGCCTCGCCATAACGCTATTTTGACCCATAATTCCCAGTATAACGCACTGCCTCGCTATAATGCTGTTTTTGCTGCCAAACCCCTTTTAATGATTCTCAAAAACCCAGAATCCAGGATGAGCCAGAAGCTTCAACATCACAAATGTAAAGTTTATATTTCTGCTAATAACCAGTTTGTGTTAGTGTTATGTCTGCTGTTTGTTTGAAGTTCATATAAAACAAAAATAGGTTACATTTTAATTGCAATTGTGCATTTTTTTATGAGCCCCCTATCCTGATCTTCCCCATGGTATGATGACCTTGTTTAGAGCTGTTTCGCTTATTACTCCTTTTGCTTGGAACATATCTACAGTGTTAAACCAGGTGTAGCTGTATATATGTATATAGTAAATAAATAGTACATCTGTGTTCACATCTAAAACTTGATTTATGCCCAGAATTCCGAGAAATACAGTTATTACACTTCATTCTGGGAAGCTTGGCAGAGACATAACCATTTCAAACATGGCTTCCCTTAAGCACATGCCTGCTGTATCACACAGATTTGAGCAAAGCTAAGGTTGGATTATACAAAAGCTAGGAATCCCACCCATATTCTTTTATATGGTATTTCTTTCCTTACTGTACTACAAGTGTTAGACACTGAAGTATATATATCCTTATTACTATACAAATTACATATTTTGATTCAATCCAAGTTTACGGATATCAGCAATTTTGAGTGTTTACTGTAAATATATAACAACATAGCTGGCTATTCCCCAATAGTACAAGTGTTAGGCACTGAGGGAGTTTTATCCTTATTACTTTACATATAAATATATTTATAATTCTTAATCATTTATTTATCTAAGTATATAGAGTTACTTTCTCAGTATATTTTTTAAAGTCAAATTAATATTGAATAAGAATTGTGTGCAACTTCTCAAAGGATTCTCAGCTGTCATGAGAAACGTGCAGCCCAAGTTCTTTTTTTTTAAAAGTTGGATTAGATCCCGATGTCACACCGCCTAAAGGTAATACCAGGAATCTTACTTCTAGTGTGGTTGTACAAGGATAGGAGGTGTGACTATAGTATATGTTGCAATAGCATAACCATCTAAATATATAAACGTAGGTCAGGAGTACTACTGTCGTCTCTCCATGTTATCTTAAAGAATATAAGACTAACAAGCTAAAGTTGGCACCAATGTAACCTTCCAGGGAATCCTCGTTAACAAATATTTCACATCACACCATGAGAGTCCACCAGAATTTCCTGGACTAGATATAATTTACAAGACAAATAGTTGCCCCCTACCCCTGCCTTTGACCTCCAGGCAAGATGTACCAAATTATTGCCATTAATAATGCATTGCTCGGATGACATTATTACCAAATGTAGAAGTGGAGTGAGCCAACTGTATGACCAAGAGAAATTTGTAATTTATTCATAATAATGGGATGGGCTGCCATTGTGGTGGGTCGTTTTGGTATCTGTGGATACTGTGGGTCACTAAATGAGAGAAGAAGTCCCTGCTCAGTTTTCCCAGAGTGCAGTGCATAAACTGTATTTCTGAGAAATTTGAGCAGGAAATAAGTTTATTAACTTATTTTTTAGACTTTCAAATAGAATCACTAATGTACTATTCATTGTTTGCACTAATATATATATATATATATATATATATATATATATACACACACACACATACAGATGTATATATATTGTAACATAGTGTGACCAGAGGGTTGCAAAAAGCCTTTTACCCAAGGACGTCTGGAGCAGGTCTGAAGAAGTTAAACTATTAAGCAATTAAGTAACTACATCCGATCACAAGCCCTCAGGAAATGGGAATTGAGAAATGGACTGCTGGACTGCAGTGTAAATGGCAGGCTGTTCATACGACTTGCAAGCTTTGTTTTTGGCCTAAGGCTGCTTTTGGACTGCATGCAGACAGTTTCTGTGTGAAGCTGCTGGACTGAGTGGAGAGTCACACACACAAGAGAAGTGTGTTATTGATTTGGGGCTGAATAAAAGAGTGAGAAGTGTTTTGGTATGTTGCTGAAAAGACACAGAGAGACTGCAGCTAGGAGCTAAGGATGAGCGATCTGCAGTACTTTAGAAAACTGGTTTTATCAGGAATATAGGCCAGTGACAGCAAAACAAATTATTTAGTCTGTTATGTTTTATTTTTGCTTCATCCAGGGCTAGCTGGGAAAGGGCCTGCATAGTAAGGGATCTGTCTTTAGTAAAGGTAGTGCTTCAATGTAAGCTAGGCCTGTTTATTTCTTTAATTTGTTGTGATTAATATGTTTTGAAAAACTGGCTTCTAATTTAGTGAAATTTGAAAAAGCATTTAAAACCTTCTGTAAATATATACATTGCTCAAAAAAATAAAGAGAACACTAAAATAACACATCCTAGATCTGAATGAATTAAATATTCTTATGAAATACTTTGTTCTTTACATAGTTGAATGTGCTGACAACAAAAACACACAAAAATTTAAAAATGGAAATCACATTTTTCAACCCATGGAGGTCTGGATTTGGAGTCACCCCCATTATGAAAGTGGAAAAACACACTACAGGCTGATCCAACTTTGATGTAATGTCCTTAAAACAAGTCAACATGAGGCTCAGTAGTGTGTGTGGCCTCCACGTGCCTGTATGACCTCCCTACAATGCCTGGGCATGCTCCTGATGTGGTGGCGGATGGTCTCCTGAGGGATCTCCTCCAAGACCTGGACTAAAGCATCTGCCAACTCCTGGACAGTCTGTGGTGCAAGGTGACATTGGTGGATGGAGCGAGACATGATGTCCCATGTGCTCAATGGGATTCAAGTCTGGGGAACGGGCTGGCCAGTCCATAGCATCAATGCCTTTGTCTTGCAGGAACTGCTGATACACTCCAGCCACATGAGGTCTAGCATTGTCTTGCATTAGGAGGAACCCAGGGCCAACCACACTAGCATATGGTCTCTCAAGGGGTCTGAGGATCTCATCTCGGTACCTATTGGCAGTCAGGCTACCTCTGGCGAGCACATGGAGGGCTGTGTGGCCCCCCAAAGAAATGCCACCCCACACCATTACTGATCCACTGCCAAACCAGTCATGCTGGATGATGTTGCAGGCAGCAGAACGTTCTCCACAGCGTCTCCAGACCCTGTCACGTCTGTCACATGTGCTCAGTGTGAACCTGCTTTCATCTGTGAAGAGCACAGGGCGCCAGTGGCAAATTTGCCAATCTTGGTGTTCTCTGGCAAATGCCAAACATACTGCACGGTGTTGGGCTGTAAGCACAACCCCCACCGGTGGATGTCTGGCCCTCATACCACCCTCATGGTGTCTGTTTCTGACCGTTTGAGCAGACACATGCACATTTGTGACCTGCTGGGCTCTGGCAGTGCTCTTCCTGTTCCTCCTTGCACAAAGGCGGAGGTAGCGGTCCTGATGCTGGGTTGTTGCCCTCATACGGCCTCCTCCACATCTCCTGATGTACTGGCCTGTCTCCTGGTAGCGCCTCCATGCT
The DNA here is from genome assembly GCA_027410445.1 of Discoglossus pictus. NCBI lineage: Eukaryota > Metazoa > Chordata > Amphibia > Anura > Alytidae > Discoglossus > Discoglossus pictus. The sequence goes on along the minus strand of CM050165.1, from coordinate 22,735,018 downwards.
CTGGACACTACGCTGACAGACACAGTAAACCTTCTTGCCACAGCTCGCATTGATGTGCTATCCTGGATGAGCTGCACTACCTGAGCCAATTGTGTGGGTTGTAGACTCTGTCTCATGCTACCAGTAGAGTGAAAGCACCACCAGCATTAAAAAGTGACCAAAACATCAGCCAGAAAGCATAGGAACTGAGAAGTGGCCTGTGGTCACCACCTGCAAAATCACTCCTTTATTGGGGGTATCTTGCTAATTGCCCATAATTTCCACCTGTTGTCTATCCCATTTGCACAACAGCATGTGAAATTGATTGTCACTCAGTGTTGCTTCCTAAGTGGACAGTTTGATTTTACAGAAGTGTGATTGACTTGGAGTTACATTGTGTTGTTTAAGTGTTCCCTTTATTTTTTTGAGCAGTATATATATATATATATATATATATATATATATATATACAGTATATATATATATATATATATATATATACACTTGCACGGCTGGCTGATCAGAACATTATTTGTTAATCCTGGAATTTTTTGCTGTATTTGTGATTCTATAATCAATATTGACTCTGACTCGACAAAGAGAGGAACGCTCTCGAAAGCTCGTCATGAAACCTATGAATATGTTTGTCCAATAAAAAAGGTATCACTATATACTGCAATACTCTGATTTTTCATCTGGATTACTGGACATTCACGGCTACCTCACTCTTCATATATATATATATATATATATATATATATATATATATATATATTACATTAATGTAACCATGAACAAACCATGAATACCTGAACACAGTTATAAAATTAAAAAAAAAACAATAAATCCCAGGATAAAGACAAAATCAAATGACATTTTGGTAATGTGCCAGAACATAACATGTTATCATCTACATCTTGAACATATTTTTCTCCTCCTTAATATTTACTCTTAGTATCTGTTATTCAAGTCAATGTAATACTGATTGAAGATGTAGAATGTCACGTATCTTCTAAGACACCATCAGAAATGACGTTGGATGTGGAGTTGTAGATTCCGTCCTCACACCACCTAAAGGTAATACCAGGAATTGTCATTCTGAGTTCTTAGTACAATGTAGTGTAGAAGTGTAGGCTGGGTAATTATAGCTTACAGAAATGTAATGCAGTACAATACTTCCTATCTGAATAAACTAATGGCAGCAAGTATGCTTGAAGTCTCTTCGCTATAATATGTTAATAAATGTAAAATGAGCAAACTCAAGTTGGCAGGAATATATTCTTCCAGTGTAGTCTTATTAAATAAATCTCCAACAGGAAGCAGGAAGTTGATTTAATTTTAAAGAGCATTCAAAACTGTCTATACATTGTATTAACAGGTTTTCTCCACAGTAAACTATTTGTGAAATATTTAGAATTGATTTTGCTGCTCCTGTTTTCTAATGTGCCGATCAGTTTGCTAATGTGTGGCTCAGAGAGCTTGATAAGGGTGGGAGAGAGGTCTAACTAACTAAAAGATAACATTGGGGGTCTTTATTTTGGCCACTACAGAGACAGACAAGCAGCATCCTAATTAGCACACCAAAGCAGCTAATTAATATGCCTAACCCATTCTCTTTTGTATATAAATAGAACAATTACATCATGGAATTTACTAGGATTGGTTCACTTTAAAGTGAAAAAACAACATATAAATATATAACAGCATATAAACCAAAAAATAAATGGAAAAATGGATATTGCAGTTAAATCTAATAATAATGCCACTTAAATCAATATGATTTGTTAATAGAAGACCATAATATCAAAATTAAATAAATCACCTATGATCCCCGAAGGGATACCTCCAGGACCGGAAAGCTTAAAAAGCCCCCAAACGAGCTTAAAGGCATATCAACGTTTCCTGGATTATGAATGCATGAAAAAAATATAAAAATAAACATTTACAAACTCACCCTGATGTTTGCTAAATCCCTTCAGTTTGCAAACTGCAGCTTTTGTTAGTTGGCACCCCTGAAAATCCCTGCTAAAGTTAGACTAAAATTAATTTGTTTTGGCAACTCAGGAGAAAGTAGAGGTTAGTTGATACATTTCTATCATATTCTGTGGTTCCTGTATTGCAAAGCAGCCTGGAATATGTAGTCTCTCTCTCCTTGTGGTCTGATTCAGATGTGAGATCAGACCCACCCAACCATGTGATTCCATCCAGCAGCAGTACTTCCTGTGGTATCTACCAGAAAGGTCAAACTCTGTACCTGGCTGCCTCTCTTCTGTGTACTTGGTTATGTAAGCTCCCTCTTGGTGTGCAAAATTTGATTTTACTTTCCTGCCTATAACTTTGTAAGTGCCCTGAACTTATCTACATAAGACATATTTTTCTGATAATCACTGCCTGATTCTTACCAAACATTTGAAACCCAGGAGCCTTATATACACCTTTAAGACATTGTCAGTAATGGACACACAATTAATGGCCTAAGTAATGAATTCTTATACTATTCCAACAGAGGTAAAATATACCAGTATAATAAATCTTGTTGTGTTACAAAAACAAGCAGTGCTGAAGTATCTGACAATACAGTATATACTCCAGTGATATAATGCATGGTATTACATCATATGCTCACAATAGAAAAATGGTTGCCTACTTGTGTGTCCATTCCTTACAGGGCCTTAAGCTAGTTTTGGGACTTTTTACGCCTTCCAGTAAAGAAGGTTACATCTCTGGGATCATAAGTGATTCATTTAATTTTGATGTTGATATTATAGTCGTCTATTAAAAACTTTTTGGACTTTTCATTATTCATACTATGAATAAATATGTTTTTTGACAGCCCAATGAAGTGTAATACTATTTTTTTGCATTTAGCAGATATGCCTACAAACTAATTTATTCTATAGTTGATTCACTCTGCAATTAGCAGCGATAGCAATGTCTCCTGGTGATTACATATTAGATATTAAAGGACCACAAAAGTCCCCTATATGTGCTCTACAAGATAGATGGTGAAAAAGCACGTGAAAAAAAGTGTTGTAATTTGAAAAATTTATGCTGAATTCATGGAGTTATAATGAATTGAAGTCAGGCTATTTCAGTGTATTGCCTCTGCTTGAATGAGTAATGAGCTCTGCACCGCCGTGCGAAACATGACAAACACTAATTACAATCAGCTGTAGATCCTTTGAATGAGGCAGTGGCTAAGTACTTTGTAACTAGGTAGCTTTAGAGCAGGTGGAACACTGCTAATGTTGTTGACAGGGGTAGACATATTCCTGGGTTTAATTCTCACAGAGAGCGATTTTTATTCTTAACTGTTTAAAAAATCAGAAATATGTTCTTTAGTTTATATAATAAAGCATATATCAATTTGCTTTTTTAAACAATATTTTAATAATTATGTGAACTATATATATACATATAAAAAGGTAAATAACTTGTTCAGATATGCTTTCAATATATATATATCGTACAAATAATGAAATTAGTTTAACCTTTACACATAAGCAGAGTGTGTTGGTTTAGTGAAAAGTGTGTTTCACAAAAGGTTTTCATTAGTAAGTCACTGGTTCTAAATTAATGCCTTCAATTTTTTTTTTATTAATTAACTACATTTATTAACAAACATATGACTGATATAAAATAATAAAAAAAGTGGAAAGCAAGGCATTTGAATCTATAATTTATCAATGAAAATAATCTTTAAAACTGATTGTTTACCACTGCACCACTACACTTTGCTTTTATTTAAAGTGCAAATTCATAATTTTAATGCATAATATTACAGACTCCAGTCTTATTATTTATGCAGATTCTTGTGGGACGGCCTCAAGGGCTAAACTAAAATGACAATATCTAAGTCAATTCTTGATCAATATTAAAATGTAAACATCTTTTATATTGCAAGTATATGGTGTAATACTATGCATGAAAATGATTGTACCTCAGTTGGACTCACTTTACCTAGTGTCACAGACCCCTTTTTCTCAGCCTGGGTGTTGGCTCCAGCAACTGGATTATCCGAATAAACACTGCTATTGTATTTGTAAACCTGCTTTGTTCCATTAGTTGCCAGATTAAGTGAATCACTTCTGATACGTGCAAGAGACGGCAGGATGTGTATTGGAGATTAAAGCCTATTACTCTCAAAAAACTACTATTAGAACCATGTGGAGTTGACTGCCGCCCCTCTCACATTGTTAAATTGTGTACACCCCCTCTGTGTCTAACTTCTATTAATACTTCTGTCATTTCAAAAATAAATCAGTTCACTCAGAGACATATAGAAATTGTATGGTCTCTTTATTTTGCTCCTGTGGCTGCGATACTGAACCTATGTCCACCCTACAAGTAATCTGTCCTGATCACTACCACAGGAAGGTTATTGAGACTCCTGGAAGTGCTGATTCCTGATGGGGAGTCCCTGACTGATACAGAAGCCAGATATCTATAGCAGGTGGCCCTGGGCTTGTATAGTCCCTACTCACGGATCGTCACACCTAGCATGGTGACTTCATTGCCAATCTTATAATGAAGAAAAAATATCAAATAACAAAACTATCAAGTTTTTATGTGATTTCTACTTTGCACTCACATACAGGTATACCCCATATTGCGCTACCCCTTTGAGAGCTGATTCGCGATGATGCTCTTTCCTGTCCCGATACTAAATCTCGTTAACGCTCAAAATTGCATTTTGGGCATTTAAAATGGCCCGTTTATTGCGGGTTTCGTGTAGCGCTCCTGCAGGCAGGAACGCATATACTGCGCTAAACATAGTATTCCTGTATTTTGCAATTATAGTATTACAGTATTACAAGTGTTAGGCACTAAGAGATTTATACCCTTATTACTTTACATATAAGACATTTTGATTCAATGCATGTTTAAGGATATCAGCAATGTGGAGTGGTTACATATATAACAAAGTGGCTGGCTATCTACCAGACAAACATTATTTTCTTGCTCTAGAAGTCTTATAAGTGTTTGGCACTAAGGAATTTACATACTTATTACTTTACATATAAGTATGTATATAATTCATAAATATTTGTTTATCTAAATATATAGACTTATTTTCTCTTTCTCAAGTCAAACTAATAATGATTAAAGACTAAGATTGTTGTGCAACCTCTTGAAGGATTCTCAGGTGCCATGAGAAACGAGCAGTCCAAGTGCTTTAAAAAAGTTGGATAAGATCCTGATATCACACCGCCTAAAGGTAAAGCCAGGAATTTTCATTCTCATGTGCATAGTGTGGTTGTACTATGATAGGAGGTGTAACTATAGTATATGCTGCAATAGCATACCCATCTAAATATATAAACGTAAGTCAGGAGTACTACTGACGTCCCTCCATGTTATCTTAATGAATATAAGAAGCTAAATTTGGCACCAGTGTAACTTCCAGAGAATCCTTGTTAACAAACCAAATATTTCACATTACACCATCTGGATAGTGTGGATCACTAAATGAGAGAAGACAAAGCAGATAGAATAATACTGTGATATATATCCATTTCCCCCCTCTCACACCCTTGTCCATCTGACCTACATTTCCTTTGTTTCTTTTTTCCATCATCAATTTGATAGAAACCTTCATATTGCAAAATAAAACTCTAAATTATTTATCAAAGCATTTAACAGAGTTCAATAGGGAAGTATCTTCCAGAAAAATAGGTATGCAAAAATAAGAGGTCATGATTTAAAGTTGGAAGGTGAACCATTTAGTGGTAATGTGAATACATACTACTTTACAGGAAGTGTAGCAGGTAAGTGGAAGTGGTAGAGTTAATCATAATTAAGGGATTATAACTTGGATAAGTTATTTTTAGGCTTAATTAAGCCAAATTTGTATGTAGACAAGATAAGCAGACTAAATGGGCAATTTTGGTTCTCATCTTCCTAACTTTGGTTTATTTTTCACTGGGATGGTATTTGTTTCAATCACAATGTGAAATACAATTTCTTTAAAATCCAAATAGAAAAGTATTTCTGGTTATGGGCACCATCATACCCAGTCTATAAGTAGTGGCAGAGCTATTGAATCGAGGGCACTGGGGCAAAAAATTATTTTGCTCCCCCGGCCCTCTCTGGTGCCATTATACTGTTTCTGAACAGTTTTTTAAAATGTGAACACAAATGTACTATTTATTTACTATATATATAAAAATTAAACCTACCAATAGAAACACTGCATTCAGGTACTTTTTTTTGACCCTATACTAATCTTCCAGCCAGTAGCATCACAAGGTAGATATCCAGAGTAGCACTGTGGAGTTACATCATTCAAGCAAGGAAATAGGTGTGTGACTACAAATCCCATGATGTTGTGCCCGGCTCTATTTGGCCAAAACGAATTTGAAATGTTATGCTAATTTAGCTTAGATTTGTTAGGGACATTCCTTCTTAAAATCAATTGCCACAACAGTGGGTAAGTTTATTATTGTTTATTTTCATGCAAAAAGATGTTTGCATATACTACTACTGATTCTCCTCTTTCAGATGCAATCATAATCCATGAATCTTCTATATACCTTTAAGCCAACTTGCTGATGTTAATATCTTTGCAGTAAAAAAATGTATGTGGCTGATTAATGTATGATTATGGACCTTAGCATTCAAAGAAGATCAACAAATGGGTGCCCTGATCATCGTGATCTTCATAGCAAGTGTTTGTATCTCAGTCTTGTAGAGGAGGAATGCAACTACATCTAATGCGTGGTGCGCCTGGCTGTGGGATGGGTCTTTAAGCCTCAATAAATCCAGCCCCCCCCCCCCCCCCGGACTCACCAGCCCCAAACTGCTATGCCTCTCTTCTCCGGGGCAGGGAATCCCGAATGATGTCATGTGTTTGTGATGTCATTCAGGATTCCTTGCCCCAGACAGAAGATGCTCCTGCAGGGGAGACATAGAAGTGCAGGGACTGGTGTGGCCAGGGTGAATTAAATAAGAAAAAAAAAGTTGACAGCACTGCCCCCCCCCCCCCCCCCCCGGGGAAGGTCCAGTGCATTGCACCGGTTCACCCGGTGGTAGCCCTGCCCCTGTCCTAAAGGTTATCTTGGAAAAGATAATGGATTGTGTTGCCAGTTCCTTCACCAGTGGACAACTATTTGTCTGACCTCTCTGCTGTTGCCTGCTAATCTTGGGTGACCCTACATGGTATAGGCTCACAGCTTCATTAATGTACATAAGTCCCTTCACCATGAGCCTCAATAAATCCAGGTCCCCTCTGCCTCACCAGCCCCAAACTGCTATCTCTCTCTTGTCGGCACATCTTCTCTCCGGGGCAGGGAATCCTGAATGATGTCATGTTTGTGATGTAATTTTGGATTCCCGCACCTGGCCAGAAGAGGCGCCAGCTGGGGAAGACAAATCAGTGTGGGGGCTGCTGAGTCCAGGATGGGCCCAGGGCACCATAGCAAAGATATTGCAGTGGGTTGCCAGTTCCTTCTCCAGTGGACCGAGATTTTTACCGTTCTGCTATGATCTGCCCTTCTTGGTGACCCTGTATGATGGGGGGGGGGGGGGGGGGGGGGTATTGAACAGGCACAAGGTCAGAAAGATAAAAAAAGCAATATATAATCTATATATGTATATATTACATTGATGTAACCATGAATAATCCCATAAATACCTGCACACAGTGATAAAACAAAATAAAACAATAAATCACAAGAACAATAAAGACAAAATCAAATTACATGTTGGAAATGTGCCAGAAGATCCAATGCCATCGTCTACATTTAGAACATTTTTTTCTCCTCAATGTTATTAATATTCACTCTTAGTATTTGTCATTCAAGTCAATGTAATACTGATTGAAGATGCAGAATGTCACGTATCTTCTAAGACACCATGAGACATGACGTTGGCTGTGGAGTTGTAGATTCCTTCCTCACACCACCTAAAGGTTATACCAGGAATTGGTTCTGAGTTCTTGGTAATGTACAGTAGAAGTGTAGGCCGGGTAATTATAGTTTATGTATGTAATGCAATACTTCCAATCTAAAAAATCATCTTGCAAAAGCATGTTTGACGTCTATTCGCCATAATATGTTAATAAGTGTAAGATGAGCAAATTCAAGTTGGCAGGAATATACTCTTCCAGGGAAGTCTTATTAAATAAATAATAATAAAGTTCCATAGACAGGTTTAGATTTCCTCAAACACCATGCAGGTCCTGGTCTAGATAAACTGTAGAAGACAAAAGTGTTGTCCATCTACTCTGCCCAGGACCACCAGCCAAGTTGTACAAAACTCTTGCCATTAAAATGGACATTAAAAACTGGCTATACATAGTACTAGCAGTTTTCTGTACAGTAAATCATTTCTGAAATATTTTGATTTGATTTTGCCACTCCTTATGCCAATGTGCAGAGTACTAGATAAGGGTGGGGGAGGGGTTTGATTGCCAGATAACATTGGGGGGTCTTTATTCTGACCACTACAGAGACAGACTAGCAGACTGTAATTCCAATTTGCACATCAAAGCAGCTTATTAAATATGTATGAACTGCTAATTTGCATATACATAGAGCAACAGCATGGAATTTCCCAGGATTTATTCATATAAGAAAAAAATGGATAATACAACATAGAGGTTTTCCATGCTCTTAATAACCTAAAATAACAACTTGATTTTGGGCTGACAGAGTCCTTTAATGGTGAATGGCACCATGTCTCATTCTGAGCCATACGTATCCAAATGCAAAGGTGAGGGAGACAGTTGTAGGATCTCTGGACATTAATATTAATTATTTATTGAGACACAGTAATGGTTTTACTTATGACATTACTTTTAATCACCACAATGAAAATAATTATTGTACCCCAGTTTGACTCATTTGATCCAACATTGTGCTTCCTTTACCTATTTTATAATTAAAACATTACAAAGGACTTTCAAAAACATTTTTTATTATATTTTTTATTTTTAAAAATATAGGAGTTATATAGAGTTTTCAGTCACATTAACACATTTTCATTTGATTTATTTTTTGCATTCATATGCTTTTAGAGTATATACGTATATGTATATATATATATATACATATATATATATATATATATTTATATATATATATATATATATATATATATATATATATATATATATATATATATCATTTACTTATGGTGAGCAAAAGAGGGATAGAAGCCCTCCACCGTGCAGAGTAAAGTAGCACAGAAAATGAATAGTACATTTGCGTTCCATTTGAATGTCTAAAAATAAGTTCTAACACCTATTTCCTGATCAAATTTCCCAGAAATACAGTTATTGTGCTACACTCTGGGAAACGGGGCGGGGACATGCAAATGAGCC